>WEKX01019115.1:30116-103188 GCA_013390025.1 Pitta sordida
GGTTTTACCCTGGCTGGAAGCCAGGGGCCCGAATGGTCACTCAGTCCCGACAATAAGATGATATACAAAGGGTGGTTTGGAATAAGGCAGTTTAATATAGCGCAAATGAAGCAAAGCAAAAGCCCGCGCAGAAGCAAAGCAAAAGAAACTAATCTCTACTTCCCCATCTGCCGAAGTATCCACATCCAGGGAAGCAGGGCCCTACGCATCTCGGGAAGAATGTCCCCCTCCCTTGCTCCCTTCCTCCGCTTTTATATCTGAACTGACGTCATATGGTATGGAATATCCCCTTTGGTCAGTCTGAGTCAGCTGGCCTGCTCGTGTGCCCTCCCAGAATGTCATCCTCAGTTAGGGGGAAGGGGTAGTCTGCCCAGCTATAGTCAAAACACTTGTGTGTTATCAACACCCTTCCAAGGCACAGCACTGCGAGGACTGCTGTGGGCTCAGACAGACCCAACACAGTCCACTTACTCATATAGAGCGTATTCATCTCTCTACATGTACTGTGTTACTTTTTCCTAACCCTATTGGCTTTGCTGGGTTATTTCACCCTTGCTTATTCTTATTTGTTTTTTCTGTTCCTTTTTTATGCTCTGTGTCTTCTTCCCCTTTTTCCTGTTCTGATGCATTTTGAGTCTTTCCTTTCTCTTTCAATCCTGAGTTAACAGACTTTATCTGTCTGAGTTCAGAGACTTTCAGATCTCTTCCTCTCCCCTCTGCTCTAGTGTTCTCATCTCTTTCCTGACACTGCTTTTTCTCACATTGTGATAACTTTCAGCACTCAAGCAAGATGGCCAAGAATCATGTCAGGGGACTGGAGACTGAATACGTTTAAGCAACCCTCTGTAAACCAAAATAAGCCATGTACAGCAATGTATTTGTTAATCATTTTATATCCAAAAGCAGCATTCAGAAGCAAGGATTAATCCTGTCTATTCACATTTTTATATTTTTCTAACCTTAGCACCCACATCACCTTACAAATAGCATTGTTATTCCTAAATCTCTTTTCTCCTTCATTTTTAGCATCTTCATTCCCTTGCCTTGGCAAGAGATTTGAGCAACTGATACAAGAGGCTTAGGCAACCACCTGAATGAATATTATTCAGAGAGACAGGAATGCAGTCTGCAGCTTTCCTACAACATGCCAATCCCTAGCCTTCAGAGAAAGCAACACTTTGAACCAGTAAAAGCAATCTCCTCAGTGTCCACTGAAGTCCAGTATGAAACACAAGGTCCGTTGTAGCCCTGGTATTTGGCCTCAATTAGAGTTCATAATACAGTAGTTGCATTAGTTGTATTAATAGTTGTATTACTTGTATTCTCTTGACAGCCACAAACCATAGTCCAATATTGCCCACTTTTGTGTCTAAAAAGACCTATTTGTTTACTCGGACAACTTCTACATTTATATAAAATGGCTGTGGTGCTGCAGTACAGCTTTGTGTGACCGTGCTCTGCCTTGCGGTGCATTCATCAAATTATGAAGGCACTGCAATGAGACAGAGACCAAGATAATTCACTCCAGGCATGGAAGTTTCAGGGAAAAGTCATCTTGACAGAAGATGTATTTTAATAGGCAGTATTTAACAAACAAGACTGATTATTATTTTATGTTTTCAGAACTTAAAATACGTTTCTCTTTGGGATTATTGGCTGTATATGTTCATTATGTTTTCTGATCCACCTGATCCAATCAGAAATGTACAGCTCCTTCTGCCAATAGAAATCTCAAACCTTAGGGCAATAACGGAACTTTTATACTTCTTGACCATAATAGCTTTTACTTTCACACATTTCAACCTGATGTGATTATAATATGAGGTGTAGAAAATGTAGGATGAAAAAAAATAAAATTACCAGTGCAGAAAGCTCCACATGAACCAAAAAAGATTTTTTTTTACAACATTAGTAAGTGTATTTAACCCAAATTCACAGAATTCACAGAATATTATGAGTTAGAAGGGACCCACAAGGATCATCTAGTCCAACTCACCATCTAACACCCGTACAGAGACCGAGAGCACATCCCAGAACAGTAAACACAAACCTAGTTCCCTCACAGTCTAACAGGCCACTCCGAGCCGGAAGGGACCCATAGGATCATCCAGCCCTACACCCCACAGCTAGATCATGTCACCAAGCTCCTCATCGAGTCTTCTCTTAAACACCTCCAGGGACGGCGACTCCACCACCTCCCTGGGCAGTCCATTCCAATGTGCAATCACTCTCTCTGTGAAANGTTGGAGCCTGCCCATTTTTCCAGCCTGTCAAGGTCCCTCTGAAGGGCCCTCCTGCCCTCTGGCAGATCAACATTTGCCCCCAGCTTGGTATCATCTGCAAATATCTTGACTCTGCATGTCCAGTGAAAATAATTTATATGTCCAACTACGTTGGTGGGACAGCCTGTGGAGAATGCTAAAATTAGACATATTGTACTTTGAGATCTTACATATAGATGTAGTCAGCTCAGCCACCATATCCATAACACATCTCGGTGCTTTAGTCAGTCACTTGTTCAAGACTAAATTTTCCTGTTTATTTCAAGATTATTTTACCTCTTGCAATAAATTGCTGGTATCCTAAAATTCACACACGCACTTCAACCAACAGAAATGCACCAATCTAAAGGGCTCATACTGATTTATACTAGATCAGGGGTTTGCTCTTGACAGCATTGTTTGATTTTTTAATGTTTTACTTAAAACACGGCAGCTAAATTAGCCCACAGTTGTCATTAAGTAGTATTACTTTAGGCACAAGGAGACAGAGCAGGCCAAGAAAGACAAAATGCACCTTGTTGTACAAATAATAGTTGGGGATACTCTCAAGTAGTAAGATAGGTCATATGAATGCAACCATTACGGTAATCAAGATTGCTGTAAGAATCCAGCTGAATTTCAATAATGCAGGACAGTACAGCAAAGAATTGCATCTCTGTGTTATGATGTGACTCCCACATCAGTATTTACTCATTTACTGAGTTCTAATCATTGCTTGAAAAATTACCATTCCAAGCATTCAGAGACAAGTCTGGAATGCTGTGCTAGAAAGGGCCTTTCATAGCCTCTTTTACAAGGGGAAATACATCTGAGTAATATCTTTGGGGAATATTTAAGAAACAAGGGAAATTCTAACTAGATTGTATTATAAATTTCTGAAATTAGAGATGTTTAGTCCTTTCCCAGAGGGCCTTGATAAATCCAGTAATAACTATTACTTGCACTTCAGATGCACATGGCTAGAGAGGGGAAGAAATCTATTTCCACAGCTTCACAAAAGATGACATTCAGAATACCCAATAATTTCTATTCATAGTTTTTCCCTTTCAAAGCAATCCCTTTGCTAAATCTTTCTTTCCCAGTGACATTTTCTATATCTCAAACCTTTCTCAAGGCTTTGGCAAAGTGATTCTGAATTGAAATTGGAAGACCAGAACATGGTTAGGATTTCTTGTATTAAGGGAAAAAAAGAACTAAAAACTAAAACCTACATAAAGACATAAAATCCCACTAGTTAAACTTCATGCTCTATACTTCATAGGCATACTACTGTGACAGCTCTGCATTTAAAACAGTAATTGAAAAGCAAGTATACAAAAGTTTAAATATCCTGAAATACATAATGATAGAACTAACAGAGTTAACAAGCCCATACAAAGCCGCCTAAAGTAAAGTCAGAAATAATTACTGGTTACAAAAACTCTTGTTGACAGCATTTAATGCTGGTCCCTTGAATTACGAGACGCATGCCTTTAGGGCAGAATGCATGTAATGCTTGAAAGTCAGGAGTATGCTTCCAGTTGGCAGTTTTAATAGCACACTTTCATGCTGTACACATTTTTATATTGTTAGTAAGCAACTTGAGGAAATCACATTTCAGTCAATGTGCTTATGTAGGAATTTACTCTTGTCCACTGCAATTGGCAGAGTAATAATATAATGGAGATGGCCACGTGGTTCAGCTTAATGCTGAGAAGAAAGTGGGCTTTCGTGGTTTTAACTATACCTTTGGAAAGAATTTGTATACAAACCCCAAAACATCCTTGATTTGAATCCAGCAGTAACTTAGATGTAGCCAAGATTTGGCAACAGTTGCCGAGAAACAGCAGTGTCAGAACATGGAACATAAAATGAGATGACAAGTTTAGGTTAATCAGTTTGCAAGATGGGATTCTGTCATGATAGACAGAGATTCTCCATGACTCCTAGATGACATGATGCTACATAGAATATGGTAGAGGAATGGCACTACTGGTATTTATCCTGAATCATGTAGCTAAGAAAGCAAAGACTCATCAAAACAGTACAATTTCTCATTAGCTTTTTCACCTCTCAGACTCAATATAGGTCTTGTAAGATGTTGAGACGGTATTTCCAATTATTCCTACCTTTTTCTTATTGCACCTCTGTTTAACTTTTTTCAGATAGAAATATACAAATCTTCTCTGTGAACAGTTCTGTAGAAAACACTTTTCAAATTTAAATCCTGTTACTAATTGTGCATAAATCCCAGATTAAAAGGTGCTTGCATCATGGAATTGTACATCAAAGCAACCTCTATTTGCACATGTAAACAATAAAGTCTGATTACAATTTTAAACTAAAAATTGTCAGACAATACATTCACTAGATTTTTGCATTTGATAAACTCAATTAGTTGAAATTAGGCATATTCAAATAGAAAGAGAGAGCAAAATATTGATAGAGCATCACCCTTATACTCTGACGCATGTAAATACAGTCCTTTCTGATTGTCATTCAAAGGTAGCAACTCATTTTAAACAGCAAGACCACAGTACATCATACAGTTATTCCCCAGAGTTTTGAAACAGTGGCAGCAGCTCAATCTTTTATAAAGAAGGAAGAGCATGGGCAGGAGACACATAGAGGTATGGGACCCCAGTTCAGAAACTTTCAGGATACTCCATTCACAAGCTACCTGCTGTCTCTTAAACATCATTCTCCTGGAGCACATTAATGACATCATGGTCCTTTAAAGAATGATTTTTCTTCATGCATCTTTCTGCTATGCAAGTAGGGTGTTCATGTCTTACAGAATGCAAGCAGCAGTTGTCTGACTTAAAAGTGGTGTTTAGCTGGACTGCATTTCACAGATGTTTTTGTAGGCATTGCTTTCAGATCACAGAGTACCAGGTTAAAAATTCTGCCTTCTCTGTAAATTTGACAACATTTTGTCACCTGAATGTGGACCATGTTTTCAGGGCACAAAACAAGGGAAAGAAATAGTGAGTTATGTATATTCCTGGAGCTTTCTAGCAGAGATGCACCATTCTGCACTTAGCAGGTATGCCAACACAACTGAAATCTACATCTCCTCACAACTGACTAAGCGACACTGCCCTAGAGGCTTCACATGTTGTATTCCAGTTGACTAACAAATGCTGTCTTGTTTTTGAAGAAGCTGCCTGCAGCTCTGCAATAGCTTCTGGTTGCATTATATTCTAGGGAAAATCTCCCTCAGGTATTTTTGCTAACTGTTGGAGCCACAGGGTTAAAAAGCCTAGTTGCAGAGCCTAAGGCAATAAAAAGAGAAAACAAAGAAAATGACAACAAAATTAAGAATGATGCTAAAAAGAACACATAGCTAGTACTGGTATTAAATGTTTCTGCTCTTTAGTTCCTTCTTGTGCTCTTTTTTCTGCTGAAGATCATATGTTAAAGTGTGCAACCTCTTTGTCTTGCACGTTTTAATCTGAAAAGAAGCTTATCATGGACAACTTTTTATTAGATCACTGAAATTTCTCAGTGGTAAGGCATTGTTTCCTTTAGCCCCTTTAATTTCTTCTTTCTCTCATCAATATGTCCATAACCAAAATAGTTCTCTTGTCATAAAGAAAGAAATGTGGACCCATAAACCAGGGGAACTAAAATAGCTCATTTGGTTAGAGCACGGTGCTGATAACACCAAGGTTACTAGTTTGATCCCCATGTGGGTCATAAACTTAAGATGTTTGACGTGACAGTCCCTGTGGGTCCCTTCTAATTCAAAATATTTAGTGATTCTAAGAAGTACGTACAACCTTCATTGTACAGTCTACAGTCCCAGATGAAAAAAACTGAAGTAAACAAATAGATAGGAAATGATTGACAGGAAACTCAATANCCTGAAGTAAACAAATAGATAGGAAAACTCATAAAGACTCCACTTTCCCGAACGTCCCTTCTTCTGAAAGAATTTCCACTCTCAAACATTTATTCTTCCACAAATATTTCTCTGATCTTCCTTTGAGTGCATCCTCCAATTAGTCATAGTAATAAATACTATTAGTCAAAAAGAAACATAATCCCTAGTTCTTTTGAAATAAAACATTTCTATTCTTATTTTCTGATGGATATCAAATTGTGGGGGTTTTATTTTTGATTTATGTGTCAAGTAAGATGTCAGCATTTTGTTAAGTAAATGTTATGGAATAGAAGCAGAGCAACTCCAAAATCAATTTTAAAATGACTCAGTTGAATGATAAGCTAGATACAATTTATACCAGCAGAAAAACATTATGAGTTTGGGAACAAAATTAGTTCAGCATTTGGAAGCTAGAGAGTAAAGCTATAAGTTTGCAATTGTTATTAACATAATATTTTTATTGTTGTTTTAAAATATAAAGTAATGTATTTTACATATTCCCAACATATGCTTATTCTTAACTTTTTAAAATCTAATTTAGCAAAAATGACAGGTTGAAATTTTTCCAGGGAAAAATTGATATATTCTCTTGACATTATATTATTTGCTTTCAAAAAGCCTCAGGCTGGTAAAAATTAAAAAAGTCTGCTTCATAAATATTCTAATAAAAGGTTCAGGTGCAAGTAATTTCTAATTTTAGAACAAATAAATACAACCATAGGTTGTTTATGGTACAAAGACTTTGACACGGTTTCCCATGGTAAGCTTCAGAAGAAACTCTCAGAGGGTGGGTTGGATAGAAGCATTCTGTGTTGGGTTAGGAATTGGTTGGATGGACGAGAACAGAGAGTGTTGGTAAATGGTGCCACACCCAGCTGGCGGCCAGTCACTAGTGGGGTCCCACAGGGGTCAGTGCTTGGCCAAGCACTATTTAATGTCTTTATTGATGTTATGCACGAGGGAATGGAGACAACCATTAGCAAGTTTGCAGANGAGAAGGTGACATCCAGGCAAGGATGGTGAAAGGACTGGAGAACAACCCCTATGGGGAGCGACTGCGGGAACTGGGACTGTTCAGTCTGGAGAAGAGGAGGCTCAGAGGTGACCATCCCTGGAGGTATTTAAGAAAAGACTGGATGAGGAACTCAGTTGACATGGTCCAGACAATGGGAGGCTCAGATGGATGGAGTGTGGTGCCCGTGGTTCCACGTTTGTGGGTTTGATCCCTGGGTGGACGTTTGCTTGTGAGTTGGACTAGATGATCTTTGTGGGTCCCTTCCAACTCAGAATAACCTGTAAACCCGTGAACTGACAGAATTATCTGAACCTTCTTTAAGGTTTGAGTTACCACATGAAGGTGTCTCTTTCATTGCACTGGCAAAAGTCATACAGTAATTAATCATTTTATTTAGGTGCCAAAGTGAGATGGAATGTTCTTGACATACTAATGTATGGTAAATAATCACATTGCACTGAGATAATAAATTTAGTCTATTAAGACAGTCTCAATATTATACTGATGCTACATCTGATACTAATACAATATGAACTTCATTACAAGCTAAAAAGGAAGGGAGATACTTTTTTAGGGAAGGATTAAACATAGAAATACAGAATTTGCAACATTAGCGTGCTGGTAGTTTGGAGGAGGAACACTCCCGATTGTTCAAAGTAACAAGTGAAGTTAGAATTTCCCACAGTGAAGTAAATGTTATCTGAATTACCCATATGTCATGTTTGAATTTTTTCCTCTTTGAAATAAGTGTGAAAATATGGCTTAGAGACATTCTAAATGTCACCTGGAAACAACAGTGTTGTGAATGCGACAGAGACAGACAGGACAGGCTAAGTACATGGAGAAGGTAGCCAGAGAATGATGTCCTATCAAAGAAAATATATGAATAAATTAATTTTAAATTTTTCTTTCAACTTTTAAACTCTTTCCTCTATTCACCTAAGATTGAAATATTTCTAGTAGGTCAAACAGCTCTGAAAATAGCACACCTCAACAGATACCAGTATTCTCTTCTGCTACAAATGCTCTTCGTATAATTAGGCAACTTCTCCAGGAGATATTTAAGGGAATGACTTAGGAGTAAAGTGAAACATGAGACCACAGAAGAGAGGGGGAAGAGTAAGAACATGTCTGTGTATAACATCATTTATTGGTTCTGGATTCTGTGCTATGTTTTCAACTTATTTATAGTCTTCAGTTGCTTTTTTTTTCCCCTGACTTTGCTGTTTACTAAAAAATTCCCTGAAGAAGGAATGAGTGTTTACTTTTCATTTAAAAAATCCACTTTAGTACAGTGGTGAGTGTCCCTGCCTCTCACAGTGGAGACCAAGGGTTCGATTCCTGCCAGGGAGGGAGTGGTGTCGTTTAAGAGTTGGACTCGATGATCCTTGTGAGTCCCTTCCACCTCAGAATATTCTGTGATTCTGTGTGATTCTGTGTATAGGTTTAGTATTTGGTTAGTTATATGGTATAGTTTTAATGTGTTCACACTTCTGAGTTCACAGTTCTGAGTTCCCAGTTCCCAGTTCTGAGTTGGAAGGGATCCACAGGATCATCTAGTCCAACTCCCAAGCAAACACCCACCCAGGGATCAGGTCCACAAGTGTTGTTGGGATCTTATTAAAAGTTGATTTTGTATAGCATGTGTTAAACAAATTCTGCTGAATAGAATGATTTTCATACCTGGGGGGAGCCATCTTCAACAAATTAGAAAAAAAACAAGGCTGAAAAAAGAGGCGTTCCCATCCTTCCCGACAACAAAACAAGATTACAAGATAACATTTTTTCTTTCTAGTAGTATTTGAATTTGGTCACAGAATCATGGTTTGGGTTGGAACGGACCATAGGGACCATGAGCCTGAACACATTCCACTACCCTAGGTGGCTCAGAGCCCCATCCTACCTGGCCTTGGACACTTCCAGGGATGGGGCAGCTACGGCTTCTCTGGCTAACCTGTACCAGAGCCTTACCATCCTCACAGTGAAGAATTTCTTC
Source organism: Pitta sordida (assembly GCA_013390025.1). NCBI lineage: Eukaryota > Metazoa > Chordata > Aves > Passeriformes > Pittidae > Pitta > Pitta sordida. The sequence goes on from WEKX01019115.1 coordinate 39,275, forward strand.
CCAGTACGTAATCTAAACCTGCCCCCTGTCAGTTTGAAGACATTCCCCCATGCCATACTACTACATGTTCTTGCAACAAGTCTCTCTCCAGCTCTCTTGGAGCCCCTTTAGGCACTGGATGGTTGCCGGAAGGTCTCTGCAGAGGCTTCTCTTATCCAGCTTGAACAGCTCCAGTTCTCCCAGCCCATCCTAACAGGGGAGATGCTTCACCCCTCTTGTCATCCTGGCCTCCTCAGGCCTGCTCTTGATCTGTTCAGTCTGTATTTTCGCTTGGGATTGCCCCAGCCTACTTACCTTGTGTCAGGGCAGTCATTTACCCTAATCAGCTATCAGTAATCTATCTTGATTCATGTCATAAGTGGATCCTTCCAAAATTAAAATATATATTTTTATAATAACAACTTCTCTAGTACTCTAATACTCCCAGATTTTGTAGCCTACAGAGCATTAACACTTCTTTTAACAAAGTATTTACAGACTTTATTTATTGCCTCTCCTATGTTCAGGGAAATAAAATTAAAAGAATTTTAAAAGGAAATTAAAAACCTATAAAAGTTCTTTCTATGTTTTGGAACATTGTTTACATATGGCTTGTCACCAGAACCATCTGTGTGCTTGTAGCTCAATGACCTCCAAGTCATTAAAATTGAAGAGGCCTATTTAGAAGGCAGCCTCTCCTAACTCTGTGTATTGTAACTGTGGACTCCTTCACAATATAGGTGTTTGTAAAGGAGAAATGCATACCTGAGAGAGATGATAATGAGCTGTACTACTACAGATCCGCATTTTATCCATTAATTATTCAGCAGATCCACAAGAAGACTAAACATTTAGACCTACTATGTGTATGAAAGAATAACAGCACCTTGCCAGCTGCATACCTTACTATGGAAAATTATCCTCACTATGAAATATTTATTTCTTTCTATAGACATAAAGTAATAGAAATTATAAGTCTTGCAAAATGATCTAGTTGAGAGAATTTCAAAGTATCAAACACACTGCCCTAGCAGGAACAACAAAACCTTACATAAAAGTCACCAATATATAGCACTGAGGCTAGTTAAAAATATTTTTGCAGTAAGAACTAAAATACTAAAGTTAAGTACTCAGTTTCATAGTTTCCATGCAGACATTTTACACCTGTCATCTCGCTGTCTTGGTTGGCAAACCCCTGCGGGATACTGCTGGGAAATACAGCCTCATTGGCAACAAAAACAGTTGGGCATGGCTGAAGAGAAATGAGAGCTAAGACATTGTCCCATGGCAGTCTTGGGTTACAATCATGAGAAATAAAAACTATTCATGGAAACAACATCAGAGGTAAGCCAAGTAGGCTGATACAAATAAGTGCATTCTACAGTTACACAGCAAATAAAGATTGGCTTTGTAAACACTGTAAGTGCATTTATGATTTACTAACTCCTTTGCATTAGTTAATTACTATCTCTGTTTTCCAAAGTAAACAGGTTTTTTCCTAATGAATCATGATTCAAGTGAACTGAAATTGGGACTGAAGTTAAAATATCTATTTTTAGACCTGCTGTTCTTGATTTGAATTACAAGTTGCATGTACCTTTTAAGTAGGTATTACTTCTGAAGACAAACTTCTCCCATGTAAATTGAGTGCAACATATATTTTAAAAATCTTCAAGTTGTGATACACATAGGTCAGTTTACCAATTGCTACAAACTTCAAAACCAAAGTGGTCATCCTCACAGATTTGTAGGACTCTAAAACCAAATGTGAATAAGATCTAATCAAACTGATGAGGGGCATAGAAACCAAAAAGCATTTCTCCTTACCTGTCATAGTTCTTCAAAATGCATTCAGAACTTGAATAACATTTATGTATCCTTATGAATCTCTTGTCTGAAAAATAAATCTGTAGTTTATAATGAGATAGTAATAATAATCTCTCAAAAAAGATACCTGTTAGCTGCCAGCCCCAAACTTCCTGTGAGATTGCACTGAAACATTTTAAAAAGGATAATTTATTTAAAGTACACACTGCAAAATAATCGGTTCTTCTGATCAAGGGGAGTTCAGAAACACCTTCAAATATGCATTTGCAAAAGCAAAGTTCTCAGAGCTCCTGAGCCATACTAGTATGAAAAACAAAGGGAAATATTTCTTCCTAAAATTAAAAATGGGAACCACCACCATGGTTTTGCCATTCAAATTAAAAATGATATTTATGAAATTAATAAACAGTCTCTCATCAGACTTTAAATCTTACTCCTCAAATTTTTCTTCTCATAGTGTCTTTCCTCTTGCATAAAAAAAAATGTGTCAATTCAGCTTGCATTTTGTGCTATTAGCCAGATGAAAACCACAACAGGAAAAGAAAGGGAAAAACTTCATCAGTATACCTCTTGAACATTTTCACTTCTTTCCTAGGACACTGTAAATGTCTCCAGCAAACTCTGTGGAATCTAACTGGGAACAATGAATCTTTGAAAAGAAGACTGTATGGTTTCTGGCTTGTAACAGGAATTTCAAGCGCAGAAAATACATAGTTATAGGTTTCTAAAAAGGAAATAAAACATAGGATAACCTTCCATTTCAAGGTAGTGTTCATATTCTGAAAATGTATCCCCTTTGCAAGTCATGCAATAGGGTTATTGCTGCTTGTGTATTTCCATAGCAATTTGAAATATTAATCAATGTGCTTGATACACTCTAATTGTAAAATCAACCAGGACAAATCAAAATTAGGCCCTTTCCCAAGGAACTTACACATACAAGGTGGAAGATAAACTCTACTAACAAAAAGTATTCAGAAAGGATTTTCTGAGGGACCTAAAAAGGGATTGTATTTGTTAATATTGCTCATTAAAGAGACCCTATGCTGAAGTTACAAAAAGAACACATGCCTAATACATTCTATATCTTTAATACAGAATAACAGAGGAAAGAAAATACTGGTATATAATGTTGCATGTGAGTGCATAAACCTACATCATGCTAAAAAAAGAATGCTTGAGGGAAGCTGTAAGCCCTACACTACAGATTGTGTAAAGTCACATGCCAGATTTCCCTTTCTAGAAGTACAGAAATAAAAAGTAAAGGGGGGGAAAAGCCAAAAGAACTGAAGTCACTAGAGGCTTGCACAGCCTTACATCTCCTACTTCAGGGTGTGATTATGAAAACTCCTCCAGGCAAAATGAATCCATGATCCTATTAAAGCCATGGAAACTATATCTTGATTTGCATGGGCCTTGGTTCTGCTAAGGGGGTTGAGGGACCAGCGCCCATTGGAGCATGAATACATTAAGGCAGGAATTGAAATACAGAAAGTTCTGTGAAGCAATTATCAATAATTAATGCTTTTTTCCATTGGTTTGTCAGACTCTAATACCATATCACAGAGATAGAGAGCAATAAAACATTGTCATTGATCATGGCTTGACCATAGAGCATGTAAGGCAAAATAAAAAATACACAGTGTTCAGTACTCTTAGTTCTGATATCATCTTATTGTTGGGTTCTGATATTATCTTATTACTGTGTTGGGTACCAAGAGTTGTACTTCTCTGTGCAGTTATAAAGAACACCATGAGAGGAGCAAGCATGAAGCGCTTATGAAAAGCTTAGTCCGTAAAAATCAACATTAGGCCTTGAGTAAGAAGGAGAAAACTTTTTGATTCAAGTTTTGAGGGAAGGAATTTTCTGAGGAAATATTAACTAATTACTGATAAGAATGTCAAAGTTGGCTTGTTGCAAGTTATATTTTGCTAATAACATGATTTCTAAGTCGTGGTTTCTGTCCAAGCAAAAATTGGTAAATGAGATACGTATATATTCTGGATACTTATATTCTTGTTATATTTGTACATCTATTTCTATAATGTGTTTCATATGTGTTTTGGGTATCTGGAATGTTATCACTCAATAAGGGTATATCCCTATCCCCTGTATCAACTGAGACAATTTAGGGCTTAAAAGGTAGAACTGGTCATGCCATTAGAGAATTAGATACTTCTGAATATGAAATAATTTACTACTTATCTAACTCACATATAATGTCGCCTGATAAAAATTCTAACATCAAAGGAAATTTACATATGAAAAAGGCAGGAGGCTTTTCCAAGCCACATTGCTTTGATTTGGATGAAAATTTTGACCACCTTCAAGTTTGAAAGTGTTAACATAAAGCTGTTATTCTTAGAAACTGCATATCTGCCCATTGAAATGACAGTTACACTGGCACAGGGAACCCTTCATTGTTTTGTTTTGGCATTGAGTTAGCTTTTTTTTTTCATTTTAATAGAACTGTCTCTTTCTTGTTTCTTTGTAAGATGGCAGACTGCCCTGCTTTTACATGCAGGAAAAATCTGCCTTTGTAAGAGTTTTTTCTCTCCTGCTAGCTCATCATATTTGCTCACCTCTACAATCAATGAACCAAAACTGGCAATGGATATGAACTGACTGTATCAGGTTTTTATTATCAGCTTTACTGATCTGGAAAAAAAGCAACACTGCTTCAGCTTATGGCGATATCCATTAGAGTTTCACGACTAATACCTTGAAGAGTTGATTTATAAAATAATAGAGGACCAGAGAATGAATTTACTCGGGATTAATGCTAGAGTCATTTATTTTAGTTTTATTCCAAATGTATTCCATTTTCATACTATTGTGCAATCATCAGGCCCTTTCAAGACCAAAACAAAGCTTGTCATGAAAGGTCACTAGTGTGACCACTTTCTAACAGCGCTTACCAGCCAATTCATGAGGAAATAAGGCAGGCCCAAAAATGAGTTACCTAGAATTGATTAATAGAGCGTGATTTCATATACAGATTTCAGAGGCATAGGAAAAATATTTAAGAAAAAAGAGGTATTACAAAATCTCTTAATATAGAAAAAATGTGCTTTCAGTACACAGAAAGTATGGCATTATTAATTTAACAAGTATACCATAATAACTTCTGCATACATACCATTTTAGAGCATTTATTAGAATCATTGGTAAAAATAATTAGTCAGTGAGAAATTGCAACATTGCCTCTTGCCTGTTGCCTCCAGCCTTCTTCCTCCACTGGCTGGCAGTGTCAGTGAAAAGCAGCAATGAGGCAACAGTACGTGCCTCTATTAAAAATACCCATGCTCACATTCCTGAATGCTTAAATGCAGCCACAGTTATAAACTGGAATTCATTAATCTGTGCTCATAAAGTACCAATACATAGTGACCAAAACTCCAAATGATGTCTTTGAGTGATAGCATAGCATAGATTATCAGTGCTGTCACTAATTCCCTGGAGATACATAAGGGACAGACACTGTCATATTACCACGGGAATTGATGAAAAGTAAAGTTAAAAAGATATCTGAGGAAAGACATGCATGCTCTTGTCTCTCTTTAAAAGTGTTCAAACTGTCGAACATTTCATATGTCAATTTTTTAAGATGCCACTAGGTCATCTTTGTAGATACACCCTTAATTTACCCTATATCTGACATAGGTTGCATCATTAAAAGAGACTTTTGCTTATCTAAGGAACTCACATAAGCTCAGAGCTGGAAACCACTCACTATACAGACAATATAATCCAAAACTTTTTCTTATTGGTAAGCATATGCTTTTAAAGCAGTCACAAGGGAACTAACACAGTCTTGTGGTGTTACAGAACAAACTCATCTGTGGGTTCCAGGCACAGTATGACCCAAAAAGGATTAATTAATTGCTTTAACACTTTGGTATGATGAACCAGATAAGCCAGAAAGTACAGTTTCAATAGGAATTATAAAAGAAATATAAGGAAACATAAAGTAAGGATTTCACTTTAGATGTTAGTAAGGATTTCATATTCCACCTCAGAACATTAATGAGTATTCTGCTCAGGTAGCACAACAACCCATTAAATCTGGGTTAACAATATTAAAATTAAAAGGAATAGTTAAACTATACCAAACATAAATCTACTTGAATTTGAAAGAACTTGTAGTTGAAAACAATGTTATTTACAAGTCAAATTAAAATAGCCACATTTGTGGTTTTACGATACTTGGAAACATTTTCTATAAAAATTGGGAAACAGAGGAGCTTATGCTAGTGTTGGGTATTCCATTGTGTATTAGCTTATTATTAGGTGCCTGCAAGAGTTAGAATTATAAGAAATACAGTTAGAAATAAACAACTGCTCTTTAAAGAAATGTCAGGGGATACAGGTGATAGAAGTTTAAAAAAGCTAAACCTGTCAATCACACCCAACAAAATGGCAGTATTTGAAGATACCAAATTAAGACGGAGTCAGTAAAAAGGTCAGAGAAATTGCTGAAGAGAAAGTTACACATTTTATGTGATGAGCTGAAACTCGACAGAAAAAAAGAACAAAAATCAAAAAACAAATCTCTGTCTGATATGCAATAAACTGGGGGGGAAAGCCAGAGGTATAATACTAGTATACATGGATAGGAAGAAAAGCTGGCAGACAAAGAGCAGAATGTAGCCAAAAACTTGGGACAGAATACAGTTAAATGCATGTTAGTCTGTCAGAGGTTGAAGGTCTACAAAGAACAAGAGACATGTTGATATTCACAGAATCACAGAATACTATGAGCTGGAAGGGACCCACAAGGATCATCCAGTCCAGCTCACCATCTAACACCCATACAGAGACCGAACACATGCCCCAGAGNCTCTAGTCCCACTGGCCACACTGTTCTTGATACAGGCCAGGATGCCATTGGCCTTCTTAGCCACCTGAGCACACTGCTGGCTCATATTGAGTTTCCTGTCGATCATTACACCTAAGTCCCTCTCCACTTCACTAATCTCAAGCCACTCCTCCCCCAGTCGAGAGCGGTGCATGGGGTTGTTGTGTCTCATAACATAGGTTGAAAATCAGGACATTTGTCTTTTCTAGATAACATTCTTTGCTTCATCATATTTTTAATATTTGTGAAAGGTAACTAGAAAGAAATTGGCACCTTTTATTGCTGTAGACTTCTAAATAAAGAACAAAATTAATCAAGAACCTGTAGTTAAATTTCCAGATTTAAAATATCATTAATAAAATCCAAACTGTAATTGTACTATTCCTTGATACTTTGCTTCCTTCTTCATGTCTTGTCCTGGCTCTGTGTGACAAATGGTGAAGAATCTTTCAGTACATCCCAGAAAAATAGAGTTTCAAACAATTTACCACTATAGGTAACATTTTACTTCTCCCTAAAAGACATCCAAAAATGTAGAAAATTATTTATGTTCACAGGTTCACAGGTTATTCTGAGTTGGAAGGAACCCACAAGGATCATCTGATCCAACACCCAAGCGAACGCCCACCCAGGGATCAAACCTACAACCCTGGAGCCATGAGCACCATGCTCCATTCATCCAAGCCTCCCTTCATCTAGACCATGTCACTGAGTTCCTCATCCAGTCTTTTCTTAAACACCTCCAGGGACGGCGACTCCACCACCTCCCTGGGCAGACCATTCCAATGAGAGATCACTCTCTCTGTAAGAAAGCTCTTCCTAACATCCAGTCTAAACCTCCCTTGGCATAGCTTGAGGTCATGTCCTCTTGTTCTGGTGCTTTCAGCCTGAGAGAAGAGATTTACCTCCACCCAAATGCAACCTCCCTTCAAGTAGTTGCAAACAGCAATGAGATCACCTCTGAGCCTCCTCTTCTCCAGGCTGAACAACCCTAGTTCCTACAACCACTCTCCACAGTGGTTGTCCACCAGTCCTTTCACCATTCTTGTTGCTTTTCTCTGGACCCTCTCAAGCCGATCATTCTTGAACTGGGGAAGACCAGAACTGGACACAGTACTCAAGATGTGGTCTGACCAGTGCCGAGTACAGGGGAAGAATAACTTCCCCGGTCCGACTGGCCACACTGTTCCTAATACAGGCCAGGATGCCATTGGCCCTCTTGGGGCACCTGGGCACACTGCTGGCTCATATTGAGTTTCCTGTCAAGCATTACTCCCATATCCATCTCCATTTCACCACTCTCCAGCCACGCATCCTCCAGCTAATAGCAATGCATGGGGTTGTTATGTCCAAAGTGAAGAACTTGGCACTTAGACTTGTTAAATCTCATATTATTGCAGTCGGCCCATTTCTCTAGCCTATCACAGTCCCTCTGGAAGGCCCTTATGCCCTCTAGCAGTTCAACATTTGCCCCCAGCTTGGTATCGTCTGCAAACTTGCTAATGGTTGTCTCCATTCCCTCGTGCATATCATCAATAAAGACATTAAATAGTGCTTGGCCAAGCACTGATACCTGTGGGACCCCACTAGTGACTGGCCACCAGCTGGATGTGGCACCATTCACCAACACTCTCTGCGCCTGTCCATCCCATCAATTCCTAACCCAACACAGAATGCTTCTATCCAACCCACACTCTGAGAGCTTCTTCTGAAGCTTACCATGGGAAACCCGTGTCAAAGGCTTTGTTAAGGTCCAAGTACACAACATCTGTGACCTTTCTGTCATCAACCAGGTGAGTCACCAGATCGTAAAAGGAGATCGGGTTGGTCAGGCAGGACCTACCTCTCCTAAATCCATGCTGACTAATGTCATGGTTATTTTGCAGGTGCTGTGTAATAGCACACAGAATTATCTGTTCCATTACTTTACCCAGGACTGAGGTCAGGTTGACAGTTCTATAACTACCCGGATCATCTTTCCAGCCCTTCTTGTGAATGGGTGTCACATTAGCCAATTTCCAGTCTTCCGGTACATCACCAGTATGCTGTGGGATAGGTGGCCAGTGCCTCAGTATTGCACAATACAGTAAAGGCAATGGAGGTTATAAAAAGAAAAGATTACAGCTGGGAAAAAAGGAGGTAGAATTTCCTATTCTACTGTAGCAAGAAAAATTGGAGTTTGAATGTGAGAGCTAAAGGAAGAGTCATGCAAGAAAATAAGAAACTCATTATCACAGCTGGTGGAGTTCTGTATAACAGAAATAGTTCCCATAAGGGTAAGGGATAGGTCCAAGCCATGATGGTTAACTACTATCAGTACCCGATTTCTCCAGAGCTCTCCTCCTGTATTTCAGACATATGTGTGCACAGAACCAAACTCATTTGTTTTTCCTGCCAAAACCATAAATGAAGTGCTTGATTTTTCTTTTTGGGGAATCAGATTAAATTCCATTGATTTAAACATATACATTCTTGCTTTTTGGCACGCGAATAGAAATGTGTAGTGAGACTGCAAGCATGAACCTGAAGTTAAAGAGCACATAACGCAAGAGAGGCAAGGATGAAAAACTAGAGTAACAAGAAGGAAAAATAAAATGAGAAATCTAGTAGTTTTCATCTTTTGTATTAGTGCTTTTACAAAGAAATGTGCAGAATTTTAATAGGACAAAGTAGACTGTAGTGGTGGTAAGGCAGTCAGAAAGGGTTGTGGGAAGAGCAACACATAGACAACATGTTCATGTTAGGCTGACAGAAGCAATTATGTCAAAGCACAACTGCAAAAGACTGAAACTTTTGGATCATCTGTTTTTTCTACATGCCAGCCCATCACATTTCTAAAGAGGTATCCAAAACCTAAAGACAAATGCTAAAGCAATCACCTGTGGGAGAGGAACAGGTTTTTTCATGTGGTCGCACAATGTGCACAAGTAGCATTAAATGTAAAAGCTGCAGAATAGCTTTTCACATGCCTATGAAAGCCTCCAGTGATTTAATGTGCATTTGTCAAGCACTCCACCAACATCTGCCTTCCCACTTTAAAACCTACTCTGTATCATACCAAGGACGATAAAAAGAAAACTTTAGTTCCAGAAAATATGATTGTGTGTAAAAAATATTGCAAACACACAAGAAATGACAGCTATGAACCCATATAAGCCTAGGCTGAAATACAGTAATCTCTTGAATATCGCGGTCGGTTCCAGAAAGGTGCCGCAGTAAGTGAAATCCGCGAAGTAGCAATTCATATACAGTCAGCCCTCTTCCACTTCGCACCCCCCAGACAGCGGCTTCACATCTTAACAGCGATTAAGGAAACCTGTTTCGCAACTGCACCTGCGCAACCTGACATGCATGAACATTCAAATTAGGCAGCCATGAATATTCAAATTAATCCCCCACACCATGTTGCACAGACCACACCACTATGCCTGCGCCATGCCTGCCCGGAGGCAGCTTACCCCACTCCACTTGAGTGCAAACCACCCCCGCTCCACTCAAGCACGAGCCACCCCCCTCTTGGAGTGAAGTGACTGTGTGCAGTTATGAAAGATTTACATGCTCCCAGGTTAGACATGGTATGCAAGACTTTCTTGGGATAGACATCTACCCCAAGTATGGAGAGACCAGGTCTACCCACCTGGAGAGTGCATGTGGCTCGCCGTGCCAGTGTCCCCGGCCAAGTGGAAAAGGAGTTTCTCCCAGCATGGGAGAAGCGCCGACACAAACACCGACACACAGCAGGGCAGTGCCGAAACAGCACTGGAGCGCTGTGGGGTGGTGTGAGGCTGCGGGGCAAATTTGCATATTAATGAGCTGCCCTTCTACATGGACGGAGGACTTCACTGGTAGGGGGTAAGACCCGCGGTACTGTGGTATAGGAGACCGAACTGTATATGTAAATATGACCCGTCCCCTACCCCCTCAGCCCCAGGCAGCAGAAGTAGCAGGAATAACCCACAGCAAGCAGGAGGAAGCAGGACCATCTAGCAGGGAGCAGGATCAAGCGTGAGCATGCAGCAGCAAGAAGAGGAGGAGCAGGACTCTGCACAGCAATTTGATTGACATACATTTGAGGCAGTGTTACAAAGTTTCCCCCAAATTTTATTAATTGTGAAACATTGTTATAAGCAAGTGAACTCTGTGTGGCACCCAAACAAGCAGCACCTGCTGGTGCCGCCCTGCCCCACCCCACAAGGGGCAAAAGATGGACAATGCCAGAGAATGTCTGAATATACTGAAGCCGCAATAGGTGAACCGCAAAATAGGAATTACTGTACTTTAGCCATTAAAGCTAAAGCATTATAACAGGGATTTCTTTATATATTAAAAAAACAGGTTATTCCAATATGCATTTAGAGAAATTAATCACCATTTTTAGGGTGTTGATTAATCTCAAGTTTTCCTGTAATTTATTGGAATCAATATTCTTCCGATTTTGTTTTATAATATTTATAACAAAATTAAGCCTCTCTTGGATGCTTGTTTTGATGCTATCATTATAGCATCTTATCTCTCCAGAGATTCTGATCATGAAAATTGCTCCTACAGGGAGTCATACTTGAATCTTTGAATCAGGTGAAAATAGTCATGGAGGAGCCTCCTCAGGAATCTAACTGCAGCTTTTGCTTTCCCTTTTCCTTACACAATTCTATTATATTATTATATACCTTATCAAAGAGCCCTTATCACAGATACTGAGATGTCCCAGAAGCCGCTGCTGCCTGAAGAGCTGCAGACCATCTCTTGTTAGGCCTATTTGCTCACCACTGAAACAAAAAATAAGGAAGTAGATAGTAGATGAATGGGAAAAGGAAAGGAGTAATAAAAGTGATACTGTCATACTTAATTCACATTTTCCAAGCAATCTCATCTCTAAGAGAATTTTAATAAAAAGGGGTGAGCATATTCCATCTCAAGAAAAAAGGAAAGAAAACACTGTTTTCCTAGAGTGTCATTTTTGCTCTTTTTTTTTAATTAACATCATTTGAAGATCTTTACATTTTTAAAGCAAGTTAATCCTATGTGAAGAATCATTAACTCTGCTTACATGCACTATGATTTTTCTTTTCCTCCACAACTGCAGACTATGCAGGTGTAATTATAGTGTAGCTGCTGCCTCAGCTGCAGTGTTATGACTGGTAGGAGAACCATGGGGAGAAATGAAGTGGTCCTTTTCAAGGACGGCTAAAAGTCACTGGCTTAACCCTCCCTCTGTGACAAACATTAGGATTCTGAAGCATTCTTATGCTCTAGTTTTTTATCATGCACACACTGGAGGGTCCATTTCTTCTACTATAATATTTTCATGTCAGCAGCAGCAAAAATAGGATTTCCAGGATCACTCTACAATTGTAAGTGAATGAACAAAAGTTGTGGACATCAATCCATCAAGGAATAACAATACCATTTTAACATAGTATTTTAGTGTGTATTAGCTGCAGAAATAAAAACTGTCCTCTTCATTTATTAAATTAAAATTTATAATTCTAATAGAAAGTCTGTAGTCATCTCATAGCTGGTTTTGAATCCTTGCTTAGTTATGAGAACAGTCTTTTGAGACTTAAAGAGATACACACATCCATAAATCTCAATTAACCACACTAAGTTCACCAGATATTATTCACTTGCTTCTCAAACAAAGACTTTAAAAGAGACAGTCTTACTATAACCTTCATGGCCACCTTTTCACAGCCTCCCCATTCTTAACTTCAATGTAACCACCAAAACACACATGTAGATAATTTTATTTATGTGAACTCTTACATCAAATTCTTCTTGGAAATGTTATGTTGCAAAGCTTTGTATCATCTCCTCCAAATGCCAGAAGAGCACACAGTGACCCTGTCCCTCTGCTATCTTGTTCTTCTGTTACTTTTAACAAAAGATCATCTAAAATCAGTGAAAGTTAATATGAAAAATAATATGAACAGAAAAATCACATCAAATTGAAGTGTCTTATATAATAGCAAGTGTTCTGTGTCTCAAGCAGTGAGTTGGAGTAAATTGAAACTCTGAACATTATCCTGGGGGTGGAAAGAGAAGGAGACATGACTTATAAAGGCTGTACTTTTTATATTGAAAAATTCAATGCAAGAAGGTCAATCTAGTTTATACTTATTAAATGCTTAAAATATCACATAATCTATCAATTCAGACGAATCAGAGTATAAGACTTCAAGAAGCACTAGAAAGTACATAAGAGTATATAAATCAAGATAAAATATTCTAATTCTTTCATCATGTGATCGTCAAGTGAGAACGTTAATTTCATCTTCATTTCATTATTTATGGCCCAACCTGATACTTTCTGATCACATTTTCTATTCCTGAAATATTGACAATTAACACCCTTTTTAGTAAGAAGGCTTTGATAATACATAAGAAGACAAAGGTATAACCTTATTTACTTAATATTTTAAACAGTCAAAAATGCCAGTGGAAGTAAGGGGTTCTTTTTTCTTATTATATCCCTTCAGAAAACTGGATGGATTTTTCCCCTTGCTACAGCTAATGGCAGGCAGATTCCTGGCTCAAGAAGTATATGTTGTGAACTCTTTATTTCAGCTCCCAAAATACCCACTGCTGTATTCAAGCAGTGGATTAGACTAAAATGAAGCTGAACACTATCACAATGATGGAAAAATACATGGAAAGTAGCATATACAGGCTGCACTGTTTAGGCCAGAAGTAAAAAACAATGTGTGAATTCTTTCCACGACTATGTGCATTATCTTTTTCATACATTCTGTACCTTATGAGTGGGGGTTTTTTTGCTTACTACATAACAAATTAGTTCATATATTGTCACAGACATTTTCAAATACTAATGATTGAAACAGATATACCTAATCTCTCTCTGTATAGTTTATTATTGGCAGAATCATAGAATCCTAGGACAATTCAAGTTGGAGGGTACTCTCACGAGTCTAACCTCCTTCTGAAATCAGGGAAAACTGTGAGACCAGAGCAATTATTCAGGGTTTGACCCACTCAGGTCTTGAAAACCTCTAAGGACAGACTTCAAAGCCTAAAAGAATATGGCTAATGATGTGCATTACATGCTATTTTTTTGCCGACCACTTGACCCCTAAATAGACAGAGAAAAATTTAAACATCTCTAGTGGGAATATACAGGTACATATGAGAGCATTCATACATACAGAGAGTGAAATATGTTTTCTTAAATGCACTCATAATGCTTGTGGCTCCTATAGTGTATTTTTGAGTTATGTAAGTTTTTTAACTTACATTAAAGTGTAATGGAAGTGAGTGAATGGACAAAGGACAATGTGATGTTTCTATGAATTAATATTCGTTGATACCTTGCCAATTTCCTGGCCAACTGCCAGTTACCTTGCCAATTAGTACATGTGTTAGCCCTGAATCAGTGCAAGAGGAAAAAACTCAAAGCCTGAGGAAAAAAATATTTTGCATTTCCGCACCTCATAAGATGTTTATATTTTGTTGGCAGCAGCTAACTCAGCCTCCTTATACTTGGGACACAGTTCAAGCTACGCACTCGTAAGTATTAACACCTGTTGTCCAATACTGATGAATTCATCTTGAATTTCATGTTGGAAATCCAAGCAACTCTAAGTACAACAAGTGTGATATAAAATACTAAAAGTGATTAATACTAGCTCTCGAGAAACATTCTAATCAACTGAGAATGTCTTTAGGTCAAATATGTTTGTACTCAAAAAGCAGCTTTAAGATGATTGCTTACGTAGATTTGTTTACTGTAAAAACTCCATAACACAGCTTTCATTTTCCATTATTTATTTTATTTCACATACAACTTAAGACTGCATCTTTTACTTAATTATCTCAAATCTCCATGGAAAGACATAAGTAACCATATTTGGTTTCTCCTCTCTTTATTTCTCTTTCTCCAGGAGCCCTGTCACAAATACAACCTGGCTAAAGAGATTGGGAAAGTAAAGGAGTGTAAGCAGGTGTGGTGTTGCTTGTTTCTGTTGGAGATGAAACATTTTTGGGGTTTTTGAGCAGAAGGTGAGGAAGGCTGTTACCATCCTTAGCTCTTACAACAGTCTGTTGTACAGATATTGTGCCATCATAAATTTTAATAACATTCATTTTTCCAGTGTTGCTATAGTTCTGCAATTATATGATCATCTCCATTGCTTGCAAAGCAACACACACAGATTTCTAAACTATGCGGACTATTTTTTTTAATTAAATGAAAGCCGTCTAAATATCTTTCAAGGATACTGCTATTTAAGGCTAAAGAAAACAACATTCAATTTATACTTTTGTGGTCACAGTTAATGTTCTAATGGTCTTCATTTGTATTATATTGCTATTACTATGAGAGGATACATACATATAGGTAATTACTGTGTATAATAACCATTTACATACTACTAAATCTTGCGTGGGATTTTACTTGGATTTTAAAAAGAGCCAGTAGTATTCCAGAAATATTAGATTGTCTGATGTCAGAGTGCATTTTTCTCCTGTATTTATTCAAAGGGGCTTATTAAACAAATATAATTTGTTCAACTGTCAGTCCTCCCAGATACTGAGAAGCAACTACCATGTCTCTTAAAAACACCTGCACAACAGTTTGTCAAAGCGATAAAAGCAGGTGAATTTATTCAGTCTTTATGGTGACAAAGCACACCAAATTATACTGTTTCAGCAGTTACAAATATGAAGGCCTCCCCAAAATAAAACCCAAAGCTACCTGGTTCCATTAAATCATAGTCTAAGTTTCCAAGTGGCAAAAGGATGCTTCAAGCATTTATTCACATTTGTATTAATAAGTTACTTTCAAAAACATAGACTGGGTGAGAGTCTGCAAACCCTACTTCCACTCAATAGTACTTCCACAGTACAGTTCTGCAGCTTTTATGATATTTCTAACTCAGCACAATATAACACATACTTGAAGTGCTTCCTCTTCTCATATATTCCATGATATTTCCAGCTCACTTCCCCAGAAGAGACTTCATTATCGATTCCAAGGCTAATTTAGGGAAAATTCTTACATAAGTACCAATTGCTTAAAAGTATTTCACCTGCTTCAAAAATAAGCAATAATAATTCTGAAAAAAAAATGTTTTTAAGGACCACAGTTTTCAAAATAATTACATATATGATTTTCAGCATAAAGTAGGGTAGCATTCAAAGCAATCATCTTTGAAAAACAACCAAATAACTCTTCCGTGAGTAAAAATTTTGAGGGGCAACAGATTTCCAACATGTATAAATATTAATATGAAATTAACTCTGTCTTTTAGGAGCATAAAAAGGACTTCTCAGAACTATAATTAGCAGAACCTGAGCTAAAATGGGTTCATTGGTTATCAAGGCTTGAGCACCTGACTAAAATCAAGAATCCCCACTGGCACAGATAAAGGAATAATTCCATTAGTTGAAGAAGCTTCTAACCTATTTTAACTAGCGCAAAAACTCTTTTTCAAACTATCCATGTTTACTTAGAATGCCCAAGGCATTTAGTAAATTTGTAGATACTTGTTTTCCATGACAACTGGTTGTCAAGATAAAAAATACAGTTTGAACTTGGATGCCTCAATGCTGTGCCATCTATCAACTCAAAATATAATGTCAGTATCTCCCATGAGATTATTCTTGTTTTAATTAGGCTAACCACTATCTCAAAAACAAAGACCAACAGACAAGAAAATAAAAAATATGTTTTTATGTTATATATGTTTCATTTGATAATTTTTAAGGAGGCATCAGGGCCTTGCAAACATTTGAGAAGACGAATTTCTTTCCAGTAGTACCAGCCCTGTAACACTATCTGTGCTTCTAGAAGCAGCAAAGCAGTGCTGCAGAATAATCTGCACAGCCTGAGATCCAGCCAGAAACACAGAGAGTGATGCGCATCTCACAGGATGCCTGGACTGTGCTTCCCAGCAAAGGCAGATATTCAGGAAAAAAAGCTGTAAAGGCAACACAGTGACCCACAAAAACAGATTTCTTGAGCAGAGAGCTCATTGGACTGATACTCACAGGAGGGAANCTTTATGTTCTTTATTTATAGTTTTGCCTTGCTTCTTTTGCCTGTGACCAGTTTTATTTTCCAGGTTTATTTTCCAGTTTGTTCTTTTTAGTTTTCTCCTTCAGGAGAAGTTGGGGTGGGTCTCTGGCATCCAGCCAGGGTCAAACCACGACACCAGCAAAGGCAGATATTCAGGAAAAAAAGGTGTAAAGGCAACACAGTGACCCACAAAAACAGATTTCTTGAGCAGAGAGCTCACTGGACTGATACTCACAGGAGGGAAATTGTCAACTTCTTTGTTTCTATCCTGTCAGGGGAAGCAGAATGTTGTGCCTTTTTCTGGGAATTAGCTAAGAATATAGCTTCCTCATTTAATTTGTGTAAACCAACAGAATGTATATCATCAAACTTCTGCTACTTGGACTAAAAGAAAAACATTATGGTCTCTACAGATGATAGGAGAAAGAATATAAAAGAGTTACTCATCCAAAAGAGTTCATCCATCACATTCATTAGTCCATTGCACATATTGATCCTCCAGTTGCTGAAGTAAATACCATATGGTGTTGAGCATCTCAGTGTAAAGCTGAGAGAGGAATCCAGTTAATGACAGCTCACAGGAACAATCAGGCAGAAGAGATAGATGATCCTGTGGGTCCCCTCCAACTCAGAATAACCTGTGAACCTGTGATAGTTAATATACATTTTTGTTCATAAATTTGAGGCCAGTAAATGACTGTACTGCATTGCAGAAGGGATGCAAGTCTCTAAGGAAAAGGAAATCAAACTATTTCTACATATATTAGAGTTGTGAATGAGCAAAATAATCCAAACAAAAATAGCAGTTCAGGTCTTCATCTGGAGAAAGTTGCCAATATCTGACCTAATCATCCAGTCCTAGTGTTCATTGTTTAGCATGGGTTTGATATAAAATCACAGAATCACAGAATACTACGAGTTAGAAGGGACCCACAAGGATCATCTAGTCCAACTCACCAGCTAACGCCTGTACAGAGATCGAACGCACACTCCAGAGTGGTGAACATAAACCTAGTTCCCTCACAGGCTCACAGGCCACTCCGAGCCAGAAGGGACCCACAGGATCATCCAGCCGAACACCCCCCAGTTAGACCATGTCACTGAGCTCCTCATCCAGTCTTCTCTTAAGCACCTCCAGGGACAGCGACTCCACCACCTCCCTGGGCAGTCCATTCCAATGAGTGATCNTAGGTAATAAATAAGGAATAGGAATAGACAATCATAACTGAGACCAGGAAAAATTATGCTCAAATAATTTTTATGCATAAAACTATGGGAAAATATCCAGGGCCAAATTAACTGCTAATAATTTCAAAAAGACAGTCACTAGCTCTAAAGTAGCAGAATACACCTACAATGCTCTCTGGAGTTTCAGGTATTGAAGGAGTTAATGAGTAAACTGCTGCCACCTGTCCTGAAGACTTCTGCCTCCAAAAGCATAGAGAGATCTTTCATGCTTGAAGTCAAAGCAGGAGTTTTTTACTAGGGGTGTGTGAACATAGTGTGTTCATATAATCTATTGGCCAGAATCCAATGTTAAAGAGAAATCTAAGGTCATCCAGATATTTTTGTTTTATATTTGCTGGAAAAATTAAAAAGAAGAGCAAGATATATTTTTAAGTATGCCACTCTCATTTAATATAAGCATAAAGTAATATTTAGGAGACTCTCATAATTTTCGTTATACTTTTTATCTCCTGAACATTGTCAGTCTCAGATGTCCTTCTTTTTCTCCTGGTTTATGTTCTTCACACTGAAAGGATTAACTTTTAAATATTTTCTTCTTTAAGATCACACAAGACTGACATGTTTTGTGCTGAAACTTTTATAAAAGGAGAGCAGCAGAAAGTAATTTATTACTGTCAGGCAAACTACCCTACATGTTCCTTGTGTAGGCTTATGGAGAATTAAGTTCATATTTATTGAAACCCTGTTATTTCTCACAGTTATAAAAGTAAAAACGTTTCCATATCAAAAGAATATATCCCTATAATGTTGTATCTATAAACATAAAAATTAGACTAAGAAGAATGAAACCACACTATAATCCCTGCAAAAACTGCAAGTGTGTCAAATGTGTAAAGAAATTCTTCAGCAGTACAACACGAGAGCTCGTCATGGCAACACTTCTCATTCCTTCCCACTGATTTCTGACAAGCATTTTTAATTTTTTTAAAGCATTTTTACTCCTTCCATCCTAATCCTTTCTCCCCCTTCACACAATATGAATGATATCACCAAAAAGTGAAGAGCAAGTGAAAACATCAGTTTGCAGCCACTTAAGAGAAAAGACTGAAGATACATGTCGCCTATGTATGTTGCACAGTTGGTGCTGTCACACGAACAACAGTCCATCCAGCAATAAAAGCCCTTTTTTACCAGACATTGTATATCATTAAGCTATTGCAGTTTACTGAAAGGTTTTGGGCAAGAACCAGCTTAAAAGGCCTGAGAACCTGAGAGGTCTCTGAGTTCACAATCTCCATTACACCTGCAGAAAAATTTTAAGCCAATAGTCTCTCATACTTGTCCTCTAAAGACCCAGCTTGCTGCCCAGGCATCTTTTTACAGTCAATGTGTTCTGATTAGTAACAAGGGGATTCCTAAAACTAGACTCTCAGAGTACCTTTAGAAAATGGACATAGAAAACAGGCAGTCTTCTCCATCAGCACTGCAGTCACAATTAAGTCCACTCATAGTATTTGCTGTTCTCTCTATATTATGACACGTGCCATGAATATTCCAGAGTGCCTGACCAGCTGAAGTGATACAGTCTAAAGCTCCTTTAACTCAATGACACCCTCAGAAATGTCTCTATGACAGGCCACGATGCATTAAATTTGTGATTCAATCTGCTGTCAGGATTCTAAGTCAACTAATTGGATTTCTGCCTACAACTTTGAAATATGTGTTGTTTTGCTGCACAAGAACAATTGTCTTAAAGTTTTGACAAAGGAGTTAAAGCGAGCACAATGTGCCATTTCTCTGTGAACACAGGGATGAAATTGAGTGGGCTTTTCACAGGATCAGAGTCTGCCTCTGGCTACTTTGTGAAGTTCATGAAATGCTTCCCTGCTTCCAGCAGTGGGTGTGTGCCCATGGGTATTCTCTATTCACAGTCTGCTTCTATGAGAAGGAAACCCATTTTCGATTTTAAAGACATCTGTGAAGATACATGATTTACATCCAGTCTCCTTCTCCAGAGACAGTGCCTGTCTCGGAGCATAGGTTCCTAATTCAAGGTCTTTTGACTTCACTTTACCATATTTTTGCATGAAGACAATATTTTATGGCTTCATATTTCAAGGACAATAACTCAAAGATGCTAACAGTGTTCTGGCATATATTGTTCTTTATTTTGTGTCAATAAAAGTAAAATTATTCGACCAAAGACAAAAGTCCAATGACCTATTTCTTGTAGTGAACACTATTTAGTGTAATTCCAGCATCTGTGGACTATGTTTCTATGCAAACCCAAAGCCTATGTACATGGCTGAGGGACTGATTTAGGTCCAGATTTTTGCATGGGAATGTGTTTGTGGGCAGAAAACTATTCTACAGTTAACAGTATGCAAAATGCTACAAATATCCCAAACTCCAGAGAACAGTAACCAAAATCATGCAAATCCATGCTGGCAGCTTGTGAAAGGCAGATATTTTATGTCCATATAACTCACATTTGAATGCAAATGCTTGTGTTTTGTCAAAATGACCAGACCATACTATAATAATGCCATGCATATACAGTTACAGACCTTATAAAGGTTAAAAAAGGAATAGTCAGTTGGGTTTGAAAGAACCCCCTGTGTAATACGTGAATTACCATAGAAAAGTTACACCAATCCTTCAAAGTAATGTCACATACATACACACTGTATTGCCCTCTGCAATTACTTCACATCAGTTATGGTAATTCTATTTGGTTAAATACACATAAATGTACACTATGTACAAGCAAAGATACAAGATTATAAGGATCAGTTATATTTGTTAAGATGCAAAAAAAAAAGAATTGTCTTACTGAAGATAGTAAGTCTCATATAAACTGGAATAAAGCTGTTTTACCAAAGAAAAGCCTCAATCCTTCAATCTTCGTACTTCCAGATGTGGGCATTGGAGAATGAAATGCAGTATGATGAATATATGAAGATCTGGCTTGGTAACATTATAAAACTGTGACAGTCATAGAATGGCCTGGGGTGGAAGGGACCTTAAACATCATCTTGTTCCAACCCAGTGCTGTAGGCAGCGACACCTTTCACTAGTCCAGGATGCCCAGAGCTCCACCCAACCTGGCCTTGAATGTTATCACAGAATCACAGAATCACAGAATACTATGAGTTGGAAGGGACCCACAAGGATCATCTAGTCCAACTCACCACCTAACACCCGTACAGAGACCGAACGCACATCCCGGAGTGGTGAACATAAACGTAGATGCCTCACAGGCTAACAGGACACTTTGAGCCAGAAGGGACCCACAGGAGCATCCAGCCCAACACCCCCCAGCTAGCCATGTCCTATCAACCTGCTTCATCTCTACATCATATTACCTTCCTGTGCACATTTAGTAAGAGTGACACACCTGATGCTTTTTAAAAGAGTCAAAGCTGGGACCTTTTGTCTTATTGCTCTTTTAGTTTTTGCGCAGGAAACAGAAGCAATTTCTTAGATAAGAAATTAACAATCAAAATTAACACATGGATCAAAATAGATTCCCAGAGCTCTGGTACCACATGCTGCATGAGGAATACCTCAATAGGTACATGGCTGCCATTCCCAACATTTCTTCAGTGTATCCTCATGGAGAACATGTTACAGAAATATAAAGTCAATAAAAGGGCTAAATAATTATAGTGAAGCCTATATCTAAAACATTTTACTCTTTTGTACACTTTTACTGAATAAAAGACTCTACGTCAAGCACAATACCTTAAAAACTCAAGGAGATGGGGAACATAATCTCCAGTTCCTTAGGAAAAATGCAGCAACTATAACCAGCACATTGGACTGAGATTTTGTGACCAGAACTAAATGAAACAAATGCCAAGTCATTAACAATGGCTGAAAAAACAGTGAAGATTTTACTGGTTGGTTAGTGGAGCTTTATCAGCACATTTGTCCAAGTACACATCACGTTTCCTAAGGTGGCTGCTCTTCACAGTCAGTTACAGCTGTGAATTAACGGCATCACTCTTTTCTTTAGAGGTAAGAGTGTGTTGGAGTCAGGGAGGAGACTATAAAAGGGATCAGTAGATATTGTACACAAGCAATGTATTTGCAGTGAGAAGCTTCACTCTTACTTCTGGAAATTTGGTTCCTAATAGTTAGAGAGAAAAATTGGAATCTAGAACACCCGTATTATTGTAAATTATACCTTTGTTATTAACCACACAAAAATGGTAAGACTGGAAAAACAGAAAGACTAGGTAGGTGTGTTTATTTCTGTATCTATAGATGAGAAAGGTAGAGCAACAAAGTGTGGAAAAAGGTGGGGGAATACATTTACACATAAAGTAGTGTCCTCTCCAGGACCAGTGGAGGACCTAAAAACCACATAAAATGGATGGAAATGTACTAATCTTTATTGCCTTCAACACATCTAAATAATGAATGAGCTCATGTCAATGTTCTACTCATTTTATTCACAAGGCAGTGGCTGGATTGATCAACACTGAAGTATGTCATAGACAGAATGGGACATATAATAGAATGGGAACTGAGAACTGCATTGCTATCAATCAGCTGTTGAAAGCAGTATTCAAAGCATTGGCCATAGCCTCCCTGTGCCAGACAGAAAGCACAACTAGTAACAGAAAATGAGATTAATGCACTAGACTAAACACCTTGCGAGGGTCCACAAATGCAGAACTGTTGCATGTACATAAATAAATTAGGTCAGCTTGGGATTTTCCCCCCTTTCATGTGTTTTCATTGACAGGGAAAACTCTCCTGCAGATTCAGCACACTTGGAAAATTTGACATCTATATTATGTAAGTACAGCTTTCCAGTTGTTCTTAGACCTTCTCTGCGATCACATCCAGGCACAAGGAAATTCAGAACAGTACCAGCATGATACAAAATTTTCAAGGTCTAAGTCTACTTTAATACAGACTTAAAAATAATACAATTTGCTTTAAAGCTTATTCCTCCATTGCCTGTAGTTTTAACTTTTAAAATAATTTCACATGATCATGAAAGATGTAAAAGTAAATTTAAAAAAAATAAATATGGTGTACAGATATAGTCTTTTAGAGAGCAGTACTGTGTAACTACCCACAGGCACTCTTGAGTAATGAAACAATGCATCTAATGGATCACTGATATCAGAGAGTAAACATGGCATTTTATTGAAAGATGATACAAAAGAATAGCATTGATATGATATGGCAAAATTAGTAAGTATATGATAAAAATCTGCAAAAATAACACCCTTTCAGACTTCTGTAGTCAATAAAACTGTTGTTAATTCATCACCTGCTCTAAGATAACTGAACCGATTTCAGTCAGCCTATACTGGAACCTACTTTTGTTTTCTCAGACTCCTTATAGGAAAGACATGAATTTCTGCAATTACTCATTGGCATCTGAATAAAGATTAGTGGATTTGAATTCTCTTTTTTTTCTGTCACGCTTCTGTCATGCTTCTGAGAAGCTCCTTCTTTCCTGATTATACCAATCATTCAAACTTAAGATAAGCAAGAATGCAATTTGTTACGGCACCAAGATAGTATTTTTATAGGAAAACATAATAATCATTTATGCAAATGAGGCCTGGTTTTATGAGAGGAGGAAAGACATAATGGTCATGAAAAACCTCACAACCACTTCCTGATTTCATACCAAAAGACACCACGGAATCAAAACATTTCAAAGGTTACAAGAGAATACATGACACATGATACCTTTACAAGTTACCTATCTCTGAGAAATAAAGAATCTCTACCAGTTTTCTTCCAGCACTGCAAACTATTCTTTTAAGGAAGTAATGGCTGGGAGTTCCTCAATGTATATCCTAAAAGACAAATGGGAAAAATTCTGAATTTATCTGCATTTATATCTGTGTTCACATCTTATATAAGTATCTACTGAGCATTTATGCCATTATAGGTTTAATATTGCAATCACAGCCCAGTGTTAATAATTCAATGCCAATGTTATATACAATTTCCCAGCACAAATGAGCTCTGATTAAAGTCATTCACATTTAGATTCCCACCTGCTACTTGGGATTTCTATTCTTTAGCAACAATTTTCTTCAGGTACAATGCTGCATTGTAGTAGCAGATCTATAATCATCTCCCTTCACAGCACACAGTGGGAGAACTTCATGATTTTACACATTTCAGTAATCATTTAGTCCTATACATTAATACTGAATCTGTGTGCCCACTTACCATTTTGTCGTAAAAATTTAAAACAATGAACAGTAAGTTGAATAAAATTACATATTTAGAGAAAAAAAAACCAAAAAGGAGCAAATAAATATTCTAAAGGGAGGGCAAAGGGTTTCTTTGGAGAGCAGAAAGCTGTCACGACAGGTGACTCATGTTGGGCTGCATTAGTCATATCATGGCACATTATATAACCAGAGGCAATTGACACAACATAAACTGACACATCACAACATGGCTTGTCAGCAGCGATATGTATAAAGCTCAGCTTTTTAAAGAAAATACAGGGAAGAAAGTATTGTGGGTTTTATAAACACCACTTAGGAGGACAAAAAAATGGTGTGAAACATTCTGTTGCAAGTTATATTTTTGCACGAACACATTCTGCTACCCTCATTAATTTAGAGAATTTGAATTGAGTAGCCTTATTGATCTCAATGGGCTGAAGCCAGCCAACCTACAAAATAGCATAATTCTTTTCCTCAACAGCAAATTTGGTTAGGACTTTTGCATTTAGCTACCACATTGCTGCCTGCTTTCAGAAATGGCCTCATGATGTAGAGGCCCCAGCCTACTGCTCTGGAGTTCTCACACAGGAGCCCCATCTCCCATCCACCTGTGCTATCCTAAACCATAGGATATTCCACTGAAAGCTGTAAATACAATCAGGATTTACCACAGGGGCCCCTGAATGAGGTAACCACAGGGGCCCCTGAATGAGGTAACCACAGGGCTGCAGCAGCACCTGGGCTTGCATGCAGCCTCTGGGAGTGGAGGGAGCTCAAACTGAAATTTTCCCTATTTCAGTTTGAACCCATTGCTCCTTGTTCTATCACAGTATCACAGTATCACAGTATAGAAAAGGCTGGAAAGGACCTTGAAGATCATCCAGTCCAACCTATAATCCAACTAACTTATCCTCTACATCTAGATCATATCACTCAGTACCTCATCCAGCCTCCCCTTGAACACATCCAGGGTTGGTGACTCAACCACGTCTGTGGGCAACCCATTCCACATCCGGATCACTCTTTCAGTAAAAAATCTTTTCCTAATATCAAGCCTAAACTTTCCCTGTTGAAGCTTAAGACTATGACCTCTCGTCCTGTCCCAACCTCTCGTCCTGTCACTACAGTTCTTGATGAAGAGTCTCTTTCCAGCTACCCTGTAGGCCCCTTTCATATTCTGGAAGGTTGCTATGACCTTCCTTCTCTTCTCCAGGCTGAACCGACCCAATTCTCTGAGCCTCCTGAACCAACTCACGTCCTCACCTCCTCATAGCAGAGGTGCTCCAGTCCTTTTACCAACTTCATGGCCCTCCTCTGGACTTGCTCTAAGAGTTCTAAGTCCTTTTTATGTTGGGGCACCAGCACTGTGTGCAGTATTCCAGGTGGGGTCTTACAAGAGAGGAGTAGAGGAGGAGAATCCACCTGTGACCTGATGGCCACAACTCCTTTTGAATAACCCCAGTAGTTCAGGAGCTGCTGCTTTATCTCTTCTGTGAGCCACAAATCAACATTGTCATATAAGGCTGCAATTCAGTAGTACAGACTTTAAATGAATGTTGAAGTGAGTCTGCCTATCTGCAGAAATATCTTTGATGCGGTCTTGAAGGGAATGGCCACATTTCAGCTGTGTCAGGGAATGACTGGGGCTCTCCTCAGAGCCGCTCTTACAGTTCACTGGTCTAATCTGGGTACTTCATAAAAAATGTGCTGTGACAGCTCCAAAATTCCTGCTTTTAGGATTATGAACTTGAAATAGTTTATCATTACTACTATTTCTGGAATCATCTCTGAGTTTCATAAACACAAAATTAGAAGGCAGACTGGTGGAGAACATATTGCATCATATGTTCACATTCATTGACATACAAAGAGGGGGTTTTGTTGGCTTTCATTAGAAATCTGGCTTCTTATACAGTCTCTTCAGAGGATTACAGCTAAATTCTGAAACAGAGTTAAATACAAAATAGTGTTGAAATGCAGCTGTTCAATTGCAAATCAAAGCACACATAGCCCTCTAGATATTAGACACAAATCCAGTCACGTTCTCCAAGCAAAAAAACTTTAAGCCTACATATTAACACATTAAGCCACTTTTGAAGGTACACCTGACATAAAGAGTGAAAGTGCCAAGTTTGGGAAAGGCATTTACTTGATCCTAACATGTACACAGCCCCAGTGTTCTCTCACTGCTCTGCAGAAATGTCAGGGATCAGTGACAGTGCAGGGCAGGGAACCACCACATGATGCATGATGCTGAACCTCAGTGCAGTCTTTACCTTTCCATATAGCAACCTACTTACCTCTGTGACTACAAATGCTTAACCAAAATTCCAGTCCAGGTGAAATTTGGAGAGAATCTGAAATGACCTGAAAGTTTGCAGAGGACACTGCTGTTTCCAGTGAGAATTTGTAGTGCAACCATTTCAAAATACAGAGACCTCACTAAAATCTGCCTCTCCAGGTAGAGGTTTATTTACTAATCATGGCATATCTTTCCTGGAAAGGGCAAGCATTTGGAAAGGAGAAAAGATTTAAGCCATGGGATGCTCCTTGGAGCACAGGATGTTGCTTTTCACAGAATCACAGAATCACAGAATACCATGAGTTGGAAAGGACCCACAAGGATCATCTAGTCCAACTCACCATCTAACACCCGTACAGAGACCGAATGCACACCCCAGAGTGGTGAACATAAACCTAGATCCCTCACAGGTACACAGGCCACTCCAGGCCAGGAGAGGCCCACAGGACCATCCAGCCCAACACCCCCCAGCTAGACCATGTCACTAAGCTCCTTATCCACTCTTCTCTTAAACACCTCCAAGGACGGTGACTCAGTGGTACTCACTGAGGCAGATAAGATCATCTTTCTGATTTACAGTTCTTAACACAGATCCACTTGTGGCTGGCTTTGCATCCCTCTACTCCTCATTCTTTGCTTAGAACTTTATAAATCCAGTAACACTTTTTTAATTGAAATAATAAGTAATGTGAAAAGGTACTCTTGTGCATCTTTGCAAAAAAATGAGGTCTCTTCTACTTTTCCATTTAGGTCATATTTAATATTAATTTTCAGAATTACAAATTGTTACAACTGTAGGGCTTTATTAATTAATCACATTAGTTTTGTTGTTTCCTTTCCACAGAATCACAGAATACTCTGGATCATTGAGTCCAAGTTGTAAGTGAATGGTCTTTTATGAAACCTTCTCCAAATCAAGATTACAACACACTGTGACTTGAAAATTCTCCAACACACAGTTCAGTGCAGTTCACTTTTGTTGAGCTGAAATATATTGCATGGCTAGAAACATCTTTTCTGTAAATTGTTCCCTTAGAATCTATCCCTTGCTGTTCAGATGCATGGACCCACTGTGTGTCTGCCTCATCCCTTCATCATGTACATAGCAAACAGATGGACATAGTAAATATGTGTATTTGGTCATCTGTACAATACTTCAGTGTGTATTGCCCGCTTCATTTCCAACCCTGTTTTAAAGATGAACAGTAATTTAGGTGAAAATAACCTGCCACAAAATTATTTCACACTCACAAAAGGCTTATTTACAACAATGAAAGAAGCCCCAGAGAAAAACAGCTTCCCTTTTGGTTTGTGTTTTATTTTTGGTACTTTAACTGGTAGGAGAGAAGAGAAAAAAAAGCTGAGGCAATGTGATCAGCCCAACCTAAGGGCAATGTCTTTGTACTCATCAGGCTATATTTAGAACTGTCACTTGCTAAAAACACTGTCACCTAAAATGAATTTACAGAAGAGGCTTTGCATTATACACATGGCCTGAAGCGCTCATACTGTAACATCACAGAAACCAAAACGAAAATGTGATTGTATAGTCTAATATTAGCTAATTCATACCAGTTTCATAGAAATTTTACCATTCATATGCTCTTTTGCTAAGGAGCTCCTCTTCCATTTCATTCTTAAACAACGTTCCTGTTCTCAAAGGAGTATCTGTACTGAAACATCATGGTATTTGCAATCAGAAGGATACTAGTTTCAAGATATAAACAAATCAAGAATTTCTACAATAAAAAGAGTGCTTAGACATAAGAACACTGGATTTATTAAGTTATTCCTTAAGTTATTTTTCACATTTTTCACCTTTGTACATCACATCACGCTCACATGAACACATCTCTTTTCCTGCTTGTACTGTGTGGACACCTGTTTGTACATACAAAATTCACTCAGATTCTAGGGAATGAGGATGTATTAGCCACAGGGAACCTTAGGGTGAATTCATTGCTTGCTAGAGTGAAAGGCAAAGGTGATACATCTGCTGGAACAGAATGAAGCAAAGCATGCACCTCCAAACTTTTTAAGATATACTGCACATTTGAGAGACTTTATGGCAATCCCATTCCCATCATGCCCAAAAAATGAGATTACCACCAGCCAAAATAACTGCGTGTTTCTCCATTAAATGTATCTTTCCTTAATGTTATCCTATTAGGTTCTTGGTGTTCACTGCAGATGACGCCTTTGAGGATATTCTCAATGAACAAGGAAATAAGTGAAAAAATTCCCAGAATGGAAAAAAGGCTTCAGGAAGTGAGTTAAGTTGTTCTAGTCTGCTTATGATACATTCTCTGCACATAAACCTGCTCCCTGTGAATTAACATTTTGGATGGCAGCTTTAAAATCCAGGAGGACAAATATAGTTTAATAGCTGCAATGGTGCTAATCTACTATCCTACAAAAATGCCTGAAGTTTAAGATGCCTCACAAGATGAAATTCCTGATGGAATTTTACTGATATCAAAGTGAATTTGACTTCATGCTTCTGTCTAGGAGCCTCTCTATTAATAAGTGGATTAGCTGCATCCTTTAGTCATAAAAGAAAATAAAAATTTCAATAATTATTGTCTAAATAAACAATGTTGTCCCCATGTCTCAATATCCTGAATGCTTGGACTGCATGACACACATTTCAATTGCTGAAGGCCTTTCACAGGCCATAAAACAAAAATGGAAAACTCTGTCATGTATTTTAATTGGGAACAACAACATTTTTACATGGATAAAGGTAACACTTGAAACATAACCTCATGGAAACAGGGGAAAGTGACTCCAAAAATTGCAGTTTAAATTTACAATGTGTTTTCTATTTCTTTCTCAGGGCAGGGGTAGGCACCTTAGTAGGAGAGAAGGTCTATGTATTTCCCTCGGGATGAAAGACAAAGACAAGGACAGTTTAATGCAATGTAATCATGTTACTGTTTGCCAGTCACTTGTGGTGTTCAGCTTGAGAATCTAAACCTTGTTGAAGAGAAAAATTATGAACTATTGAGCTCACTGATAATTTGAAAACACTGCATTTGTCCTGATCTTTGTGCCAACAACTTTATGCCCTTATTTTCTGGAAGCACTGTTTATGCAATATTTCACTTCCAAACTGAAATAATTCACTTGAGATACTGCTCTAGAAGAAAAAATTATGTAGTCTGTAGCCCAGTTCGGCATGTTATTGAAACCATGTGGAACAAACTCAAGAGCTTCACTAGACCTTAATCCTATTCCTGATAAAATAATATTAGTGGCCAGAATATGAAATTATAGCATTTCATCATGCCCTAAAACCATTTTCCTACACTAACTGCATAAATTTACTTTAACACATATATTTCCTCCTATACAAGAAGTAGAGCAGACAACTAAAATAGCAAAGTTTGGAGCATATTAAACTAGAAATTGAAGGATCTCACAGAATCACAGAATCACAGAATGTTATGAGTTGGAAGGGACCCACAAGGATCATCTAGTCCAACTCACCATCTAACACCCGTAAGGAGACCGAGAGCACATCGCAGAGCATAACACCAAACTGGATCCCTCACAGTCTAGCAGGCCACTCCGAGCCGGAAGGGGCCCAACGTCATCCAGCCCTACACCGCCCTGCTAGACCATGTCACTAAGCTCCTCGTCCAGTCTTCTCTTAAACACCTCCAGGGATGGTGACTCCACCACCTCTCTGGGCAGCCCATTCCAATATGCGATTACTCTCTCTGTGAAAAACCGCTTCCTAATGTTAAGATTGAACCTCCCCTGGCGTAGCTTGAGGCCGTGCCCTCTCGTTCTGGTGTCGTCAGCCTGGAAGATCTCCACACTAAAAATTGAAGGATTCCCCTGCTATGGCTATGCAGCTGTGATTTGGACCATGGAAGAGTTGTCCTGGGGATAAGAATTAGTCATTTATACAAAAGACACTAAATGCTTAATGGAAAAAGTTCAGTGTCCTACAGAAATACCCGAATGAGTGAATTTGACAACCAAAAGCTGGGCAGCTGGAGAGGAAGAGTCCTTTCAGTTTGTATGACCATAGTAACAAAGCTCTGCCACTTCCAGCGGCCAGATGAGCTCTTGGAGATCTAGCTTAGATAATTCAGCATATTGACTTCATTAAATAAAATAAATGGCATAAATTAAACCATAACACTGTCCCAAAATAACACTCCTATGTCAGCCACATCAAGTATATTCCAGATCTTCTCCATGTCCTGCAATAATTCAGAACTCAGAATAATGGTCTTTCAGCATGAGTACATCACAGAAGAAGGCACAGGCAAAGACTCTTGTCACCACCTCTTATGTAACCCAAATAGAACTGCTTATCTCTTGTTTGCAATGAAAATGTTTAATGAAAGAGCAGAGTTTACAATACACAGATGTGTATGATCAGTAAGAGCTTTATTTCCAATATTTAGGGTAGTGTGTTATAGGTAGGATGGTGTGTTGGTAGTAGGATGGCAACAGGTGAGGCAACAGGTTTGGCTAGATTAGGTAATAGGTGATAGGTTGGACTTGATGATCTCTATGGTCTTTTCCAACCTTACTGATTCTGTGATTCTGTGATTCTGTGATTTAGTACATCTATACTGCTCACGCATCACCCTCCTCTTTCCAACTGACTGGGGCACAGCTTACTTCTGGATCCAGTATTTTCCATAGTATATATCACTCATTGAGCCATGCTGCAAAACCCCAAAATATAAATTTCTTAGAGATTTTGTGACCTTGTATGACCTGCCACAATGAGAACTCTTCCACTTTGCTTCAATGAAATCCCCATATCCATATTCACTACGCAATGAAATAGAAGCCTGGATTAGAACAGATACTCCACGACTTCACGGGGAACATATGAAGTAAACGGTAGTGGGTCAACTTGTTCCAGAAAACAATTTTTCTGAGAGCAAACTAAATCAAGATATGAGGCTCTCCAAACTGGTCAAGGCTTTTTATTTTCTCCCTTCTTTTTTCCCCTAGACTTGTCTATCTGGGTCATATAGCCATGTAACATCCTTGGCTGTGATCACAGCTATTGATTCCAGTCCTGAAAGTGACAGAATAAATGGTATATAATAACGACAGTGCCTGGAACAGGAAGAAGGGTAGACCAGGTCACATTTTAATTGGTAAGCATGTTCTAGCTGAGAGTAACTTCATTTATGATGAAGAAGTTTACATCTAAAACAGTGATCTCCTGACTGTGAAGAAATTGCTATGAATAGTATTCAATCCTTTTGCATGCTCTTTTGGTAAGAATTAAAGAAAATATTTTAAAACTAATCCACCTGATTTCAAGAGAGCCAAAATAATGTTGTAAAGATTGCATGGCTTCTCAGTTCTTTTTAGAATATTGATGGTCTGGATTTGATTTTTTAATTTTGCTTCTCAAAAAGGAAAAACATTATTAATTGTTCCATCATCAAAGAGATGCTTGACCAGTGTTATTAATGGTAGAAATGGTCCTGTTTCCAGTTCTCATGTGTTTTATGCTGGTCTTTGCCCCAGAGGTCTGTAGATGTATGGTGCTTCACAAACTGATGTTTATCTTTGGTGCATCTGAGATTTGTTCTGTTGATTGCTCTGAAAATGAGGACCAAGAATCAATATCAGAGTTTTAGGCTAAACAAGATCAAATCACTTAGGGGCAGGGCTTTGTAGGCTCAGTGGCCCATATCACAAAGGCAGGTTTGCAGCAGGTATACTTAGCAGTTCTATGTACTGGATTATAGTAAAGAGGCTGAAAATAACTAATTTACAGATTACAATGATCTACTATTTTGAGTAAAGAGTCAAAGTTCATCAGGAAAGATTTAGCTTTACCACTTATACAATCACTTTCCCTTCAGCTCTCATATACCACACAGCCGTCATGAGCCCTCAAACAAAAAAAAAACCTTTGTGATTTATAAATTTAGTGATGCAGAATATATTGAAATAAAACTCACCACATAATGTTGAATCCTTCAGAGCTCTATTATCTAAAATATAATTTCTGTCAAAATTTCAGTGTCATGAATTGTACAGTTGTACGGAATGAACAATCCTGGTGTATGGCATATTTTTAATATATAATAAAATAATCACCAGTAAAAATTACAGTGTGACTTTAGAATGTAAGATCAGCAAATACAATTCATTAAATTATTTGAATTAAACTAGCTTTCCTTGCAGAAAACTAGTAGAAAATGAAAGACAAGCAGCAGCTCAGGCACCTGTTAAAATTGGTTTGTTCAGGACTGTGCTCTCATATTTCTATTAATTATGCTACATAAACACAAGCAGCACTGATTAGAGACATTCTGCTGAACACACTGCAACAATGGCACAATGGCATTATAATATTTTATTTTATTTTTATTACCTCAGGGTAATGAATTGCAATGTAAAGAGCTGATGAGTAATTAAACTCATCAGCTGTGGATTCAGAGATATTTTTAGTGTCATATGATGGAAAATCCTCTCAAGAGTAGCAAGGATATATTTTCATGGCATATATTATGGGTTAACAGGTCCCATGAGGGAGCACTTCAAACTGTTTCTAAATGCTGAAATTAGGAAAGAGCACTGTGTCCATCTTCATTTTTCAGTTCTTCCCTGCACGGTATCAAAAACATTATATAGAACTTGGTGAGGTAAACCCATTTTCTTCTTGCTGAGAACCAACTGGGATACAATAGGTCTTCTGCCCACAGAAAACACACACGTGTCATCAGATGATGTCATTAAAATAGTCAAGGTCCATTCTAAAACATTTTTTCATTGCTCCAAAGTATTCCTTCTAGTTTCCACCTTAAATTCATCCACAACTAGTTTATTCATCTTTGTTTATATATCAGCCTTTAACGAAATAGTAAATTTCCTTTCTTGTTTTGAACTTCTCAAGCAATTAGACAGTGCAATCACTATCCCTTTGGGCTTCTGATCTGCTGAAATAAAAAGTTCAGACTCTTTTAGATTTCACTTAGGTTAAATGCTCTGTTGACCCCATATGGATTTTTCAGTACATACTCTACTCAGCTCACCTACCCAACAGCATTCCAAGTAAAATTTTGTAGTGCTCTGTACAGCCACAGTCATCTCAGATGGAAATACCTGTTCTTAGGCATTCTGGGATTTTTTATTACCTTTTTTTCCCCCGAGCTAAGGAAGATTGATTACTCGGGGTAACCCACCAGGCAATTGGTAGACCTCAATTCTTTTCCTACTGAAAAACTTCGAGCTTTCAAAGAAAAATCCTTATGATTAGTTCCCAAAAGCTTGTCCATATTTGTTTTATTTTTTCCCAGTTCCAAGAGAATTTCTTAGAGCATCCAGACCTGGTATTCCAGTGATCCGTTGTAACGACATTCTACGTTAGGGCATTAGAGATACAGCTTGGTTAAGGGTCCTGAAACAAGAGCGTTTTTTACAAACTATGAACATAGAAAATAGAAACTTTAAACTGTA
Source organism: Pitta sordida (assembly GCA_013390025.1). Classification (NCBI taxonomy): domain Eukaryota; kingdom Metazoa; phylum Chordata; class Aves; order Passeriformes; family Pittidae; genus Pitta; species Pitta sordida. Next base: position 73,127 of record WEKX01019115.1, read on the forward strand.
AGCAGACAATAGGAAATGGTGCAAGGTAGACTGAAAGTGTGGCTACAACAGTGATTTGTCATAATGACAAATAAAATTAAACAGCAATAACCTGCCCCTTTAAAAAAAAAAAAAACAACAAACCTAGAAACCACTTCCTTAAGAAAGAAAGTCAAAGAATCACAGAATCACAGAATCACAGAATATTATGAGTTGGAAGGGACCCACAAGGATCATCTAGTCCAACTCACCACCTAACACCCGTACAGAGACCGAGAGCACATCCCAGAGCCTCTTATGTTTGGTTCTATATCCTGACCCTCCTACTGATTGGGCATTAAGCCCAGTCAGAGCTCCATAAGTGAGCCAGGCTCATCCCTGCAGAAACAGCCCTGGCATAGAGGGACCGGCAGCAGCCAAAGAGCTGCCACTCAGCCCTGTCCCTGCAGGCTCAGCACCCATCACACCTGGAGTCATGGGTGATGTGGAGGAGGTCGAGCTTTTCTGAGTGACGAGCGCAGAGCTGGGAGAGAGAGACTGAAGGGACAAATCACCAATCATATGGGAGCTGGCAGATCTTTTTCACTCTTTCTTGAACCTGATCATCATGTACTTCAGATTCTTTATCCAGCCTGATGCTGCTTTCATATTGCTTTGGGGACTTTTCCTTGTATTCAGCCAAATGTCTGCCAGAAAAATGATCAGTAAGAGCTCATGCTCTTTGCTTTCTGTACCTGAAATGAATGATTAATTGTTTCAGACATTATCAACCTCAGGCTTGGAAATCCATCTAAGGTTCCAAAGAGCCACTTCTTTCATATTATGTCTGAAGTCCAGATTGCACTTCAGCGCAAATATATGATTACTTGGTGATTCAGCAATTCCACTCCAATCTCTGCACTTTGTAATAAACTCTACTGTATTATACCTTTTTGGTCTATTTCTTTGTATGCATCCAGGGAGAAGCAACTTCTGTCTCAGTGGGGTACCCTTGAGGAGCTGGTGACATCTGATTAGTGGGTAAGACTTCCCAACAAAAAGAGCTCTGTATCAGTGCTGAACAATTTTTAAGCTGTCATGTCCTGTACACCCATCTTCTATTCTAAGATGTATTTTTTCTGTATTTTTGTTATGCTTTTGTCACTACTTCTGCATTAAGCTCTCAGAGATGTTCTAGCTAGTGTCCTATTTCCTAACAATATCCCATTTATCTTGCTTCTTAATTGGGATGTAGGGGGTTTGGGAGGGGTTTGTGGGTTAGGAGTTTTTTGTATGGTTTTTAGTGTTTTGTTTGGGGTTTTAGTTTTGGTTTTGGTTTTGAGGGGCTGTTGGTGTGGGGTTTGGGGTTTTGTTTTTTTGTTGTCTTGTTTTGTTTGTTTTTTGTTGTCAGTTTTGGGGTTTTTTTGCTTGGTTGGTTGGGGTTTTGGCAGATTTAAGTTGGGTTGTTCTGGTTTAGTTATTTTGTGGCAGGGGGGATGTCTTATTCCAGTTCAGCTTAGAACCGAGTAATGAAATAAAGCATAGAACATTCCACAGAAAATTACTAGAAACATTCTCTTGCTGGTTGATTCTGGCCAATGCAATCAGTCTGTGTTTTGAAATCACCTTACCTGGGAACAGGACCAATATTTCACAGTGTAGCATATTGAGTTCTTTACTGTGCAAGAATATCACCAGCTAAAGTCAATGCATGATTATTCATTCCTGAGACATTTTTGTGGTGTTCTATTTTGAGAACTCTCACCAGTGAGGTAGCATTTCCATCTATAATAGCCTCTCTCCGTGAGAGAAGAATAAAACTGACCTTCTGAACAGTGGGTCTTCCCTGATCAAAACACTACAGAAAACATACTTTTCAATGACCCAATTAGACAATCTTCACATCACAGCTTTGCATGAGGCTGAAATAATAATGTGCTCTGTAACACTGAAGTATTGAGAGATTATTAATACTTTAAACCAAAATATATCTTAGTGCAATTATGAAGAACTATATTGTGTTTCTTTCCCTGCTATATAAAAGACAAATGTGCTAAAAAATGTACATGGGTCACTGCATACAGCAGATGAAGCATGAGAATGGGAGCTGTGTTCTTCTACATTCTAGTCCTAGCTTTGACAATCATCATCTTGCTTCAGGCAAATCACTTGGAACTCTTTGGATGCAGCTTCTCTACCTACAAAATAAAAAAATATTTTACTGTATAAAGTTTTCACCATAAATTCAAGGCTAAAGAACTATTATATCTGAATTAAAAGGAGCTGAAAGCAAGTTTTAACTGCAGATTCTGAGCCAAACTCAGTTCAATGGTAACCAAATATAACCCAGATGAAATATAACCTCGATTTCATTAAAAGCCTCACGGAGGTTTTTTTGAATCCATAAATTGACAGAGCAACACCAGGCCCAAAGTGCTCAGCTTATTAAGCGGGTCTATAGGAAAATAAGATTATACATTGATGTGTTGGGTTGTAGACTTGCAGCAGAAATGAACATGTGTATGTGTGTGTGAGATAAGAGTTCAGCATTTCTGATGTTTCATCACAATAGCTCTGTCTTCCCATTCTGCCTCCTGGATTTTCCCTTCTCTGCAATTTCCTCAGTTTCTCACATATTGACAGACTTCTAATACCCCCTTTCAAAAAGTTACACATTAATGACCCATGGAAAAGTAGAAAACTATTGAGTCAAGTCAGACATTCAGTGCATCTCAGTCAGAGAAGGGACTAAACAGCACACTAACATAGAAGTACTTGCAGTTCATTTAAGCCTGGGCTCACATATTCACAGCTCCACTGATTTTTGCTCCATTTTATTTTAGACAGCTTGTTTCATTCCAGCTAGCATAGAAATAGAACTATTTACCTACTTTGGTTTCTAAAAGGTCACCTTTCCTTGTGATAGAAATTTGAAGTTCTGTTTTATTATAAAAGCTTTAAAATGGAAACGTGAAAGCCCTCTACTTCTGCTCAAATATTACAGATACCTATTTTTTACTTTAAAATACCTGGACAAAAAAGAAAATCTGGAAATTCATGTATAAATTGTAGTTTTAATGTAATATAAATTACATTTATAGTAAAGGGTAATAAAATCAAGAGGAAGAACTACATGGACTAGATTTCCCTGAAGAATCACAATAGCTGAAATTCAGATTTTATCTCTTCTGAAAGAACTTAAGTTGAAAAAAAACCCCAAAACTCACCAAGCTATTACATAAATCGAAGAGATAACTCCATGGTAAAAATCTCTAACTGCAACCCACAACTATCTGCACCGCTATGAAAAACATATGTTTTACATAAAAATAACTGGCATTACATTACCGTGCAATGAAATCTCAGTATAAGTCATAGTTAATTATACATTCAGGCAAAATGTGAATAATTTAACCCACATCTCAGATAAACTCAAAAGAAGAAAGCAAAAAACATCCATCAATCCGTTTTACCTCTACAGCATATTTCTACACAACCGTATAAGGAATAAGCAATAAAAAACCTTATTCTTTACTAATTCAAGGATACATCAAAATTCTAATTAAAACTGTTCTGACCTCAGATGATTACTCAAAGGTGAGATGACATGCTGTAATACTTTAAGCTCCAGCTAAGGTCTGGGTTTGAGTTTCAGGAGCAGAGTCATATGGAAATAAGAAACTTCCATGTATATTGTCCAGCTGCCCTCAGTATTGTTACCAAGGCAAGCAAAGACCCCACACTGACCCATGCTGTCCTTTCAATTCACTTAACTTTTACTGAGATTCTTTAAAAGGGCAATTCAGATATGACATTATAAATGAGTGCCATAATGGTCAGAAGGCATTGAAATTACTCTCCTCTGAGACAGAAGGCAGCAGTTTTGTTCAACTATCCACCCTCTGATTAGGGTCTACACATCAGTGATCCTTTTGGTCAGAGGTGAAATGGGATCCTACTGTCAGTAGCTTCTTATATATTCCAAAAAAAAGAACTTNACAATTCACTTAACTTTTACTGAGATTTCGAGCATCTTAGTAAGTATTCTTTAAAAGGGCAATTCAGATAAGACATTATAAATGAGTGCCATAATGGTCAGAAGGCATTGAAATTACTCTCCTCTGAGACAGAAGGCAGCAGTTTTGTTCAACTATCCACCCTCTGATTAGGGTCTACACATCAGTGATCCTTTTGGTCAGAGGTGAAATGGGATCCTACTGTCAGTAGCTTCTTATATATTCCAAAAAAAAGAACTTACTATTCTAATTTATTTAATTTTATGAGCAAGCCTCTCATTATTTATGTGATTATAAGTTAGGAGATTTCATGGTTCTTTTGTTTATATATATAGCACAGTGGCTAATTACTTTTTGTTGCCCTGAGGAGCAAAGTCATTACCTACATTCATGATAATTTGATCAACTCATGCAGAGGAAAGAAAAACTTTACTCCCAACTCATGTGGAATGGCTGGGCCATTAAAGATGATTTTGCCTTACCTGAGTTAACTCAGTTCTGTAAACCAGAGGTTACAGCCCACTTCAGAGGAAAGTGTAGCCTTTTGTTGCACAGATGCAACTTAATAGTCATGATGGTTTCCTATGGCATAAAAACCTATTATTCATTTAATGTGATTATAGGATTATGGCATTGTATATTGTATCTGAGAATTTACTTGGTTTTACAGCTTCTAACTGAACAGAAGTAATTTCCTCTTCTCCAAATTTCACTCATACTCTCTGCACCACTCATTCTCATTAGTAGGATGTTCTAAAATCACTACTAGTGCTGATCTTACCTACATAGAAAGGTTTGAGACTATTTCCTGATGATTCCTTTTGTGGCCTGCAGGAATGACTGGAATACAAATCATATATAATGTGGTTAAATCATGCCAATAAAAACAGGGATTCACATGAGCACAACAGACACTACATTAGATATTAACATGTTGAAATAAAATATTTTTAGGACATGATGAACAGAGAGAGTCTGGTTGTTCCTCTAATGTAAAAAATGTTGCAAAAACCCTTTTCCTTTCCTCCTCATCTTTCTTAACACCAGATATTATCCCTTATTATTCTCTCATACTTTTATGCAGTCTAACTACAATTAATGAATTATCATCTCAGTTTATATCTAAACAAGATTAAATCCTAATTGTTTTTGCTCATTTGAAATATTTTAGTTTAAGCAATTCAGATTAAAAGGAAATATGAACAAAAAAATAACAGAATCACAGAATCACAGAATCACAGAAAATTATGAGTTGGAAGGGACCCACAAGGATCATCTAGTCCAACTCACCATCTAATACCCGTACAGTGACCAAGAGCACATCCTAGAGCCTAGATGCCTCACAGTCTAGCAGGCCACTCCGAGNAATCTATTTGAGTATTTGAGGGAAAAAAATGCAGAATGGTGCATGTAGGTCAGTAGCTGCCAGGCTTTGTATGCACCTCTATTCCTACTGGACTGTAGATAATGGTCCTTTTTACATACATTTTCATTCATAATCACTTCTAGAAGGGAAATAAATTCAAACATGGATAAAGCTTCACAAACCAGAACTATTTTTTGCAAACCTTCCAAAGATAGAAGTATTTTGAGATGCCAGATAGTCATAAGACCTGATCAGCCATATTGCGAATACCAAGACTATAGTAGCTGTTCCTCTTCTGAAAATATAGCAATTATTTTTGGTCATTCTGCAACACCAGCCAAGACAACTAAGTCCTTTTAAGACATCTGAAGAAGTGTATATATACACACCGCCTTGAAAGATTTGATTAAACCTCACTGAAATTCATAGATTTCCAATTGTTTCAAAAGGCTTTAAATGAGGGCATCATCATTGGGGTTAAGGCACTTCAGTATTATCGCAATGCTGGATAGGTTCTAGTTAACATTTTACATAAAAGGACACTACCTATGGCAGGAAGCCAGATTAAGTGGAGACAAATGTGCAGGGTTAAAAATACTTGCCTTCAAAACCTGGATTGCTTCATCTTTACTGAATTTGAAATATACTGTAAGAATAGCAAAGACTGAAAGAAGCATAAAATACTGGACAGTGTAAAACAAGAATCAGAGAAAAATGGAATGGCAATGGACAAAAGAAACATACTAATAAAAACACATTTAGCAACATGATCCTCCTTGAATAAGTTTTAGCTTTAATTTTTTTGAGTTTCAGCTCAACTTTAGATGCTAGAATAGCCCTATGAGGCTCAAGTTTTCATGGTGTTCACAGCTGTGGATTGCATTGTGCAAAAAATACTGTAGTCCTAAGATTTGCTTGCCATATAAGCGAGGAAACAGCAGTTCCGCTGACTGTAAAACAATCTCATTGTAATCACTAATAATCAAAACACCTGGGAATAACTCTTGAGTTAAATATTCTTCCATCATGTATTTAGTCATGGAAGTGAAATCAATTTATACACCCAAATAATGACTATCTTCATATAACAGAATCTCAAGGGTTAACAGGCTGCTTGTGTTTGAAAAGAATTTACTTAATGATTCTATGGATTAAAAATAGGCATATTGACATATTCACATAAATCAGCATTTTAGTAGCTAAAATGCTTAAAAGTGAGGATCTCATAAATACATAACAGATATTCAGGGCAAGACTTTTAAATGTCAACGTTTAGTAATGGAGATAAATATATTTAACATTTACTCTCACTTTCCCATTCCACCAAATGATGACAAGAATATATAACTGACAGTGTTAATGCACTTTAAGATCCACTGTTGTTATCAAAAGACATCATTAGAGTTTTTCACTTGAGACTTGCCTACAGAAATATCTTTCTTCAATTGTCACACATATGTGCACCTCTCAACCCAGCATCTCAGGCACCTAAGCAGCATTTTTGTAGTGAAAGCACAGGACCAATATAATGTTCTCTGGTGACTTAGGCCTAGATTTAACATTACGTTCCAAGACAGCCTACAAAAGTCGAAAGGCAGTTTGCTTACAAACACATTATATTGCTTGCAGGTCTCCATGATTTCTCTTACACGACATCACTTATCTCCTGGGAAGGTGTAAGTGTTGTCTGGATTTGCCATCCCAAATATGCATGACTCAGGAGAGAGCAACAGGATCATTCAGATTTCCTAAGCACAATGTGAGGAAAAGTCATACTTGAGGACAGTTCAGTAAAGTAGGGAATGCTGTGAAGAAATAAATTGAAGAGTGCAGCATAGAGAGATTTTTCAATAAGAAAAAAATAAGAATGGATGACGGGGAAAAGTATTGGTACAGCTCAGAATGGGTGGATAATTTAGGACATCATTGTCAAGGACAGAATGGGACTGTAATTTGGAAAAAGAAGCATATTTGTCAGATTCTTCCTTACAAAGTCCTCTTGTGGCACCCCAATGTGAGTGCAAACACAAAACATACTATAGTCATAGATGTGATTAAATGGAATGCAAAGAGTCAAGGGACATGTTTATAGCCCTATATGTTTCGTAATCTCTATTTTTGGTTCCACTATGCTTTTCTGAGGAAGTCTTGTGTTCTCCCAAAGGTGACTGCTGTTACCATAGGTAATTCTTAGGGTCAAGATCTAGAAGATTCTCTCTCTCCTCTCTGCTCACCTGAAGACTCACAAGAATGATTTCCTCTAAGTTAATAGCTTAATAACTTTCCTATGAATATACCTTTCATTTAAATTAATTCATTGTTTTTCTTCAACCTATTCATGTAGAGCTCTAAAATGATAATCAAAAAAATGTCTGTGATGGTACATTTTTTTTCCTGCTACCTACTTCTAGTTATGCTTTTTACTTTCCCTCTGCACAAAGAAAAGTGAATAAAGTACATGCCACTGTGCCAGGGAGACACATTGGGAATTATGACAAATCTGGGCTCTCTGTAGTATGAGAAAATTTTCTTGTCACTTCACTAGAACAACATTAATGGCGAAAACCAAGCTTTTCAGTGTTCTGCAAGAAAAGTATAATAATAGCACCCTGCATTTTGGTTCAAACTACTGTTCTGCATTTTCTACTGTTGATTTGCAGAAGAAAATAGAACCCTTTGCAGAAGACTCTTTGTACCATCTTTCTGAATTTAAGAATGATGCTCCTTTTAGAATTATAGGCAACAGATCCAGGAGGGGAAAACTATAATGGGAAAACGTTGTGGACTGCATCTTCTAAAAAGGGTACATTTTTTAAGAACTCTGCTAGAGGATACCATAAAATAAAATGATATATGAGTTATTTCAACTGGAATAGAGCTACCAGAATAAAGACATGACGCTACTGCTCTTTTTTATTTCAGCCAGTTTGTCATTTAGATTCCCTGGATCAAAAAGATGTAACTAAGCTGCCTTTCCTTTCCCATCTTTCAATATACATATTGTGGAGAAAATGAAGACCACGGACAGTAACACCAGAGCATTGGCACTCGTGGAAAATGTTATACAGAGAGTAGAAAGTAAAATGATCTACAATGCTGAGAAGAGAGATGGTTCTCATTATAATCTATGACATTCTGTATTTGGCATATTCTAGTCCAGGATGTTTCAAACATTTTATTTGTGCTTTCAGCCCAAGTTGTTACTAAATTCCCTAGATAAAAATGGCATCTTTTCCTAATGGAGTCAGTAGCAACGTCATGTGTCAGTTGTCTAGCAGGATTTTCCACTCTGTTAATGATGATGGAACCTCATTACCCTTCCTGAAGATTTGGTCTCACGGTTATTTTCAGTTTTATCATGGTCAGATTTATCATTTCATCACTAAAGGATAAATGAAGTAACATGCATTTTCTCTGGAACTGGCATCATAACATTGTTCATCTATTGCTTTCATCTTATGTCTGGCATTTCATTACTCTTAATTTTGTTATTGTGGTATATTACTCCATTTTTTTAAACTCCTTCAGCTTAACTTAACTTCAGTATCATATAAAACATCGCTGCAGAAATTTAATTGAGAAGCACAGACAGAATATGCCTTAATAACTTACTAAATATATTTACTCGGTTGAAAAATTTTCCAGAAAATGGAACCTACAAATCCAGCTGTTATTACTTAATATACTGAATATCAGCAGTAATAGAAGATTTTCTTTTAAAGTTTTAATCAAAACAAATTTTTATTTTTTGTATTTGTTTGTGTTTAGTTTCTTAAGTTTCTGCAAGTATGTTTGCTGAGAAACACGACCAGATCATACCATCCGTAACCCAGTGCACCCAGTTTCTACCTCTTGCTCTGCTTATGACCTTGAGATCATCATGCAATTTTTCTACTTAGCTCTTTCTACTTTCTCTCTCTTGTTGCGATGGATTTGCAGCTGCCTTGAAATAATGTATTAATACTTCATGTTGACTTGCTACAGGGAAGATGAATGGTCTGAATAAATTCAGTGAGGTCCTGTCTGGAGAAGGAGGCAGGAAGAAAATGACTGTTTCAAGACAGGCATCTCCATATACAATATTGTTAAGGAACACACTCAGAACTCTCATTTATAGTCAACCTACAAAAATCCTTTTGTAAAAATTGGCTACTCTCCAACAAAGAGAAGCAGTAGTTCTTTACGGGAATAAGATTCAGATATAGAATCCTAAGGAGACCATTAAAAAAGCTTCACCTGCCAAAGCCATCATCTGTGCGTGGTGAGATTTATGGTTAGGTAGGTTTGTAGACCTGCTAATAAAAAAGATTGTACCAAGTCTTCTTGTCTCACTGAAAGCTTTGTTTCTAGTGTTAAAAGAAACATTAATTTGTTGGAAAAAGGCCCTTGTCGCATACTTTACCAAGCTCCCTAAGCCTGCACAAGACTCATATTTAAAGTGCTCTTGAAGTCTAGTCAAGAGGAGATAAACAAATGTACTTTTTGTTAAAGGATTCTCCTGATGAAAAATTTGGCTATTGAATTGGTAGGTTGCCTGAGAACAACAGAGCTTCATGGTGAAGAAGTCTGAAAAACTACAACATATTCTATGTTTTTAAATGAGGAGGAAGATACGGGTGTAGAAGAAATTTAGGGCTATTAGCCAGGCCACCTATTGACACTTCAGTTGCTGTAAAAATACTACAAGTTATCAAATAAACTAGTCAAAAGCAACTGGAAGAAAAAAACAAACAAACAGAAACAATGCACCTCCATACAGCTGTAAAAGTCCACTCAGAAAGTGATTTCCTCTAGCTCCAGACCAGAAAGAAAAGGCTGTTTGGACTCTTACACGAGTCTCCTGTGCTATTCAGTACTGTTCTGAGTTCCCTTTGATATGTTGACTAACACTTTACCTGGCTTTCTGTGGCAAATACAGTGCAGCTTACTGTGAATGCAGAATATATGGGAAAAAAACTGGAAAAATTGAGTGGAAAAAGGAGCATTTCTTTTATCTCTTTACAGAATCTAAAAGTGATGATTGCAGATGCTAAAGTCAGATTATACTTCTAAGGAAGCCTGACAGGTATGTGGAATCTCGCTCTTGATCTAACAGTAGTAAAACGGTGACATTCCACCCTAGTAGTGGAAAACAAAGTACAATTTGCCATGTGCAAGAGGGCAGGAATAGGTAACACAAAAACCTTTATAACATGATATACATCTAAGTTTTAGACCATGACAATAAAATCCTTTGGAGCAAGTACAAGTTTTCCTCCATTATTTCTTGAAAGCAGTCTTCCAGAAGGAAGACCTCACCTCATTCTAAGGTTATTCTGTAGGTATTACATGAAGGACAGATTATGACATCATACTTGCTAACTAAATTCATTGTAGTTATATCTCAAAACTAAAATAAAATATGAAATTAAAAGTATAATTTTATTCCTGTACAGAATTTTATTCAAGTTGTCTTTCGCTTCAGTGTTACTTTATTTTCTCTTTCATCTCCACAAACTGCAATATATCTAAACCATTGTTGTTTGGGGCTTTTTTGTTCAAGGAAAAGTTGAAGGACTAAGGCAAAGACTTTTAAAAAGGTGCTGCAAAAGCAAAACCAGCACTTTAAAATCTCATAAGCCAGAAAAGAAAATCAGTGGTATAAAAGATTACAGCATCACAAACATGAACTGAGATTACTGTGGTAATGATTGACGGAGTCATGGTACAGGATTTCACTGTGATGTAGGACAACATTTAGTCAAAGGAGATTAATCGCAGAGCCCCAGACATGGTTTTTCTAAATTATTTTTTATTTTTAGGGACCTGTCTTCCAGATACGATGGAAGTCCTACAGAGTGAAGAAAAGAATCTTACCATCACCACTACTGACTACCAACATTCCCTGCAGTGGTATCCACACTGTAACTCAGAAGGCAAGCTAAAGAGTTACGAGCCATTATCACTTTGTCAAGCATCATGCAAGGTCACATTCATTGATCTGTACCTTCATTTTCTGAGCCTCTCAGTTTCCGACATAAGAACTAATTATTCTTGAAATGTCAAAGAAGGCCATGAAAAAAGGTGTTATCACAATCATGCCTCTTCTGATACAAACTATCTACCCTGTCTTCATAAAAAGAAATAAGAAAGTCAAATTTAAAAAAAAAAAAAGAAAGACATTAAAACTTCTCTAAGTGACAAGAAGTCTGCAAGTGAACATAGAATTGAAAAATAATACACAGGATTTTTTGTTCCAGAAAACACAACAACCAGAAGAAGAAGAAAAAGATAAAGGATGAGAACTTTAAAGGACATTTTAGGATAAACAGTCCAAAATTTTCTAGCTCAATTGTAATATGAAACCTGTATGAGGTGGTTAGACATAAAAGCATGTTACTTTTGGGACATAGCTGTCAATCTTCTGCTTTTTTCAGTTTGTATCAACTCAACATAAAACCCAGAAGACATAAGCTTTTGCTGTACTTAAGCCTAAGTGAATGAATTTTAAGTCTATAAAATAACCATAACATAAAAAAAGACATTCATAATACTGACCTGAAGTGAAGTCTATGGTCCACCCACAGACAAAAGCTTCAGAAAGGTTAAATTTTATTTTTCCAAAGAGAGACTGTTCATAATGCAACAGTTTTATTTAGTTATCAGCTGAAGAATCAGCTACTACTAAAATTAAATGAAAGCAACATTTTTATTAACTATCACAAGGGTGTTTAGAGAGTGAATCTAAGAAAGAATGGTAGCTTTCTCTTAGAGAGATATATAAAACAGGGTCAAGCATTTGAAAGAAACTCAATTACCTACACTACTTTAATATCTACCTTTGTCCACTTTTAGCATATGTCACTATCTGCAGTTGGCTGAATGTAATTTCTACATAAATTATGTAAATTTACACCTTAAGTACTTTTTATGGCTTTGTATCTCACAACAGAGTACATCCAGCCCATCTGCTCCATCTTCTGTAGGGCTTGCCCCGCTCCCTTTCTCATTTTGTCTCTAAACCTTTCTTTCTATCTCCTGCATTCATCTTTCCCCATCACAAAAACTTCCTCTCGCCTTTTTAAACTTTTCTTGGACTTGAAACAACCTGCCTCTCCCTTCTGTACCTTGTAAAACCTTACCTACCTTTTCCAGATTGCCAGCTGGTTTGACACTTCATCTGGTGCTGCTTAGACTTTTAAGGCCTTTATGGCAGACAGCATGGTTTTCAATGCATGCAAAACCCTCGGTATTTCATGGTTCCTCTCTCAGAGGTGCTTTCGTGGGCAGTGTTTTCTCCATGATAATAGAAGTCTGTTTGGTGGTATAGTTGCAATTGTGCGTGCACCAAACCGAGAGTCATGAATATGCAAATTACTCCCGCCCGCTGCATTGCCCCACTCAGTTCCAGGGTGCTCTGGCGGTGTGTCGGCTGGTAGCTGTGGGTACCCTGCCGCCCCAGCCATGCACAGAAATGTCAAGCACCAGCCCGCACCGCTGGCCTGGGGCCACAGGCAGCAGCTGCCAGCCCCCTGCCGTCCTACTGTGTACAGAAATGGCGAGCGCCGGCCCTGCCACATAAACCAGGAAAGCCGGGAATCCCTGCACACCTATCCCTGCCAAAGGGAACCCCAGGGATTCCCGGGGTGCGGAGAGGGGTCAGAAGAGATTCCCTTGGCTCCCCTGACCCATTAGAGGGCATGGGGAAGTCCCAGAATCACTCTCCAGGGCTCTGGGACTGCAGGGGGCAGTGTGGTGGGTGGGGCAAATTTGCATATTAATGAGCTGTCTATCATCGTGGAGCAAGGGCTTCACAGGGGAAAGGGGAGACCCATGGCCCCATGATAATCGAGGGATGACTGTAGCTGTTCCTGCTAACATGTATTACTGTAGTTACAATTCAAGTATAATCCATATTTCTTTCTGGTCATATTTCATACCTTTTATCAATTGTTTATGAAATCTTCATCTGTCTATTGCTCATTAGTAATTAGTCTTATTAATAATTAGTCTTATTAGTAATTACTAGTATATATTACTAGTACTTATGACTAGTACTTATTACTACTTATTAGTAATTAGTCTTACTTATTAATGCAAAGACTTGATTATAAAAATAGGAAATATTAATGTTTGTTACTGTTATTCTTCTGTGCCAAGAAGCTGTTGTGGTACTCAGTTTTAAACACTTAATCCTTCAGACATTCAGGTTTTAAAATCCCTGGTATATCAGCCATGATAAAAGTCTCTTAAGAGCACTATTTATTCATCCTCTATTCTTCATAAAATCTTGAGGTTTACTTTCTGTAGAAGAAAAAAACCCCAACCATTCACGCTTTAACCTGTTCTTTAAAATTCTGTCCCTTTTTCAGCATACCATGTTCTTGCAGTCCTCCAAGATTTTTGCAAGACTAAGTATGGCAAATAACAGACATCTATTACAAGAAATATTCTTCTATGTGCTTCAGAATTTCTGCAGTCTCAAGCGCAAAGAAACTTTTCCCCTTCCATCCTCCAAAGAACCTTCTTCCACAAATTCTGGTAGAGAGCTCTTGTCATAAATTTTTTCATTCTCCTCATAGGATAATTTCTACAGGAATATAAACTACTAGTGACTTTAACAAATTTGTAGCAATTTGACTGTATATTCAGCTCACAACTATAATAACTTATATAGGAGGAGCCCATGCATTCCATGTATGTACCCACCTACCCCTACATTTATCACTGTCAAAAGTTTCTTCATCATAAACGCTATACACAGAGCTACTGTCTAAATCCTTATATATTATTTTAAATTCTTTGAGTTATAAAATCCTTAAAAATTTGACAATAGGATATATTCATTATTACCAAAGCTTTTTCATGTATGAACAAGTAAATTTCAGTCATTCAAGAACAGCAATTAAGAACTGCACAATTATGTTCAAATTAACATAGTCTGAAACTGTACATGAAGAATTTAAGAGAATATAATGATAATGATGCCAACAATATCGTGTAAACCTAGAATAAAAGATAATTATTAGAGATTTAAATGTTGGACGGTAAAGTAATTGAAATTCATGAACATGATCAGAGTTATCAAGGCTGTATTATAACTTCTTTAGAACTGAGGGAACTTTAAAGTAAATTGTTCAAAAAACACAGGATGAAGAATTAGGTAACCTAAGAGCTGTGGATCTTGCCAGAAATCCTGTGTATGTAAGCATGAGCTCAACAAATTACCTGGAAACCCAACTGTAACAGGTTCTAAGTACAGAGTTTTCAGATAGCTTGTCATTTCTTCCAAAACAGGACATCAGACTAAATGATGGAAGCTGAAAAAGTGTTTCAACAAGAACAGCTACTATTACAGCTCTGCTAACACCATCACTAAAAAATTACTGTCTTCCAAGGAAAAATAAAGAGCAAATTGAATAAAAAACCCACAGTACTTGAGGAAGGTCTTATAAAACCGAAGTTCATAGTCTCATTGAAACCAACAACTTCAGTTTTGATCCATTAACTTCACTAAAAACTAACACAAAACACTTTTTATTCATTTGTATCAGGACAGCTATGGAGCTATGTGTTTGTTGATTACTCTTAAATTTAATCACATGCTTTAAGGCTGTTGTAAACTTTTTAATAGATATTATTGCAAAAATTTTAAAAAATATTAATTATCACAGTACAGAAAAGTAAAATTAGCTGGGGAAGCGCCAGAACTTAGATCTTATATGTATATGATTTCATGTATTACAGGGTGCTGCTAGAGACATACTTGAAGTATTTTAAGTTCTATACCAATATGAGATGTCAAAATTGTGAGCAGTTTTACAGTGGTTAGAAGTTACCCTGAAACACTCAATGAGCTAGAAGAAAGCATATGTAGAAATATATATAGTATAAATCAGCTTAACGACTTTTAAATAATTCAGAGAAAATCTTCTAAAACTGAAAGCTTACTACAAAAATTATGACAATAAGATAGAGTTTGAAACATGCCTACAAACCACTGCACTGTGAACCTAATAGTAATACTCTCACGTATATATAATGCATTTCTAGTCAAGTGAAAAAGCCCACATCAATATTGACCTTTGAGGAATTTGGTAATTTGTCCATTTGTAACAGAAACTCTAACTATCTGCTACAGTTTTTCAAGAGCTCTGAGAGATTCTCAGTCTTTACATTCTATGAACTCATAATATAAACTGTAATAAACTCAGTCTATAAACTTTTCCCAATAAAATATGGCTCCAGCTCTAAGTGATTGTGTCATGGTTTAACCCCAGCCAGGAATCAAGTAACACACAGCCATCATGGGCTCATTCCTCTCACTCTGATGGAATCGGGAGAAGAATCAGAAAAAGGCAAAAACAGGGGGTTGAGATAAGACTAGTTTAGTAACTGAAATACAGGAAAAAAATAATCGTAACAAAAATGGAGATTACAAAAAAAATAAAATAAACCACCCAATGACTGTGCTCAGCCAGGCCATGAGCAATGATCGACCCCTCCTGGCCAAATTCCCCCATTTTATACACTGGGAATGACCTTCCATGCTTTAGAACATCCTTTTGGCCACTTTGGGTCACCTGTCCTGGCTGTGCTCCCTCCCAGCTTCTTGTGCACCTGCTCATGGCAGAGTGTGAGACACTGAAAAGACTTTGACTCAGGGTAAGCCCTACTTAACAACAACCAAATCATCAGTGTGTTATTGTTATTTCATACTGAAAACATAGCACTGTACCAGGTACTAGGAAGAAAATTAACTCTATTCCAGTCAAAACCAGGCAAAGAAGTTATCATGTTTCAGTTATTCATGTTTCAGATGCTTTTTGAGGTAAAGGAAGAGAGGGCAAGGGAAAGCTACTTGAGCAGCTGTTTACTGTGCAGGACCTGCTGCTTGGGTAAATGCCAGCTCTCTGGAGTGCCTGTTTGACATTTATCATCAGTCCCCAATTCTCCCCTGACAAGGAATTTCAGACTTTGAACCTACTATGCTTTGCTTGCAAGTCAACCTCTCAATACTCTACATAGTCTCTTCTACAGTCCATACTGTGGGTATCATCTGGTTTTGAGACAACCTTAATTCAACAGTGTCTCCTAAAGTAATGAAGTAACTTAATGCCATGTAACACATATATTTGTCATGGTAGCCAGATGGTGTTAAATATAATCTCTAAAATGCCCTTGAAATATCTGCATTAAAATTGTAAAAATTATGTATAAGCCTGAAAGCCAGAATAATGTATAATGGCACTAGCTTTGTGACAAATGTGGCCTCTACAATTCTGTTCTCTGCTGAAGTAAAAAGCAAAAGCAAAACAAATATACTGGTATGGTCTTACACCTCAATTTTCTCCCCCCAAATCTGCAACGCCATGTAAGTCTTTTAGTAAATTCATTGTTACTCCAACTTGCTCATAAAAGTGAACAAGAAGCAAGTATCTTGCTTCAATACTAATATAAAATCTGAAAAAAAATTCCCTTATGAAAGCCAGTATTTCAAAATTTTATCATAGGAGATTATCTGTAGGCTCAGAGCAAACATAAGGTTTACTTTCACATACCTCTGCATGTTGACTCCTCCTCATAATTTGAAACAGTAGGAGTATGTGTCATTATCTACTCAAAAAAATCACACATGATCTGTACAAGTATAATAATACATCACCATTTCATTGTCATCACAAGGCGATTGTAGGTGTGCACAGAGGTGCGTTGTATAGCAACAGTTGTTTCTCTATGCAATGCTGGCATTTAGTGTAGGATGGTTTGAAGGGTAATCTCAAGAACCAAGAGGAGGTTTTCGTGCTTTGTTTGAAGTGCTTAAATTTTCTATTAAGTAGGATATTGGTATCAATAAATGTTAGTTAAGCCATTCTATTTCCACAATTGTCCTGTTAAGCCTAACTACCTGTTTTACCTATAGTAAACTCTTTTGCAGATGTGTTAGAGGCTTAGTGCTTTAAGACCACTCTTTATGATATGTATTATTCCTTGTCACAGGAATGCAAGTTACAGGTTTCACTTTAATGCCAACTTTTTTCCTTCGTCAGACTCTAGATATTAGCTCAACTCACCTTTAGCCAAGTAGGAACTAAAGTAAAAGCATTCTGCATTTGCTGAAGAGCAAAAATGAAACCTGAATTTTTCTCTCACGAACAGCAAACCCAAATCCTGAACAATTCTTCTTGAAGTGGTACAGAGTATGAAATGAAGCTCAGAATCCTTCCTAAGAGAAAAAATTACCACCCAGTCCACTAAAAAGGGAAGTATGACACATGACTTTGATACAAAATTGTCTCCTGGAAGAGACAAGGAATCGAAAGGAGCATAAAGAGCACACTGTGTAAACATATTTCCACCTCCAAGCCATCAGTGAAACCAGTTATGCATCTGATGCCTCTGGCTCTCAAAAACCAAGGAACTGAAGACTACATTGGTTGTGTGCTGCACAATTTCCTAAGTACTTATATATTTGTTTTGTTTGATTTATAATATCTCCATGGCGCTAAAATATTTTCTCTGATCTGATTTTCAGAAAAAAAATTTTTAATATTTCACAAATGTGGTATTTTTCATCACTTCTTAGTAAAATATTTGCATTTTAAGTTAACAGCTGATACATTTACCTTTTTGCTTTGTTCATATATAATGCAACAAGCTGATTTTGTTGCATTCTGATTGCAGCCTTCAGTGATGTGATAGAGAGTTTTGTTATATCAAGCTTGAACCTGTGTCCTGTTTTCCAGAGATTATCTTCCACCATACAAAAAAAGATGGAAAGAGACTGAATATTAATCTTCCCATAGATTACCACACATTAGCTCATCCCCAATGCAGTTCAGTCAATAAATTGCAAGAAAAAGGACAAGGCCCTCAGTGATCCACTTCAGGCTTCATAACATCTTAGAGATTTTATCCCTGACATCCTTGACATGCTCCAATATCTGCAAAACTTGACCGACTCTCCTTTTGCTAAACGCTCTTCTCTGCCTGTACAGAGCTGTTGCTGTATTTGCACAACACACAGCCCATCACCTTCAGCCTTATCTTCTACCCTGACAAGGATCTAGTAAAAAACATGAACATATAAATCAAAAAGACACATCTAGTACTACTTCCTTCCGTTCTCATGCTTCCTCACTCAGTATTAACCTTGCACATCCAAGGGTGCTGAGAGAGCTGACACATGTGCTTGCTAAGCCTCTTCAAATGATTTTTCAACAGTCCTGGATGATTGGAAGTTGGCTAATGCAGCACCCATCTATAAGGAGGGTCGGAAGGAGGATCTGGGAATCATAGACCTGTCAACCTCACCTCAGTACCAAGGAAAATTACGGAACAAATCATCTTAAGGGCAATTACGCTGCACCTACAGGATGATAGCCTGCTAGACTGTGAGGGATCTAGGTTGGTGTTACGCTCTGGGATGTGCTCTCGGTCTCTGTACGGGTGTTAGGTGGTGAGTTGGACTAGATGATCTTTGTGGGTCCCTTCCAATTCATAATATTCTGTGATTCTGTGATTCTGTGATAGGG
The DNA here is from genome assembly GCA_013390025.1 of Pitta sordida. NCBI lineage: Eukaryota > Metazoa > Chordata > Aves > Passeriformes > Pittidae > Pitta > Pitta sordida. The sequence continues at coordinate 91,981 of WEKX01019115.1, forward strand.
AGATAAGATCTAGTCAACATGGATTCAGGAGGGGAAAGTCCTGCCTAACCAATCTAATTTCCTTTTATGATCAGGTAACTCATCTAATCAATGAGGGAAAATCTCTAGGTGCAGTGTACCTAGATTTTAGCAAGACCTTTGATACTGTCTCCCACAGTAAACTCCTGGTGAAACTGGCGGCTTGCAGCTTAAGACAGGTTTACTCTGTGCTGGGTTAGGAACTGGTTGGATAACCAAGCTCAGAGAGTGGTAGTGAACCGTGTCACATCCAGTTGGAGGCTGGTCACTAGTGGGGTTCCCCAGGGTTTGGTGTTTGGGCAAATTTTGTTCAATATCTTTATTGATGATCTGGATGAGGGGATGGAGTCCATCATCAGTAGATTGCAGAAGACATCAAGCTTGGAATAAGTGTCGATCTGTTAGAGGGAAGGAGGGATCTGCAGAGACCTTGACAGGCCAGGTAGATGGGCTGGACCCAATAGTATGAGGTTTAATAAATCTAAGTGCCAGGTCTTACACTTTGGTTGCAATGGGGTTGCAACCCCATGCAGAACTATAGGCTTGGGATGGAGTGGCTGGAGAGGGATCAGGTAGCAAGGGACTTGGGAGTGCTGGCTGATAGCAGACTGAACATGTGCCAGCAGTGTGCCCAGGTGGCCAAGAAGGCCAGTGGGATGTTGGCCTATATCAGGAATAATGTTGCCAGTAGGACTAGGGAAGTTATTCTTCCCCTATACTTGGCATTGGTTAGGTCCCACCTTGAGTACTGTGCCCAGTTGTGAGCCCCTCAGTTTAAGAAAATGTTGTGTTACTTGAATGTGTTCAGAGAAGGGCAATGAGGATGGTGAAGGGGCTGGAGCACAAGCCCTATGGGGAACAACTGAAGGAGCTGGGGTTGCTTAGCCTAGAGAAGAGGAGGCTCAGGGGACACCTTATTGCTCCCTACAACTACCTTAAGGGAGGTTGTAACCAGGTGGGGGTCAGACTTCTCTCAGGTCCCCAGTGACAGAACTAGAGGGCACAGTCTTAGGCTGAATCAGGGAAGGTTTAGGCTGGATATTAGGAAGAACTTTTTCACAGAGAGAGTGATTTCCCATTGGAATGGGCTGCCCAGGGAGGGGGTGGAGTTACCTTCTCTTGAGATGTTTAAGGAAAGGTTGGATGGCATACTTAGTGACATGGTGTAGGTGGTTTAGATGGTTTAGATGATGAGTTGGTGTTGGGTAGGTTGATAAGTTAGGTAATAGGTTGGACTCCATGATCTCCATGGTCTTTTCCTACCTTGTTAATTCTGCATGTGTAATTCAGTGTGTGTAAGATTGCACAATTAGACAACTTACATTTTACCATTCCATTACCATATGCAAAACCTTTCCTTTGAAAAATAAAACTTTTTATATAATACGGGATCTGCTCTTCTTGTTAGGTTTGGTATGTTTTTCAAAATACACACGTACCAGAGAAAATCATTGTAACATTCAAAATAAAACTGTAAATATTCAGCTGCCCTCCTAAGGGTACAAAACCTATAAAAAAATTTCATAAATTATACATCTGTTCTGAAGAAAATACTGTAGAGCATACCAAGCTGGGTTATGCTCAACAGCTATAGGATTTACAGACATCAGCAAGAGAGCAGCTTGAGAACTTGCTCTTGGATGCCTACAGCAACCATCAATAATACAGTCCCCAAATTACCAACATTCCTGAAATTTTTTAAGTATATATGAAACTTGGTTGTTAACAAAAAGAGCTGGTGTACTGGGAGGAAAACCCTATAGTTGGGAAAAAAAAATAAGAAAAGGAGCTGAAAATAGTCTATGGCAAATACATTCAGTAGCAAAAATATATATATTCCTGGAGCAGGAAAGTAAGTGGCAGGCACAGGAAGTGGTGGCAGCATGATGCTATGCAAGTCAAGTTCGCTGTTATTGTTTAAGATGCAATTAATTTTGTAAAATGTTGTGCTAGGCTGACAGACACTTATCAGAAAAGTTTAAGAACTATATCAAGTGTCAGAAAATGGCAGTGGAACAGGAAATGTTGAACTACTTATTTAAGATGGAAAGATTGGCATGAGGAAAACAAACACCAAAGAAAAATGAAAAAAATAGATGTAAGATGTGACATGCCTTTTTGTGTGACATTTTCTGCGATGCATCTGCTTCTCAATTATTTTTTAGAAGTGAAGCCCTTTCCCAAGGTTGAGTTTCAAGTAAATAAATTGTTGTCTTTTGACACATTTTGCTTATTCTCTGTTTTTCTCATAAATTAATTGTATAATACTAGTTCTTCTAAAACTTTAACCTTGACTTTTCTCAGGAGTACCATTGAGTTATTATTCAAAAATAGAGCTTATTTTAAAAATATTTAGCTAACATGTCACTTTCTAAAATCCAAACAATTCATGGGTCTCTCCATAGGCCTTCATACACATGTAAAATTTATTACAGGGACTGTTCCCACAATTACCATGCAAACCATCTCCAACTACTATGGACTAGACTTTCAATACTTCTTGACCATTCTTGATAAGAAAATTATTTAAAGACAGAGCTTCTTATGATATTTAGAAAAAAATTAAATCATTGTCAAAAATGACAGTTTGTTCCTTTCCATTAAAGCAGAGGGGGAAAAAAAGATTTTATACAAGTTTGATCTCCTCCAGTTAATTTTCAAATAATTAACTTCCTACTCAACACAAAGATCAGTATCTTTAAAATGATCTGACCACAGTGGTTTACTGTACTAGCTGTGATCTGCTTCCCATTTCTCCCATGACTTTAGAATACTAAAATTTACTACTATACATTAGTTTAATAAGAACTTACTCCTTAATCTCTACCATTTTACTGCACGATTCAGAGTGGGAATTCTGCAATCATTACAGTAACAAAGAAGATATTAAAGTGTCATTGACTAGACATTTTTTATTATTGAATTGCTTAACATATTATATAAGTGTTCTTTCATTGCTGAGATCCCTTTCCTTAAAGCAGAAAGTTCAGTGAAAGTTCAGAAAGTTCAGTGAAATTATCTTCTGATATTTTTGAGATACAGGAAAGTGAAAAAACAAATTTTACAGGAATGTGTCTCAGAGTCCAATTTAGCTAAGTCTAATCAGGGACCAAAGAGAATCAGTAAATGTCAATTATTTTTACACCAATCGTTCCAGTAATTGAAGTTTTGCTATAACCAATTTTTTTCTTTATTAAAAGTCAATATCAAAGCCAAGAAATTGCACTTAAACCCAGTAAATTACCCATTGAATTGTAAACTAATTTCAAAGACATTTTTTATTGAAAGAAAACCTGTTTTCATTAGAAACTACTGTTAAACAATATTTTTGCAGGTCCTGACTTTACAAAGTCTGCTACATAAAGCACAATTCTTAGCAAAGTTGCAGCTCATTTTCAGGAGGGATGAAAGACTTCAAGTGTAATTTTCTTTAAAAAATACTGCCTTTTATTCTTTTACAATATCCTATGTACCACTTGTGGCTCTGCACTCCTCCAGACCTAAACTGACTCAAATTTACCTAGAATTTTATACCTTGTGAAAACCTTCCACTCAAGATCATGTAGATCCAGGGTGGTAAAAATTTCCTCCAGTTACACAGAGATGGGGAAGAAGGACAAGCACATGCAAGTCTCAGAAAATATACATTTGACATAAAAAATAAATGTCAAGAACTTAACCATTATCTGCAGCTACTCAAGTTTAATCCCACAAGTAACTTTGGAATTTGATGGGAAGAAATGAGGGTACAATTTAGGCCCTGAGTATAAAGAACCTCAAAGCTAATAAAAGTCCTCAGATTTCCAGAAGCTGCATTCCAGCCCTGCTGAATGGACAAAGGTGCCTCACAAAACGTAACACACAGCCCACAACTTGTTTCATCTGGATTTTTTCCAGAGAAGTTACATGCCCATTTCCAGCCACAGTAGCTAAAACTCACCTAAAACACAGTACCTAAAAGAAAACTTGACTGAAATTTGAGGGCAAAGGCAGTCTGTTAACTTGTGATGGTAATTATTTCTTCTTGGGAATGCAGAGGAAAAATTCAGTCTATGCTGGACTGATCAGATCTTTAACTCAGTCCCACCTTCAAAATGTGTAACCAAGAACAAGACCTACGACCAAAGGCTCTGGATAATATTAAACAGAAGACACTTAACCAAGGACAACAACCAGCACAACACACTGTGTTGTGTAATTGCCCCTCGCAGCATCAAAGCAGAACTAGTGTGATTAAAATAGAAACTTATACATTTCCCAGGAACAAACATGGAAAAACTAGCCACGGTCCTTGAAGATCCATCAAATATGTACTCCAGACTCTATGGATTAGAGTAGGAGGAGTGTCCTTCTCACATCTCTGACACTGCAGAATACTGACAAGCCTTTTTCTGAAAAATGTAGTGATGAAGGAGATCACAGGGAATGCTGTAGGTTGAATCCTGATTTCTGCAACACAGATATAAATCCAGAGAAATTCCATTGATTATTGTGTGAGTATAAGCTATCTACTAAAGTTCTATCTAAAAATACTAAGTGTCTAAGAAAACAAGAAAGTTTAATAGCAAATTGACATAAATCAGCTGAGTATGGGAGCGAAGAGCAAAGAATAGGAGAGAGAACAAATATGTTCTCACATACTTGTGAACAAAAAAATCCTATATAATAATACGTGGTTGTCTTTTTTTTTCATGAAAAATCAGTTGACACTCTGAGAAAGTCAAGCTTGGGTTTTTTTACATCATTCCTGTACAGCCACAGTGGGTAAACAAGCTCTATCCAAGGTTTAGCATAACAAGATGAGTGAAAAATAAATAATTTTTTTTTATTCAAGGGTATAGAAAATAACTTTGCAAGAAAAATTTAGCAGCCTAAAGGAAGTGCCTCACACCCAGATATTGCTACCTTTCCTTTGCATTGATTTCATTCCCAAAACTGTGTTAAACTCCAACATCTGTTTATGGGTTTGCAATACAGCCTGGACGAATTATAACCATACATAAAAAACTAAAAGACTGAGATAAAATAAAGAAAAAAATAAGTAAATTTTTAAACCACGAATGAGAAAAGGATCCTTTCAGATTAGAGTGAGGTTCTCCAATACAGCTTCTTACCATGAATGGGTAGTTTCCAATATATGCTGACATCCTACTCATTATATCAAGCATAGCAACAACAATATTCCTCCCTTTAAAGCCATCTATGAGGCTTGTGTTCTGACAGATGGATAAACTTCAAAGCACAGCTAGTCCTTAGTCTTTGACTTCCACCAGGAGATATGTTGACCCTCTTAAAATTAACCTGCAGGTTACTTAACTGGAGAATTAGATGTCTTAACCGTTCTAGGAATGTCAGAAAGATATTGCCTCCCAAGGTGGCAAAAGAAACAAAGAACAATCTGTTGGCAAGCTGCTCTGAATAGATTCTGTGCAGCTTGTCTTGTGAGGGAGATCTAACTTCAGTGGAAAGCTAAATATCAAAGCTACATAAATCCCTTTTATTCACACAAGCAGGAGTAAAAAAAAAGTCATCCTAAATTCATAAAAAGGAGAGCAACTCATTGAAGCTTCAGAAGTTTCCCTCTATTCCTTCAGCTCGCTGTGAGTGAAATGCATTCATGAATATAGCCAGGCACAGCAGGAAAGCTGATACTGTTTTTCACTCTTAAAATATTATTAACACTAATGACTACCAGGATTTTAACTGGAAAATTATCTGAATTATTTGATTTAGAAAATTTATTAAAGAAAACAAGAAAACACTGTTCAGGGAACTGAATTAGTGTTGGTCCACTGACATAGTAGTTGCACAATTTACTTCATTCCTGCCAGCAGACTCAGAGTTAAGATCCCTGAAGCAAACGGAATCCAGAGGCACAATTGAGTTTAAATTTAAGTACAGGATTATGTTCAGTCCACTATTTGATTAACTTAATCCTGATCTTTAAAACTGGCTTCTTTCACCAAGTCATTCCAGACCACTGAGCTGCTGAGATATAGAGAGCTTCTGAAAGTGGCAGTTATGGACAGAAAAGAACATTTTTCACTCAATGAAATTCATGGGCTTCCTTAATTTATGCTTTTAACTGAACTGATTTGATTAAAGTTTTGTTCCATTTTCTTTTAATTAGCTGTTTTGTTCCATTTTCTTTTAATTAGTCAGGGCAGTTGGAATTAATTACGTCTTATGTATGAATGCAGTACCACAGTGTTTCATGCAGGCATCATACAAATGTGAAAATAAAAAAAAATAAAACAAATAAAAACTTAAATGTAAAGATTGTTTACTCTAAGTTACAAAGAAAGATACACTCTAATGTAGTATTGATTTACTTTCATTGATAAAAATGCAATCTCCAGTTTAACACATGGCAATTTAAAAGCTGCCACGGTCAGTGCTGCATAAAAACCTCCCCAGAAAATTCTGTGTAACGAGGCTGGGTGTTCCATCGAAGGGTAACGCTGGGCAGTCACTAGCCTGGAGCAGTCATTGCTCTCCTCCTGATCACAAGGACAGAGTCTGTACATGAACCTGACTCAGGGACAGGGAGCCAAAAGCTTTCAGTTGTCCGCCTCCGGTGCCAATTTGCATAAAGCTAAATACAATCTAGTACACATTTAGACTTGAGTATGTTCTGAGTTACTCAGTTAAAATTCCACCAAGCCACTCTCTGGTGTAAATTAAGGCAAAATCTGGTCTTAACTGTGTTGTCTTTGCTGCAAGAAAATATAAGCACTTCTCATGGACAACTGGACTGCTGAGGGTTCTTGGTGTAGCGTTCCCTATTAAAGCAGATAAATCTGCTGACGTAATTTGTCTTTGATGGCTACATCATTTTGAGACAACTGAGGACAAATCTCATGTTCCAGTGCTACTATTCCAAGCTGTTCAGTAGCAAGCACCAGTAGGTAACAAGGGCCATGCTGCATCCTCACAGCCAGAGCTGCAGGAGGAAGAGTTGAATACCTGCTTTTAGCCAGAATAAAAACTTGCACATTGCCAAAGAACCAGTGGTAAGAATTCAAACCTCCTATTTATTTCAGAAAAAATACACAATAAGGATATACCCCTTGTACATAGATACAATATTTCTTCCTTTTTTCTACAAGCCATCACTGGTTTATTTCTTTCTAACTGGTGAGTCAAAGTTCAAAGCACAGCTTTCCATTACTTGTTCCTCCATAGCTCTATCTTTTTTATAAAAGGGGGAGAGCTTACTTGCTGGATACAGCAATTCTGTTTTACACTGGGGTAGTCATACCACATTATATATCACAGAGCACAGCTTGCTTATTTTACTGTACCTATTGCAGACAGCCAGCTAATATGTTCAGAAATACTGTGCCTCAGAATAAACTGCATATGAAATTGTTAGACAGGAGCTATATACTAGTACAGTCTAGAATTGAGCTTACATACCACCCTTGTAAGTTAGTGGGAAGAAGAGTCATAGGTGACTATTAAAATTTATTGCTTTTAGTGCAAGAGGCTCTTTTGTGCTTCTTCTTAAACAGCCTTTTTTTTCCCCTTTCAGTCTGTATTGAGAGCTTGACATTCCAGACTGCAAGTTTAAAAAAGCTGACCTTGAAAACACAGTCACATTTATTTTTGAGTGTTAGTTTAGCTTCACACCCTGGAAGTGGCTTCCTGCCTTCCAGATTTTGCTGAGCATCATATGACCAGCCATGCCTGAAGTCGCTGCACAGCTCCCTTCAGGCCACACTACAACCTTTAAGAGCCCATCCACTGACAGCTTGAAATACAAAAAGTGTCTGTTTCAGTAACCCATGGTACAATGTTAATGCCCTCCACCCTCCTTCATCAAAACAGGGGCCTCCCCACTCATTCTCCTTGTCATTTTCAGAGGTGACAGGGCAACTCCCTGCAGCAAAAGTTTTCTGGGACCTTCCTCAGCACAGGATGAAGGGTATTTTTACTCCCCTACAGACTTCATGCAGTGGTTTCACAGCCAGGTAGGTATTTCAAAGGGAGGACTTTTCCCTCGAGAAACTTCACAGAATCACAGAATCACAGAATACTATGAGTTGGAAGGGACCCACACGGATCATCTAGTCCAACTCACCATCTAATGCCCGTACCATCTAACACCCGTACAGAGATCGAATGCATGCCCCAGAGTGGTGAACATAAACCTAGTTCCCTCACAGGCGCACAGGCCACTCCTAGCCAGGAGAGACCCACAGGACCATCCAGCCCTACACCCCCCAGCTAGACCATGGCACTAAGCTCCTCATCCAGTCTTCTCTTAAACACCTCCAGGGACGGCAACTCCACCACCTCCCTGGGCAGACCATTCCCATGAGCAATCACTCTCTCTGTGAAAAACCTCTTCCTTACATTCAAAAGGCTTTGTACACTCAGCTCAGTAAGCTCAGCACAGGCTCCCTTGCACTCTGCTGAGCTGTGACAATGTCAGTTCATCACAGCAATCTGTCAGGCTGACATCAAGGGTGAAGGGGTTGCCCTGTGCCAACACCAACTTGTAACATTTCCATGAAAATACCACAACAACGGTAGTATTACTACCTACACAGGAATTTTTATAGGCACTGCAAGAAGCAAAACCATGAGGATACATACACAGTGTTCTACAGGGAAATGTGGCATTGCAGCAATGTCATGACACAGCTGGATTTGTGGAATATGTACAGTAGGCACTAACTTTATGCTCTTAGGCTTTCCCAGACACTGAAGATGCTGGGTTAAAGACACCTGGATATAGACAATTCCCAAAAATGGCTGTTGAAGCACAGAACATTGTCCTAATTCCTGAGATTTCCAGCTAGATGCAAGATTTGAACACTTAAGTTTCAGACAACAGTGGAAGTATTTACAGCACATTACATTTCAGTTTATATTTCTTTCACATGTGACCCAATTCAGCATGGCTTGATTGGAAAGTATTTCTCCATCTTACAAAATCGCTTATTCATCACTTAAACGGACAATACTCTCACCTCACACTTGGCATCATGTTTCACATTTAGCATCACAATTAATCAGATTTACAACTTCACTGTCTTTAATAGAATTGCTCCTAATATGTACTAACACAATTCATAATTAGGGAATAAGCACAGCAAAACGAGGATAGAGTGGTTTACTTGTTTGTGCCTGAGGAGCTGTTATAACTTGCTAACTCTACACTCATAGCTTATCCCAGTTATGAAATAAAACAGGTTAACTTAAGACTGAATTGAAGAAAAAGAAGACACAAAATAGCTGAAAAACTCTTAACATTGGAAGTACTAGCCATTATCTACTGAGGATATTATCAAAATAAACAGCAATTATCAGGGAACAATTATTGCATCGCCTCCAAAAAGAAAAGAAAATAACCATTATTGATCATGTTTTTGTGCTAGACTGAGAAACGTTGCTGCTTAAGAGATTTTTTATTTGTTTTTATGCACGTACTTGTGGAACACATATTGTGTAATAATACTGTTATGTCAGCCCTCATGTAGAATCACAACTTATTCTTAGTCAGCTGCAGTATTTACATGGATTTATTAGATCCAAAAGTCCATATAAGCACATCACCTGAGTAAGAATTAGATACCTTAGAGTTTTACATAACCATGGCATTTGTGGTAGGACAGGATGGAACAGCAGCTCATGCCTCAGGAAAGAAAACAGACTTCAGCAATCCTGAAACTGCTGCTACTGAGTAGCCAGAAACTGAGTCTTTGTGTAACAAACCATTGCATTGGTCCCTTCTGAGGAAAAAAAAGCTTTAGAAATCAGGGCTTTCAGATTAATTTGTCTTTGACTCATGATCACATACTCAGTCTTTGCTTGATCCTTACCCCAGGTAGGCTGGTATGAACTCATTTAACTCCACTCAATTAAACACAGCATTGCACAATTATGTCAGCTGATATTTCAGGGCTGTGATCCTTCATTTAAAGGCCTCTGCTAAATATCAATGTATTTTGCTTAATAAAATGAAATGCTATGCTATTCAGCACAGCATTTTAGCTTGTCAGAATAATGCTTTTAAGCACATAGGGGTTGTAATTCTCCCTCTACAGACAGGCTGAGAACAGCAAGATTCACAGCAGGTATGAGAGCTCAGCTCCACAGCACTGACAGCAAAACACTGCAAAATCTCAACGTGGCAAACTGCACCATACACAGGCACAGAGCCAAGCAAATATCCTTTAGAGATCTCAGGATAACATACAGAAATATGAGAACAGCATGTTCTCACTCATTCTAACAGGCCAGCACAGACTCACTGTGAATGGACATTAATAACTACCACACCAAAAAGCCAGCCAATTTTTTTAGCCATTTAACAGCTCCTCATATAAACAGTGCCAGTACTGCAGACAGCCCAAGAAAAAGAGTTATTGGATCTGGTAGACAACAATAAATAACAATCAGTGAGTAGAATCAGTTATGATGTGATTTAATACTGGGATGCAGGTGCCCCTTTCAAAACCAAAAATATTTAGAGATAGTTGGCTGAAAACACTGACAATGATCGAATGGCCACAGAACAAAAAAATTGTATTTTGTGGACACAGTGGACTTTTTCAAAAGTAAATGTATAGTGATTTACTTCAAAGGAACTAGAGTAACTGCTGAAGCTGATGTTTATAAAATGTAAATACAATTGACACCAATGGAAAATCTCTGCTTTCAGTTACACGTGTACAGCCTCTCTATCAAGAGAAAAAATTGTTCACAAGGGAATATCCTGTGCTTAAGTAGGAAAGGTCCTCAGAAGGTCCCTTCTGGCTCAGAGTGGCCTGTTAGCCTGTGAGGGAACTAGGTTTATGTTTACCACTCTGGGATGTGCATTCAGTCTCTGTACAGGTGTTAGATGGTGAGTTGGACTAGATGATCCTTGTGGGTCCCTTCCAACTCAAAGTATTCTGTGATTCTGTAACCAGACTTCAAGTAACTGGGCCCAGTTCTGTTCTCAGCTGACTGTACTTCTGCAGCATAAAAAATCACGGAATCACAGAATCAGTAAGGTTGGAAAAGGCCATAGAGGTCATCAAGTCCAACCTATCACCTATTACCTAACCTAGCCAAACCTGTTACCTAACCTATTGCCATCCTGCTACCAACACACCATCCTACCTATAACACACTACGCTAATATCTAGGTCATGCCACCAAGTACATCATCCAACCTTTTCTTAAAGACCTCTAGGG
>WEKX01019115.1:103803-138457 GCA_013390025.1 Pitta sordida
ATAATTTCCTGGGTCCTCCCTCCTACCCTTCTTATGGATAGGTATTACATTGGCCAACTTCCAATCTTTTGGGACCTCCCCAGTAAGCCAAGACCTCTGATAGATGATTGAGAGAGGCTTAGCAAGCTCATCTGCCAGCTCTGTCAACACTCTAGGATGTAGCCCATCAGGTCCCATGGACTTATGAGGGTCTAGATGTACTAGTATGTCCCTTACATCTTCCTCCTGTATTAAAGAAGGGTTAAACCATTCTTCATCTGTATTAACTATATCAAGAGACCATTGAAGGGACCTTTCATTATGAAAAAAAAAACAACAAAAAACCGGTCTCCCACGTGACAGGCGGGGATACTAACCACTATACTAATCATGGCACTTCTTAAAAATAATCAAGTCAGAGGAAAAGGGTATTTAAACAGCAAGTGTCAGCTTTGAAAGGAAAATAAAGGGGATAAATACCATCAACGATGTTTAAAGTTTCAAGAAACATTGATGGCGTTTTTCGGTGGCATACTTTCCCAACTGTAGTCATGCTCTTGAGACATTCCTAAGTTTAGGAAGAAACTGCAAGGTGTTTGCAAGGAATAAATGAGAAATTTCATCTCATTAGGCACCAACAGATAGAGCATCCATCCCTGAAAAGCCACTGGAACGAACAGAGAAAGATGAAAAAGAGGAAACACCAGAGCCAAAAACTTAAAGAGGAAGTTCAGGTTAAAGTGATAAACAATTTACAAGCATATCCTGTAAAATCGGAAAATCAAAGACTTCATATCTTCCAGCTCATCTGTATTATATGGCTCCTTCACTCCTCCAACTGACTCATATTTTGGTCAAAATTTACCAGTTGTCCAAAAGTTTCTTTAATATTTTTCCTCTTGTTCATTCTTCAATATTGTACACCTTTTCCTTTATTGTCAAGTCATTCTGCTCTTAACTCTTTTTAGTTAAGGGAATCTTTGTTCATCAATTTTAAATGAGCTCAATGAGATCATAAATAATATTTAAAATCCATCCTTTTGTTGTAAATTAGTATTGCTAACATTCATTCATTCTTGCACTCTTTCTACCACTTCACTAGTCTTCTACCCAAGAATTTCATGTTTTCTATTTTTTTCCTAAATTAAGAAGTTAATCTCTGAAACTCTTCAATATCCTATTTTTAATGCCTTAAAAGAACATGAGCAGAAAGCTCACAAAACTAATCTCATCTCAACTCTTACTGAGTTAGACACAAGAATTCTCATTCACTTTTAGAGTAATTTAGGAGCAACAATTCAACACTAACTCCCTTCAGTGTTACAGGCTACAACTGTGAGCCTCAAAATATTTCTCTGAATTTAAAAGGTTTTGCTGAATCACTGAAGTTCCTTTCAAAACACCTTTGATCCTCAAACCTGGAGGAACCTTTTAAAGTTTAATTTTTCCTCAATGCTGCAGCACTGATTGCCTTCACTGGCTGACACAGCATGTGTCTGAATCCTTATAAACCACTGTGATGCAATGCTGAAGTAGACTGGTTGAAGCCATGGATGTACCTCCTCGCACAGATTCCAGCACTGCCAAGCATCCTGCACAGTGGCAATTTTGAATATCAAAAACAGACAGGGCAAATTTTCATTTTAAAATACCCATATTGAGAGCACTGGAAGCTGCCTGGACAAGAGCTCCCAGTGTCCTGAAAAGCCATAATTAGCCTGATTACTCAGGAAAATGATGACAGTGGTAATCTCGCCAACTAGCGGTCATTCAAACACAAAGACCTAAAGAAGAATGATTGTTTCACCAACTGGATGGAACATGCCAGCACTGGAACGCCAACAAGCAGGAAAAAGCACTGTTCTGGCTTAGTTTGGGAAAAGCAACTCACCAAATGGCATGAAATGGCATGAAAAAGCACAGAAAAATGGAAGGAAGGAAGATTCCATAATTTCCTGACAACATCCAGCCCCACGGAGGCTAGTCCCCAGCATTAAGCTCTCACTCAGAGAAAAGACTGACAGAGCTCTGCAGTGCTTGCAACATTAACATCAAGTCTGTACAATTAATACAGTCCAGGTATTGCAGTTTATGAAATAATATTTCTTACTGAAATGCAGAGAGTATCATACTTAAGCCTATTGCCAACACATAACACGGCTCAATTTCACACAGAATCACACAGAATATTATGAGTTGGAAGGGACCCACAAGGATCATCTAGTCCAACTCACCATCTAGCACCCGTATGGAGACCGAGAGCACATCGCAGAGCATAACACCAACCTAGATCCCTCACAGTCTAGCAGGCCACTATTTTTTTTTAAGACATCATATTTGTTTCCAACAGCCTGTCCTGCCTAACCCAGACTCACCAATAATTTAAGGCAGTTAACTCCTCAGAACAACCTTATAAAAGCTGTTCCTAAGACAGCAAAGAGCAATCAAGAGCCATTGTACTCTAACAAATGTTACTTTTCAATTTCCCTGTAGGGTACCCTCTGTAATTCACACACATTTCAGAGCACAGGTTACATCTGTGGCTGACCACAGAGAATTGTTCTTCTATCACACATTCATATTCCTTTCACAATACTACCTAAGCAGCAATTTGCAGTAAGTTAACAACAGTTTCTGAATTTCTTGTTTCTGGGGTCACCCTTCCTTATGCTGCCAGCTTCTACCACCTACTTCCTCACACTTCTCCTGAATAACTGAAGAGCATAGCTGGGCATTGGAAAACACAGCAAAGGGCTCCAGCCCTCAGAGGAGGCACTTTACCCAACAGATAGTCACTGATATTTACTGCTTCACAAGTGGACAAAAATAAAGTCTATTGCCTCCTGTTGCATTTAATATCTGGGTAAAAAGATGTGGCATAAAAAAAGGGATGGAAGACAAACGACAATCCACATTTCCAATGTGAAAATGAATTATTCATTCCTATGAATAAACATTAATGCATCGATAATTTCTTCTTAAATAAAAGGTTTTCTAAAGTGTAGGTTATGATAGAAAGAGACTAGATTAAGCAATCTCTGTGATACATGGAAATACTCAAGTTTAATAGAAAATATTTTTTAAATATTATACACTTCAAATGTACAAATCAATTTGACATACATCATGAAGTACTGCTGCTTTACTTCCATTAACTTAAACTAATTTTCCAGAGAGGAATAGGAAAAAAGCCACAGTTCTGACTGAGGAGCGACAAAGTATAAAATATTCAGTATTATCAACAGGTCATTGTTACTCTAAAATTTATAATAATTACTAAATATTCAGCTACTAAGTCAGAACTGTTTTCACAAGCTAGAGTGTGATTATTAGAAGGCTTTATTCCAGTAAGAAAAAAAGAAATTTTTTTAATCCATTCAGAAATTTGTTTTCTGGACTGATCCTCATCTAACAGTCTCTAATCACAGGTTCCTTTTTCACTTTTTACTTTTTTTGTAACTAAGTTTTGTTATAAAATATATATTTTGTGTGTGAGCTTCTATTAAGAGAAAACTCAGTATTTAAGCCACAAAATGAAATCTCCAATTTTAAATGATGTAATGGCAAATGCCAACTCAGGATGACCAGAAGCTTCTCCCATATGTCCCACAGGAATATCAAACACTAATAAAACTATACTTGGAGCACACTCCCACTGAGAACAGACACATGCCAGTGGATTGCCTATCACCCACAACTCTCCTCAAGTGTATTAAAACTTTCTGGCTGGAAGAATCAGATAACACAATCTGTGTCCAGGAAACTCATCAAATGTGAGTTCAGCAAAGCAGCATCAGCAGAAGCAAAAAAAGAAGTAAGAATTATCCCAGCCAGAGGATCACAAACTGATTGGTTTGCCTTCACATTTGAGCATGTTAAAAGCATTTAATAGAAACCAGTGTTTACAGCTATCATTTCTATCGGCTTTCTATTTAGAAACAACTTTTGCAACTTATTTCAACATTTATATTCTTATAACTAGATAAACATCTGTACAAAACACTATTATTTCCAACATAATTGTCTAGTTTGCAGCACTGAGCAAAGCAATTCAGTAAATTTAGAAACTATCCATAATACTAATGAACTACATATCCATAATAATGAACTACATATTCAAGCCATCTTGCATCATGAGTTCCCAAGCAGAACGCATTAGTGAGTGATCACATTAATCAGAATGCACTACAGCTTGATACTCTTTTTCATAATTAGAATTATGTTCTCAGTCATTTTAGGCCAATTATTTAAGACACAAAATTAAGAATACCGTAACAACCATATCCCAAAACCTTGTGGGACCCTTTCCTCGTTTCCCATAAAAGTAATTTTTCTTGCATATCTGCGTTTCTCTGCAGTCCTCTCAAGAATGGCATCACAGCATGAGAACCAAGACAAAACACTGACAATAAACAGAAGTAGAAAGAGGCTCTTGAGCTAGAAATCCTTAGAAAGATACTGAATTCATTTTTATATTGCCATCATTTTCCAAGTACAATTTCAGCTTTTCATTTGCAATAGAATTTTACAACTGCTCTTGAGTCTATTTATATTCTTTGACTACACATTTTGCTATGCAATCAAGTAAAAGACACCTGAAAAAGATAAGTAATGACATTCTCACTGGTTTAAAGTAAAAGAAACTAAATATACCCAATGTAATTTGTTCTTTGCTAAAATTACTCTTCCATGGTTAGTTACTGAGTTTTCTTATTAGGTCACATATACTTAAGAACACTTATATCCCACTAGTTCATTTTACTGACAAGAGAATATTAACTCTCCCTGTTCAAGGCTTTGTATAAAAATAAACTCTAACATATAGGAATGTCTCTCCCATGATCACCTCTCGGCTACCAAGGGCAATTCAGTTAAAAATGCTTGATGACACAGATTGAAGTGAAAGCATCCCTCAAGAAACAGGGGTGGTTGTAACCAATAATCACTTTGGATTAGGCAGAGAAAGTTTTAGTCAAAGGACAGAAGGAGGATGGCACATCTGGATTGTCATTCATGGAATCTGTACTTTCCTTCTTTCTTCTCTCTGAGGAAAATGCCTGGCAGTAACATCCTCAAGTCCTCTTAGGACAAAGCATATTGTTGCTGTCACATTTCTAGAAGATTGGCTGTTGTGTGACAAACAAAAAAAATCCTTCATTCTTTAAAGTCACACGTCAAGTGGAGGTTGCCTGTTCTCACAGCATTGCCTCTTCTATGGGTCCAGAGTAATACCATATTCTGTTCTTTCTAGAATAATTACAGAATATTCTGAGTTGGAAGGGACCCGCAAGGATCATCGAGTCCAACTCCAATAATGAGAGATTCTGAATGGCAACTCTTGGATATTCTCTAAATCACAAATTATTTTTTCATAGTTTGATGTGTAGTACCATTTAATATCTTATGCTGATTACAGTCAGTCCACCAAGAGGTTTTAAGTGAACTGTAACATACTAAGCAGTGACAAATACTGAAGTCTCAAAATGAAGGCTGCACACAATCAAATCACTTACTTCTAGGAATAGAGCTCTAAAAACAAACTCTGCATTTATAAAATACATGGAAAAATTCCCCATGAATTTAACAAGAGCAGAAGGAATTAGAGAGAAAGATGAGAAACCCTGTGGAAACTTAATTACAGCATTAAAAATAAGCATTTTCTTCATTTAATACAATATAGGCTTTGTAGAGGCTGAAAATATAAAATATTACTGATTATATAAATCTCAAACAGTAATAACTGTAGGTGGTTTGGAACAACTCAATGGTGTATTTATACAAATACAGCACTCGGCAAGCAATATTAGTCAGCCATTGAGCAAGTTCCCTGCACTTCAGTACACTGAATATGTGCCTGCATAATCAGGACTTGTTTGCATGACAGCTGGTAGGGAACGAAATATCACATCTGATATGAAAGATACAAATATACTTTCATAAAACAGAAAAAAACTTGCAGTGGAACAGGTCTGTGATGTTGCTTTTTATAAAAAGCAGTCTCACATCAATAAAATTCAATCATTCTACAATATCAGCTCCGTGTGTCAACTCTCCAGAACAGAAAATAAGTCATTATGCAATTAGATACAATTTCCCAAGATTTGCAAAATTCTGTTTCCTTCAGGTCCTTGTGTACACAGAAAAGATAGAACTCAGGTCATGTCCTGCAGGTAACTGCTGTTAAGTAAACCAATTTATCATTCAAAGACCTGATGGAACAACCTAAGATTTTCATTGCTTAGAGGCATTTTATATATGCATAGTCCTAATAAATCTGCCTGTGAGCTGTTCTGTACACACTATTCTGAAGAATAATGCCTGCAGACCAAAGTCTATTCTCTTCTGCTTGTCATTCTACCAAAATTTGTTGTTTGCAACATTCTCAACAGTAAGAAAACAAAAAGTGAATCTAAATGAAAATGAAAATTAATCAAAAGAGGGAAGGATGGTAAGGGCGTTGTACTGTCTTATTAAAAAGAAAAATCTCTATTCTTTGCTTATATTAAATCAAGAGGAACGTGAAGTGATCACACAAATACCCCTCCCTGTATTCTGGGCAGGGCTGTTCCAAGTCCTGAGCAAATCTGTTCAGAACTGGCTCAAACACCAGCGCCTTGCGCCATGTCCTTATGAGCTGTATCACATTAGCATAGCCATTACTACTTCCACATTACTGGCGAGATAATTTATGCAGTTATATAATTTTTTTAGTGTGGGTTTTTTTTTGTTTGGTTAGTTGGATTTTCTTAGCATGGAGAACCTGCTTTTCTGTATGGGGTAGAGAAGACAATGTCATTTTGAACATTTCTGTCATAAGTATTTACTTGGGTAATACAACACCTAGTAAAAACAGACCATGATCTCCTTCAAGTGATTTCAGGCAAGACCAGTATCTGTAAATCCAGCAGTAAAAGAGGTGTCCGAACTTTCAGAAAGAACAAAGTAAAACTGCTGCATAATCTGAAATGCCATGGGTTATTGCAGAAGCAAATTAATTCCTCTTGAATTCTTATTAGTCCGGGGATGTAAATGCATTTTCCTCAAGTGTGTAAAACTCCTTATCAATGTGAAAAAATATAGCCACTGCTGCTAGTTGTATCAACTCAGGAAATCTCCCCTCAGCATTTCCTCTTGCCCAGCATGTGAGCACACGGCTCACAGACCCGCAGCAATGCAACAGCAGCTTTTCTTTTGAGCTGAGCAGTTCCTTCTGCCGAGCTCCAACCGGCATCACCGAGCAGCTTTTCCCATTCACAGAAAGTGAGGCTTGTGCTGGAGCCCTTCCTTCTCCCAAGGACTGTGTACCACTGACATACAAAGCACTGCAGCCCTGCCTGCACAGCACACACTCGCAGGACCTAAGCTGCCTAGTTATAAAAAATCAGCTCCAAACGGGAAAAAGCTTTTAATCCTTTACAATGTGAAACACCAGTCATTAGAGAGAGGAAGATTCGAGATACAACAATTCAAAGGCTGGAGAGGATGGAATAATGAATCTACTTTTGGAAGCAGCTATGCACCTCTCTAATTGACATAACATTCTTAAAGGCAGTCACTGAAATATAACAACAAAAACTTCTTAACTTTGCTCACTCAACTTATGAAATTTTCTATTTTTCTGGACTCAGTTCCTGAATCTGCCTTGACCCATTAACACTGGAAAGCCACAAAAACTAAGTGCTCATTACACAAAACGTGTCCACAGAAGGGTCCTGTGAGTCCCTTCCAACTCAGCATATTCTATGATTCTGTGAAATTAATCTTTGGGACCCATTCATTCAAGAGCTGAAAAACAGCTTCGTTTTTGAAAAGGCATGAAAATGTTCTGGCCTTTCAGCACAAGTAAGTTATCTAAAAAAAGCATGTGGGTAACACAGTTTAGCAGAAATAATCGTAGATATATTGGCAGCAGCAAAACTAGCAGTAAAACACTGAAGAAATAAGATGTGGGGATGCTTAAGAGCCAAAAATCAAAAGTAGCAAAAAGATCAACAATTAGTCAGTATTTAAGGCTCTGAAAAAATGCATGTTTTCAGTTTTGGCTGGAGCAATACAAACCTTGAGCTACAGCTGCATCTTAGAAGAGACCTAGATCTCATATCCATGGTTACCTGCAAATGCAAGGGATTTGACAGGGTCAAGAGAGATCAAGTAGGCCTTAAAGTCCTCCCCAGTCCCATTAAATCCTCATCCTGTGCCATGCTGTAGGACAGAGCTGGTGAGGTCCCAGCCCCAATGGCCTAACACCTTTCTTTCACCACTTCAAATTACCATTCCTGTTATACACAGTACACACAGTATAGACAAGGCTGGAAAGGACCTCAAAGATCATCTAGTCCAACTTATAGTCCAACTAACCTATCATCTGCATCTAGATCATATCTCTCAACACCTCAATTCTGGAAATAATTTCTTGTAAAAGAAAATTGTCAAAGAGCAGCAAATTAGTTCCATTTCTACTTACTAGAGTCTTTTCACACTTTCTACACATTTCAAAGCTAAGAAAAGTGCTAATCCTCCATTAAGCCACGAGTAACAAAACATATTTTACTAGTCAGTGAAGACAGTTTTATCTTCTAATCAATGGAATTGTCATATCCTTTATTAAAGGTTCACAGATTAAATGGCATCAAAATAACAATTTCTTCTTGAAGATTCTCAGCATTAAATCTTATTCCTGTCTTTTACTGAAATACTCATTGCAATTTTTGTCTTTAATTTTGATATCTGTAAATCCTGAATAAATAAACAGTGCTTATAAGTAGCTAACAGAACATATACAGAACTAAATGTTGAACTATAAATTGCTATACAATTCCTCTGCTGTACTCTCTGCAGTAGGATAGATTCTTGCTAAAATAACACTTCTTTTTTAGCTTGTCATCTGGCACAGTAAAACGTGATGATGCCCCCTAAATATTGAATCAAAAATCTTTCCTACCGTACTTCTGTGATGAACCCATATTTTTCTTCAATATGAATCTGTTTTAATGTATCTGCAGCTAATATTTGAGAAAGACTTTAACAGAAATTATGCTATTCCTTAGCTTCTTAACCTGAAAAATATGCAAGATTTCCGCTTAGGAATGCTGCCTTGCCATTTTGAATGCAAAGAGGGATCATCTTCCTTCATGAGACCTTCCTTGAGAGCTGAAAAATAGTCAATGTCTTAAATTCCTGAGGAATTCAGGGCAAATTGAGGGCATCTTCAAAGTACAAACATATTAATGAAACAGAATGTATTTAACCTGAAATGTACTGCCTGTGGAATGTGTGCCTTGTAGTACAAATATATCTTTGGACACAAGACCAAAAGGTATCTTTATGTCATATCAACAGTCCCCTGCACTTTTCTGTATTCAGGCTCACTGTGCTATTCAGGCTCCACTGTGCAAGGAGAAACTTTCACTGAATGATACCCTGAATTCATTACAAAGCTGTGCCAGCAGGGAGACAGTAAAAGGCAGAAATTAAAGTTCATTCATACAGAGGACGATCCACATCAAGGACAGATATCATGGACTCTCAATGAAAACAAATCTCCACTGATCTAAATGGAACAGAAGCGAGAAATGTGGCTGAATCCAGAATGCAGGGCCAGCAGACACCCCAGGGCATCAAGCAGGCCTTATCCTTCCATTGCACAAGGCAGAGGAGAAAAAGCAATGCTGTCTCCCTGTGCATGCAATTGGATTTCTTTCCAAAGCTGGGGTGTTGCTCCCCCAGCAATGATGATAAACAGAGAGTGAAGCACCCTGGAGCATCCCTCCTCTCCAGCTAAATTCTGCATCAAAATCATACCAACACAATAAAACCAAGGAAAACAAATTTTCTACTTAGTTATTCGACACTGCAATGCTATGCACAGTCTAGCATTGACACCAGAAACTTTGGGTGGCTTCAGTGCAAGAGCATTGGACCTAAAGCCAGGACACTTAACACAAATTAAAAGGTCAGAAGTGATACAGAATATGTCTCACTTGATTTTCTGAATTGAAAGTTACCATTCATGTCCAGGATGACAGTTTCAGAGTCAGTGTATGTTCTCCCACTTAAATGGCTTTTATAAGATGTGTAAGGACTAAACAATAAAACATAATAAAAGAAATCCCAAACTTTAGCTTAGTCTGACTGCTAAGAACAATAAAAAGTTACGTATCTAAAATTAAAGATGCTTTTGACATACCCCACTGAATCTATCCATCCTCCTCTCTACTCTGAACACAAATGCCCCAGGAACATTCAAATAAGAGACTAAAAACAAAGAGATATCAAGATCTCTCTTGAATATGTGCTGTCACTTCCTATGCTCCTTAGTGTAACAACTGCAACATCTGGGAAACCTGATCCACCACAACCTTCCTTTTGACTTTAAGGAAACTGCTTGGTCCTGGATATGGGAAGCATTTTAAAATCCAGTTCCTAATGGAATTAACAAAATTCAGGTATTGACAAGTACATTTTGTAAATGCGGACCTGAGTCCCTCTACAGCTGAGGAAGTGGCAGACTGAGTTTTTGAGACCTCTTTGTCTAAAAGGGTTTCATGGCATTGCCAACTGAACAACTTTCACACCCAGCTAGGATACTTGTGGTAGGAGCAGGGATTTACCAGACAGGTTTTAAACTTTCCAGTGCCCTCTCCCACCCCACTTAGTGCTGCCTGGTGCAATGAGCAGCTCCCCAGTTCCATGAAGCCGTAGCTGCTGCTGTTCCTGAAATCCCAGAGTACCTGGAAGAGACACAATACACGAAGTACCTCTCTTGCAGCTGTAGATCAGTTCAATCAACCTGCTCCCAATTTGTTTTCAATGGCAATGCCATAAATGCACAAGTGAAAGGAAAAAAGTAAAAGTTTTACTTACCTGCTTTCCCTGAATTAGGATATTTTATCCGATTTTTGCATGGCATTTAAGATTTCTCTTCTTTCCTTCTTATATATTTATTTGTTTTCCAACGGGCCTGCTGCAGAAAAAAGATCTCAAGGCACATTTTAATTTTACACAAAAGGATTAAAAATAAAAATTAATTCAACCATCTCAAAACACAATGCTTTAATGAGTTTTCCTTCAGAATTAATGTTATTACCAGAATTCTGAACACACAGAGAGCATGGCAGCAATATATAAAGTACCTGGGTGTCAGGTACAAAACATCTGTGCACTTGAACCCAGAATTAACCTGTCAATTGCTTTTTCCACATTAGATAATCTGTGTGGAAATGAAGGAATGTTCACTTTTACAAAAGTGACAATTTTTCTACAAGCATTTGTTTCTAACAGAGCTGCAAAAATATGATAAATCTACCAACTAGATCTTATTCACTGCAAAATCAGAAGCATTTGATCATACAGTTATAGCAACAGGGAAGTGTATATCCTGCCCCATGTCTACAGTTGTTATTCTGTCATTTAGAATTACTTAATGATAAGAAAAATGTGTCATTTAAATGCTACATATTATAAATTTTTAAGGTTTTTAAATATCTTTTTTTATTTCTTACCTTCTCCTGCCAGTTAATTAGAATTTAAAAAATAAGCCTGTATTTATAACTGGATGCAGTGACAATAAGAAGTAATAAGGAACCAGGAAAAAATAACGTAATTATAAAAAGCACCATGGGTAGATCATATTTAATTTGGGGTTTATCTATAAGGTGTAAAGGATATGCTAAAAATTAATTGGTGTTCAGAATTAGGTTTACGAGTCGAGGATCACAAGAAAGACAGACTTTATTTTTCAGTGCTGTGCAGTAGAGTTTTCAGGAGCTAGCTGCTCATGGAACAGACTTTCTGAAAGCTTGCTGATATTCCATAGTCCGTTTAGCCTACATTTATAGAAGTATGAAGAGGAAGTACCTCATATTCTTAGGCAATTTACCATTGCATTTTCAGATCTCAGGTCAAATAACTCTCAACACCTGAAAGCACACTTGACAGGAATCTTCTGTCAGGAGTTACACTGTAATACTCATTATTCAAGGTTACTGCCTTATCCCAAACTTCTTGCACAGTAGTATTATGCAAAATCATTTTCACTTTTTGAAAAGTTTTACTGACTGAAAACACACTCAAGTCCCATATTTTATGATCACACAAATGCCCATTAGTGCCCCCAAACACCAGGAACACCATTATCATGATAATCATGTAATCGGGACAGCAGTGGGGCTTTTCATCTCCTAGATCTCCCAGATTAATTCTGCAATACATGAACATCACAAAAATGGATTCTACGCAAGAAAACATATGTAAGCAAAAAAATCCTTCAAATACATACAAAAAAATTCTACTTTCCATCAAATGGAACTGGTCTTTTGTGGAATAATTCTGGAAATCCTAACTGAACACTAAAAACTTTCACCAAGTACTCATTAACTGGGTTACACGACACTTCTTTTGGTATAAGGTTCAGTATCCAGGCTGATATTTTTGAGGAATCAATGTAACATCAGAAATGTAATGAAGAAAAAATTTATGGCCCTCTGAAGACCAGCTCTTTAGCTGGCAAAACTCTCCCCTTGTGAGTCTGGCCTTGGCACTTAAGATTACTATAAAAATAGTTAAGGATGTCTTTAAATAAATGGCAGCACACAGTTAAGTATCAGACTATATTGGAAAGCTGATTTGGTGCTGCTGTGATTCCATGAATTCTAATGGAACTCGTCCAAATTTCTTCACCACTGCAAGCAAATCTGAAATATCTCATTTTACATTATTTTTAGCTGAAATGTATGTCAATGTGAAATCATTTGAACTACATTAGTAGAACTAAAATGATCCCCAGTGTAGCTCCATTCACATCAGTTACATCAGGAATGCATTTCACCACTATAATTTAAAACATAAAATGTCCAAGTCACAATAAAATTATTTTTCTGAGAGTTGTCAGTATCCACTAACACTGGGAAAGGTCTGACAGAAGTAGTAGCAGCAATCTGGAGCCATAACAACTCAATTAGAGGGTTTCTCTGGAACACAGTTTCAACCAAAGTAAGACCTAATAGAAATTTCTGGGTTTTCTTAAGCACTTGGGATCTTTGGGTTTTAGTGGCAGGACTTTGGCATTTTAAAGCTGTGTTGTAAGTGACTGGATAGTTGAATAATCAAATTATAAGCCCAAGGTATTAGCTTCTGTGCTGGAATGCACAGCTCTTTCTGTGATTCAGGATGGTCCACCAAACTGACAGCACAACCCAAGACTGAGCTATATATTACGTATTATATTATATATATTACTTATAATATATTATACATATTACTTATATAGTATTCTTATATATATTACTTATAATGACGAAGTACAGAGGTTTACTCACAGCTGGAGGCAGAGCAGGCTCCACTGTTACCTCAGGATACACCTCCCCAGTCCTGCAGGATGCAGTGCTGACCCGCCCAGGATGTTGCTCTGCCAACTGCTACGAGGCTCTACAACAAGACCTTTCCTTTCCAAGAGGAAGGTGCTGCTACAACCACAGCATAACAGACATCAACATGCTTGCTTTAAATTAGAAGGTTGTGTACTGGTAGCAGAATAGCTGAACGATCTGCTGGAGCAGTCACCTCATGCTGAGCTCCATGTCTACAGGGTGAATATATTATAGGAGTGATTCAAAGAATTTTTTTCCTAATTTCCGCTAGAGATGTAAAATTCCACCTCTTATGGACCACCTCCCCTTTCAACCAGTCGATACTGCAAACATGTATTTTCTTTATTTACCTAGTTAGTATTCCTTTCGCTCCTACATCCTTGCCTTAGTCCCAGGTATAATATGGTGTGTGGTATCATACAGAACTCCTAGCAAGGTCATTTAAAAAGAGAACCCTTTATACCATTAACTACCAACTGTGAAAGAAACACTTTCAATTATGGATTTTTACTGGATTTTACAGGATGCTCATCTTCACTGCTGATATTGCCCCTGTAGAAAAAGGTATTTAGCACATTTAACTCAAGTGAGCTACCATTAAATGCAATATTAATTTTGGCAAATGTCTATGCATGAAATTACTGAGTCTTTTCATTCAAAACACAGTTGGAATTAATATCACCACAATAAAAAAGAAACGCTCTTTAATTCCTCACATCAAAAACAGTGAAGCCCGCTTTGCATTTTTAAATTAGGAATCAGACATTTAAACACACATTTTGAACCAGGGCTCAGCACAACACAGTCTTTTGTGTGTGTCTTGTTTTTTATTGTTCTTCTGCAATGCAAAATAGGACAAGCAGAGAAACTTTTCAAAGTAGAGATTCACAGAGAAACCATGAAGGCAAGACCCAACCCTATAAGAGAAGCCCATGTCTACGGCTCTGTTTGGTGCCACTGGATGCCACATACAGCATACAACACTTATCTGACAGATTATACAGAATGTCGTGGATGCCCAGTTTGGACTGGTTTTGTTGTCACTTTTCAGCTCCAGAACTATGAGTCAATCACTAATGAGTTCTCTCCCCTGAAAAAACCCTCCACTCATCTTTAAATGAATATTGCAAAACTACCATAATTCAGTAGTGTTGGTAAGTCCTTTTTTCTCTCATAATGGCCTGTCCTAGACCTTAAAGTGCATATTTCAATTTGGTTCAAGTTTTATAATCTGGAATGTTCCACAGTGCCTCTTCAAAAACAGCTCCAGTTTAATTGTGCCTTCCCTGGGTAATGATAAGCATGAAAAAAATACTTGTTCTGAATCTATTATTTATGTTATGTGCATCAATATCTTACCAATTTCATTCTGGAGTCTGGAATATACTGTAGGCCAGACAACCTTTACCTACCTTAATATCCTAGGAAGGGCAGTGGAAGTTTTTGACACATAGTAAAACACAGCTGGCCTAAGAATCTGTGAAAAGAAACCACGGAGTGTTTTCACAAGGACTCCGTGGGACCCAACATGTTCATTTTGAGGCCCAGAATGCCTATTTTGGATCTTAAATGTTGCTTCAAATATACATGGGTGAAAGCTGTAATCAAGCAGTACCAATAATAGCACATTAAAAGTCAGCAATTCTCAATTGTCAGTACTGTAACAACTGAATATCTCATTACTTCTACCTTCTCCTCCCATACACTGAATTTCTTTAATACTGACAAAGTGCGTGTACTAGTCATAGACTCTGAATGTTAAATTAAGCAGAAAAAAGTTATAAATTAGGTTGGTACTTCTTGAGGGCATCAGCAGAAAACACCAATTTCAAATAATTTTGATTATAAAATTTTACTTCACAATCCTTTCCCAGATCACAGATATTCATAATCAAAAAGAGTATGGAATTAATGTAATGTTAGCTGTTTTGCCATCAGCATCACAAAGAAAAAAGAAACAATAAAATATGATGCAGAATTCACTCTTCCAATGATTGTCATTGAACTATTACATTAGTAAACATTCACAGTATGAAGTCTCTTTCAATATATCTCCAGCATATAAAGTAGTGCAAAAAAGCATTCCAGTCATTTTGCCTTTGCAGTCAGGCCAGGTTAAATGATTCTTTTACTCCATTTCTTTCATTGTTAGACAACAAATGCTGCAATGCCTCCAAAGAGAGTTATAAAAATAAACAATTTCTGGAGGGTCAACAGCCTTTTCAAAGTAAATTTCCAGTTAAAAACAAGCGTTATAGATTTCAAGGAAAAAAAAATTAGATCTATCATCTGTAGAATATCTTTTTACAATAAATTTACCATTTGAAAAACAATGACTATGGTATCCAATGATTTATGGTAGCTGCTATTAAAGCACTGATAAATAGATAAATGACTACCAAACTTCATTTTTTCTTACATAGTAAATACCTCAGAATGCCAACTTTTACCACAGAGCTGTTATTAGTGATGTCAACAGTTCATGCACTCACTTTAAAACTGACTTGGTTTTAATAAATTTTTCAGCCTCATGTGCAAAACACCTGCATTCTAATAAAAATATAAAGTCTGAAAATGTATCAGATCTAGCAATCCTTTCCTTAAGTCATACCACTTACTTGATATGTAATACATGTCTAGCAATGCTTTTTATTGTATTTAACCATTAAATGGCATACTACTGTATGCTGCAGACTCTTGTTTGCATATTTCATTATTTCCACTGCACTCTTTAATGCATAAATATATTTGGAAACGTTCAAAATTACACATCAGTTTCCACAGAATTTGAATTTACACAGTTTTTCTTCTCTGACTCACTGCTATTCCCCGTGTCCTGACTTTTGTTCTCCTTTACACAAAGAGATTCTTTAACTCCTTCTTCCATCTCCAAATACTCTGATTTATCCTCTGTGGATGAAGAAGATGAGCTTCTAAATTTCTTCAGTAAATTTGTTGGGAGGTAAGGGCAACTGACTGCATTTTGCATCATCTGTGTTTGTTCTTCATTCTCGGTTTCTCTATGGTAGAAATAGTTAAAATTGGAGACAATCACTGGCACTGGTAAAGCAATGGTTAACACTCCTGCAATGGCACACAGGGACCCAACTATTTTCCCTCCCACAGTTATGGGTTTCATGTCCCCATAACCAACTGTCGTCATGGTCACCACAGCCCACCAAAAGGCATCTGGGATGCTTTGAAAATGGGTGGCAGGCTCATCAGCTTCTGCGAAGTAAACAGCACTGGAAAACAAAATGACTCCGATAAAAAGAAAAAAGATGAGGAGGCCAAGTTCCCTCATGCTGGCCCTGAGCGTATGACCCAGGATCTGCAAACCCTTGGAGTGCCTGGAGAGCTTGAAGATGCGAAACACTCTGACCAGACGGATGATCCTCAGGATGGCAAAAGACATGGCCTGTTGGCCATTACTGCCCTGCTCCTGCGCCAAGTCAGTGCCCAGAGTAATGAAGTAAGGCAAGATGGAGACAATGTCTATGATGTTCATGATGTTCTTGAAGAAGTGTGCTTTGCTCGGACATGCAAAGCAGCGCACTGTAAACTCAAAGGAGAACCAAATGATGCACACTGTCTCTACAATGAAAAAAGGGTCATTGAAGATGGTGTGCTCCCCAGCATCCAGGTGAAGTGACTGATTGGAAAGCCCCTTCCCCAAGCTCAGGGACATGACGAATTCTTTGTCATCTCTGAACTCTGGTAAAGTCTCCAGGCAAAAGATGACGATGGAGATCAAGATGACCAGGACAGAGACAATGGCAATGCCTCTGGCTGGGCTGGAGCTCTCTGGGTACTCAAACAGCAGCCAAACCTGCCTCTTAAACTCATTCTCCGGCAAAACTTTGTCCTCTTCCTCTTTGACAAACCCTTCATCCTCCCTGAACTTGAGCATGGCCTCCTCCCCAAGTTGGTAGAACTTCACCTCCTCAGAGAAGATGTCAAAGGGTACATTGACCGGCCTCTTCAGTCGACCACCACTCTGGTAGTAGTACAGGATGGCATCAAAGCTGGGTCGGTTCCTATCAAAGAAGTACTCATTCCTAAGAGGATCAAAGTATCTCCCTCGCTTCGCTGGATCACCCAGCAATGTCTCTGGGAACTGAGCTAATGTTTTCAGCTGGGTCTCAAACCGCAGTCCTGACACGTTGATCACCACACGCTCACAACACTCGTACTCACTGTAGCGGACAGAGCTGTAACCCCCAGGGCCTCCACCATCATCAGGTGGCTGATCCGAGTAGGAAAACTCATCCTCTCCATAGTCATCACTGTAGTAGAGCTTTCCTTCTTCCTCATCGTCTTCATCCTCATCTTCATCCTCCTCTTCCTCCTCACTCAAGTCCTTCAGTATTCTCTCCTCAGAACCACTGAGCGGCAGCAGCTCAGAACAGGGGAAGGAGGCTCCACACTCCCTACTTCCCAAGTGGTGGCTCCTCTTTTTCCCTTTCTTCCGCCTCTTACCACTCTGGCGGTGGGGCAGGCCGCTGCGTGATGCACTCCCACCATGAGAGGAGGATGTGCCTCGACTCTGCTCCTGGTGGTAGTGGTGATACGGTCCTCCTCCACCTGCTGCCCCACCTTCTACTGCTGCTGTTGCTGCTGCTACAGCTGCAGCTGCTGCAGCTCTCGACTGTGCCAGCCGCTCTCTCTCTCGGGCCCGGGCTTGGGCTGCATATCCATAGGGCATGTGGGTGTTGCACCCAGAGCTATCTGCACTCACCATCGCAACCTCCATTTTGCAACTGCTTGTTTGTTTTCTATCGCTTACTGCAACAAGGTTTTGTTTTATTTACAGTGTAACCTTAACTTCCACTAGAAAGTTCAAAGGCATTTGCATTTGGAGGACGGTCCCCTGTACATCGAGCATGGCAACATGGTTGTAACACTGAATTTGTGTTTTGGAAAAGCACAGATCTGCATTTTCTTGTCCTCCAGAGTGTTTGACACAAATTACAGATTTTCTAATAAGAAAAGATGAAATTCTCAAATTGTACCAGGGAACAGCTGGAACCTTCTTCTTTCATTCACCAAGCCCCTTTATTTTTCATTTATCTCCTGCAGCTATCGCAGATCTGATCAGCATCATGACTACTTTGCAGGCTGTAAAGACTTCATTCGTCAGAAAAAAAAAATATGCAAATCAAGGGGTACCTGTTCTCCATAGAAGATTTTAGTTCATTATTTTCTCCCAGTAATGCTTTGGCCTAGTGAAGTTACTGTTTAATATCATTACTTGGGGAGTTGAAGTTAATTCCAGCCATCATTTCATTTACACAGTGAGAAGGACTTCGCAAATTCTTTCTTCAGCCTGTCAACAATGTCTCAAACCTGGGAGCAGCACCCAGGGCATCAGCAGCAGTGGTAAGAGGAGGAAGAGGAGGTGGAGGAGGAAGAGGAGATGAAGACTGAAAAACTGGCTCTGAGGTCCCCATAGGACATAAGGGAGTGGATGGGTCACCCTTTGGTTATAGTCATGCAGAAGAAGCACTTAACCTGAGGCACATGCACAAACACACAAAAATAAACAAAACAAAAAGGGAAAAGATTGGATTGTTTTCCTAAAAGGTCACACCGATCAAATGAAACTGTGTCATCTATTACCACAGCATTCAAATCTTCTCCTGCCCACACTATTCACACTTCTACATTACACACACACCCACATCACATGCACAGAGATTTTGAACGACTCTGTGGGTAAGGATGTGGGTGGGTATGTCACATATATATAGAGACAGATACAAAATCCCCACCCATACAAGCGCTTGCATCCATACACAAACATATGCATGCTTCTGAAACACCAACACACATAAACACCAATAAAAATACTGCAATACACAATGCATTCAGGTCTTTGAGCACATATGCAATGCAAACACCTACATGTAGCTATATGAAACATTAAAGAATAAATGTTTCTACACAGAGAGCTTTTGTTATATTTGTAGAAACACATCAGATGCGGGAATGTTACACTTTAACCTATAGCAGAATTGTGTTTCAATGACAATGAACGTCTCACTGGATTTAATTTGGAAGCAGGCACGTACAGTGCTCACCCAAGTGAAAATACTGTGATATATGTCAAGGAAACAACTGCAGGTGCATAGAAGCAACATCTACATGCAAACACACACACACAAAATACACAACCATCCATGCCCCCTTCGAAACAGAAGCCTCTTTTATATCCACATCTATTAATACACTTAAGAAGGTGAACACGGGCTACTAAACGACGCTATTTTTAAAATCGTACCTATGTGACATGCAGAAAAAGACCTTAAACGCGCTGTTATACTTACTGATCCGAGGCAGAGAAATAGCAACGCTGTTCCTGCCGGTGTCCGGACCCGGTGACAGCAGTCCCGCGGGGCTGTGCCGGCTGATCCACATTCGCAGGTGTCTGTGGTCAGTGCGCACCACAGGTTGACGAGTGATTTCTGTTCCTTGTTCCCGAGAGCGGCGGGAGCGAACCGGGGAGGCGGCTGTGGCTGGGGACACCCCGCACTGCCACAGTCGCTGCCGCTCGCCCAGGCATAGGCGGAAAGGCAACAAACGAGGGTCTGGTTCCCAGGGGGAATCGAAGGCGGTGTGTGTGTGTTCGTGTGTGTGAGAGGCGGAATGAACGGGCGGGCGCGATAGCCAGTCCCTTGAAGCCCGGCTCTCCCGGCAGATGTGTAAATTGATGCTGGATAATCCGTGTACCGACCCGGGTCCCCGTGGCGGGAGAACGGGGGGTCGCTCCGTGCAGCCTCTGCCCCCGACACGTCCAGGGCCAGCGGCTCAGCCGCCTCCCGCCCGCGACATCCACTTGTTGTGCGGGTTTGGGTGACGCCGACCAAAACACGCCCAAAGCCACACGGGGGGCCCGGCGGGCGGACACGCCGCTGCCGNTCCGCGCCCCTCCGCGCGTCCTATTAACGCGTCAATTATCGAAATCAATATTCCCGCGGAGGATGATGCCCTGGCTGGCGAGCGAAACTCTGTGCCCGCAGCGATGCTGCCAATCCTGGCTCCTGTGCCAGTTCTATTCAGGAAGCCGGATGCATCGTTGAAGTGGCTCGGAGAATTCCAAAACCAAGCCCGGATCAAATTTCCCAGAAAAAGGAAAAAGCTGCCCTCACCTCCACGCTGCTGCCTCGCAGGACTCCAAATCCCCCAGCAGTACAGGCAAGCATTCCCTCTGCTCCTGCCAAGCACACCCAGGCCGCTGCAGCCGTCTTGCAAATGAAGGCAAATTAACTTTCGCTCCTAATTCCGTAAGAAAGTAGGTCCTAGTTCATGACTAGAGGGTACCGTTATGTATTTGGCAGAGTTAACACCTCAAATCTCTGCTCCCTCTATCTGCTGTAACAAATGCAGTGTATAAACTGGCTATTCCTTCTGCACCTAGAAAATTGAAACTGTGACGGATTCCACTTTCTTTGAGGGATCACCATGAGAATGCAGCTTGGCTGTATTTGACATCACAGTTAGAACTCTACCATCTCAGTACAAACCAAGTGTAGGCACTCCTGCTCTCCTCATGGAGAAAGAAAATACGAGAAGAAATCAAAAGTAGCACTCACATCAAAAACTTTACTTCAAGGTGTTTGCAAGTGGAGACAAATTCAACATGCACAGCAAGTGGTTTGGCATTTGTTTCATTGCCTAGGTCCTCCTCCACAGAGAAAGCAAGAGAGCCTGGTGACTGTTTCCCTTCAAATCCCTCCAGCACAACCCATATTATCCATGTTACATCTCTGTAGCATCAGTTACTGCTCATACCCTTTGCCCCATTCATTTCAGTAGACTAGCTAAGGGAGAATGAAGGATCAACTAAATAAACATACTAAACATCAGGCATCAAATCAATTCGTGCTCATCTTGCCAAAAGTACTGTGAAATGTATAAATGGCAGCTATAGACAACCATTTTTTCAACAAGCACAATTCCTCAAGTTCCACAGTCAATATAAAGACACAGAGAAACCTCTAATGTTATTGCAAATACCACTAAAATGTGTCTTCAGTCATCACAAAAGCAGTCCAATAGGTTTGAACACACTTTTATTTCATTTTTTGAGGTGTTTCAATGACTTGAGACAAAAAAATATCCAGCTTTCAAAATTTCAGATGCATTTTCTTGTCATTATTGTGTGTGACTGCTAAACTGAAAAAAAAAAAATGGTGGATATCTGATTATAAAGACAAGTAGAAACAGACCAATCACTTTGGTATTCTTTTTTGAGCATTATTGTTCTTTCTTTTCTTTCTTTGA
Source organism: Pitta sordida (assembly GCA_013390025.1). Lineage (NCBI taxonomy): Eukaryota > Metazoa > Chordata > Aves > Passeriformes > Pittidae > Pitta > Pitta sordida. Next base: position 125,433 of record WEKX01019115.1, read on the forward strand.
TAGCTAAAGCATCTTCTTGAGCAAAGATAAATAAACTGTGATGTATGATTCCGTGAACTCATAATACACCCGGACCTAGTAATGGGAGGAGCATAATAGCTTTTTTATACCTTTTTAAATCCATTCTAATGTGATAGGGATCACGTAACTACATGCAATTCAATCTAGCTCAGAGGTCTGACTTGATCCAATTTTTAACCGATTTAAAAGCAAAAAACAAGGTTTAAGTATTTACAGATGAATACAGTGACTCATTCAGCTTTATATTTTCAAAGTATAGTATAGTATTCAAAGAGCAATTTTATTTAAAACCTATTACATTTCGTCTATTCCTTCATATTCATAAGGAATACTATTATTCGTAGAACAAAGAGAGAATAGCTACATGTCATTACCTTCAATAATGATGTATTAAGAATGTTGTAACATAGCAAAAGATCTCTAAAGTATGTTATCACACAGATTTGTCCCATTTTACAGTGATGTAGACAAGACATAGGCATTATTGCTTATCTATGCATACAGTGCTAGAAAAAATACACAACAATTTAATACAGTTTCATGAAAAAGGTACATGAGATTTAAAAAGCTTTATTTATGTTGCTATGCCTACTATTAGTTTATGCCATCCCCCAGTTGCTGCAATTCACACTGGCAGGGGCTGGCCCTAGTCCAATACTAATCTTCCTGCTGGAATCGAGAGTTCTGTGCAGCAAATAAGACTGCACTACAGCTCAGGACTTACTGCACTTCTAGACCATGAATTATTCTGCTTCCCTCTGAGTCTTCTGTTTCTGCTCTTCTGCTCCTTCCCATGTTTGCCTCACTATTATTTCTGTTAGCCTCTCATGGAAGCACAAACAACTTCCCATAAGATCAGAGATTTCTTTCAAAACAAACAAAATTTTGTTGCAGTGGGAATTCAGGATAATCAAGTGAAAAGACTGTGGTCATTATATAATTTCAGATGTGCTGAAACACAACCTAGAACTTGCATTTCTCCCTCTACTCAGTTGTTTATAGTGCTGTAGACTCAGGTCTCAAAGTAACAATGAATTCTTGCCTCCACAACTAAGTTTTTGGTTTTTAGGAAGTTCATATTTTATTCATATTTTACTAACCAGACTCTGTAAGACACCCCTGTCAACAAATCTGGCCCGAGTACTGTTTTGAATATGACTCGCAGTACTCAATGGGATACTGAGCAGAATAAGATACAGCATAACCTCAGCCAGTTCTTATACACAACCTATATGAATAGCACATCTGTTCATTACTTGTACTTCAACAAACTAATCCAAAGAAGCTGATGCTCCAGTGAGCAGCAGGCCTTTCATATTTTTATTGGAAAAGTTTTCAAAACCATTGCCATTTACCATCAAGTTTAGGGCGAACAGCAGTAAAAATCCTGACGATAGTTTTACTTGGAGAATAATTTCTTGTACCAGAGTATGGATCTACTCATAAAATGGGATAAAAATACTACACATGTTCTATTTTTAGACTTGAATATTTCTCCATTCATTCTGGGCAGACAGGGACTCACATCAGATCTATTCTTAAAATTGACAACAGCAAAAAAATAAAAAGATGATAGTATGGAAAAAAGACTTCTAAATAAAGAACTGTGAGCCAATGGACAATGGACATACCCTACTTGTATTCTTGGTGCCACACCAGGTTTTCAAGACAATTACAGGCACATTACTCTAAATGCTGACATCCTTTACATCCTTTATACAGTGTAAAAAGGACCATTTCCCACCTTTTACTTTTTCCACCCTAATAATTTGATTGTAGTTAAAATAGTAGAACTTTGATCAGCCAATACAGCTTCTTACAGATACAGAATCACAGAGTCACAGAATTAACAAAGAAAAGAAAAAGGTCTTTTTTCTTGGAAAAGACCTGTGAGATCATCAAGTCCAACCTATTACCTGTCACTATCCTATCATCTAAACCATATCACTCAGTGCCTCATTGAGCCTACTCTTAAACATCTCCAGGGACAGTGATTCCACCACCTCCCTGGGCAGACCGTTCCAATGACAGATCACTCTTTCAGTGAAAAAGTTTTTTCTAATATCCTGCCTAGACCTCCCTTGACAGAGCTTGAGACTGCGTCCTCTTGTTCTGTCTCCAGTAGCCTGAGAAAAAAGACTGACCCCTGCCTGACTACAACCTCCTTTCAGGTAGTTATGGACAGCAAAAAGGTTACCCCTGAGCCTTCTCTTCTCCAGACTAAGCAGGCCCAGCTCCCTCAGCCACTCCTCACAGGGCTTGTGCTCCAGTCCCTTGACCATCCTTGTCTCCCTTCTCTGAACACGTTCTATTATCTCAATATCTTTTTTAAACTGAGTGGCCCAGAACTGGACACAGTACTCAAGGTGTGGTCTAACCAGTGCCGAGTACAAGGGAAGGATAACTTCCCTTGTCCTGCGTCCTGCTGGCCACACTATTCCTGATGCAGGCCAGGATGCCATTGGCCTTCTTGGCTGCCTGGGCACACTGCTGGCTCATGTTGAGTTTCCTGTCTACAAACACTCCCAAATTTCTTTCTGCCTGTCCACTCTCCAGGCACTCCATCCCCAGCCTACAGCTCTGCATGGGGTTATTGTGACCGAAGCATAAAACTCAGCATTTGGACTTGTTGAAACTCATCCTATTGGAATCTGCCCATCTCTCCAGTCTGTCCAGGTCCCTCTGCAGGGCCCTCCTACCCTCTAACAGATTGACACCTGCTCCAAGCTTGGTATCATCTGCAAACTTGCTTATGACAGACTCAATCCCAATGTCAAGATCATCAATAAAGATGTTAAACAGGACCGGGCCCAACACAGATCCTTGGGGGACACCACTGGTCGCCAGCTGGATGTGACACCATTTACAGCGACTCTCTGGGTACACTAAGTAGTAGTGAGCAGGGTGGTTGTGCAGCCTGGGTACTGTTATTGCAATTTACTCATGATGGACATGAATTATTTTTACAGAATTACTTAAATTACTGTGCCACAGGATTTGCTCTATTTCTGCATTCAAGAATAAATGTATTATTCTGAACATGCAACTTTCAAACTATGCTAACAGAAAATGTGATACGTAATGATAAAACCTGAAAATATCAGATGTTAAACTCTGGCTTGGACATATTTTTGTCCTGGTCAGATAACATCATGAGGGCATAGTAGGTTTATTTCTCCCTAGGATTTTATAAGGAATATTCTGGAGAAGAATCCCATAGGAGGCTAATAATTAATGTACCTTTGCATTACTAAGTTAACTATGACTTGAGAAACAACTGGAAAGGAACACCTATAGAACAAGAGCTCCAAACTATTACTGTTAAAATCATGAAGAGTTGATAGGCAAAAGTTCAAATATGTCATGCTCCAGGAATATGCACTAGCAAACTGTTACATGAAGAAGAATATAAAGACTGGAAATTCAGATGTTCAACTACGGCATCAAACATTGCTCACATATATATTTTTAGGTTTAAAAGAAGTATTTCTATAAAATTCTAGCAGACAGATATTGTTAAATTTCAAAAAAATATGTTTTTATTTTTCTTTTTTATGAAATTAATGTGAATGGAAGACATGCATGAAGGAACTTCAGGACCAAACTAAAAATAAGGATACACTCTCATACCTGTAGCACTCCAGACCTTACTAGAAGGCTCCGTTTACACTTATTATTACACAAGTTAGATTAGAAACATAAATTCACTGGACTAGAACAATTCCCACTGAAGATTCTGCCCTACAACTGCAGGAGGTACATGTTTCACAGGTAACTGCCTTGGTTCACAATTTGATGATAATCATATGTAGCTTCCAGATAAATCTTTGGGTCAAAATCAACATAATCCACTCTGGCATCATCTTGTCACCACACTGACAAATACAAAACAGGCAGGATAGACACCAGATGAGACTGATGAAGAGAGAAGCACCAATGAGATTTCATTATGTTCCCATTGGGGAGGTCAGTAGAGAAGGAACAGAGGCATTTTCTTTTGACATTTAGAGGTGTGTGAGGGAATGCTTTTGTGCCACTATTGCACTAAAAGATCATTCTCCTCCTGCCATAACAAGGCTGCAGAAAATTGCTCCATGTTTTAAGTGGAGACTGATTCTGCTGGATCTGAGTTCATGACACGTAGCAGAACTAGGTCAGAGCATTCAGATATGAGGCAAAAATTTTATCCTGCTTTTTTCCAGAACATGCAAACACAGATCCTGGAAGAATGTGTGGGAATTTTTAAACAATCTTGATAGCCTTGCATGTCAGAGAAAATATAAGAATTTTTTAATAAGGAAGCTATGTTGACAAAAATGAGATTCTATTCAGTCTTATTCCTAATGGCTTTGAGATGAATTCACGTGGGAGTTAGATGCCTAGAAGTTTTAAGTGCCATGTGTATTGATCCACATGGGAAAGATTATAAAACAAACTGTTCCCAAATAAATTACATACTTATAAAAGTTTATTAAACCTCTTTATTTTGGAGATATTTTTGTATGATCTCAGGAGTGTATTAAATACAAAGTTAACATGGAAAAAAATGTTCTCAGCTTGAATAAACACACAGAATTAATCAACAAAATTAATTACTAGGATTATAAAATAAATATTCTTGTGGTCAATTCTGAACTAGCAAGCAGTGTAGAAGGAATCCTATTGTAGTCTTTATTTTGGTGCGAGGTAAATAGGTAGGTTTGGTGTTGTTGCTACCAGTATGACATTTACTGAGGAAAACCTTTCCAGAATGGAAGTGACTTTTCTAGAGGGTTGCCACTGGTCCGGTGTCCAGGGACCAGCTAGGAAACAAGAAATTAAAATAATTAGCACAAAGGCAATATAAAAATGCTTTAATACTGTTGTATATATGGAGCTACTAAAAATACTTTGGAAATTACCTTTTTGAAGAAGACCTGCATTTCATGCCATTAAGGATTGTTTATGGTAATGCTTGGGAGAGCTAAGGTAAGACTCAAGAAGATAATAAATTGTGTATGTCAGATCCAACCTGTTTAATGAGGTATCTAGCCTGTTGTCTCTTCTTTAAAGGAAACAGGAAATAGTGTTCTGGAAATCCCATGCCGCTCTCCTGGTGTTTCATCTCAGATTCACATGGAGCTGTCACAAGCAGGTGAGGGAAACATCTGCACCCAGAAGCACCCCTTCTCTGTTTGTGCATCAAGGAAGATAAAGCTGTAAGATGCCAGCTGTCATCACCTTGTTAGTACGTCCTAACACAGAGGTCCCAAAAGTTGTACCTCATCCAAATAAATCCAAATAAATGATTTGCATATACAATTCAGAAATAATGTGTAAAGAGCTGAAATTTTGTGCACCAGGGAGAGAGTAAATCCTGAAAAAACCCTAGTTAAAATTAGCTCAGTTCTACCCTATTCCTATCCAAGGTCAGCAAAACCTCCTTATAAATATCTAAATTTAGAGAAGTCTTCTGGTTCTCAGCTACAGTTTACTACAGGAAATTTCCTCATATTCCTGTATTTCTTCATTTCCTGTAAGTGTGGAAACTCTCACTATGTTATTACATTTCTCTGGGCATTGCTTGACTATTGTTGAATATAAACATGGACAGGAGTTTTCATCTGTACAACAAAAGCCAAACAATTGATAGTTTATGAATACATTTATCATTCATATGATATCCTAAAAATGGAATTAAACTTAGCTCTTCTAAAAATTGGGCATTGTGTCAAAACTCTGTGCCAGAAATCAGAATGTGGAAATTACAACTCAAATGTAAATCTTGACATGAAAGCCTAAGGTTGTAAGATTTAATGAAGTGTTTTGCTAAACTCAGAGACTTAAGTGGATCTAATGGCCCAGGTACTTCAGATATTTTCAGGCTAACATGGATTAATTTCTTTCCTCTATTGAAGTCAAAAGCTTTAACAAACTGTTCAAGACTAGGTCTTTGTAGCTAATTAGTTGGAACTGGAACCTTTAGTAGCCAGAAGATGATTTGCTCTTTAGGATGCAGAGTTACATATACAGTTGGCCCTCGAATACTACGGTACTACAGGCCTTGGCAGGGTCTTTGTCCCCCTGGAGACTGGCCAGGTGGGACAGGGGCTATCTCTGCTGCATTCCCTACTGCAGCTCTGTAGCTGCCCCCCTGCCCTCCGGCACTGTTTCAGCTACCCTCACTCAGACCAGGGCAGGCACTGAGTGGACATGACACTGCTGCCTTTCTTGGAGCAGGGCAGGCTGGGCGCAACACGGACGCAGTGCGGGCAAAACTGCTGCGGCTGCCTCAATCAGAGCACATCGGGGTGGGCTCAGTGCGGGCAGAGCAGTGTGTCCGTGGTCCATGCAGCACAGCATAGGGGTTGATTTGAATATTCAAGACTGTCTAATTTGAATATTCATGACTGTCAATTCACGCAGGTGCGAAATGGACCTCCCCAACCACGTAAAAATCATGCTGCACAGTAGTGAAGCCGCAATATGGGAAGTGCAAAATGGAGAGGGGTGACTGTATAATATATTTAGGGATGACTCATTGCATTCCCTACGTGGATCTCTCTAAGTGGTACCTAAAACTATTAGACATCTAATTCCCACCAGAATACAATAGGAATTGAGTTGAAAAGGACTTCCATTTTTGTCAACATAATTCTCTGAATGGATTAATTAAAAGGGCCTGATGCTGAAGAATTTGGTGAGGCTTCTCATGACCTCAATATGAACTCCAAATGCCCCTGTGCTGACCAAAAGGACCAACTTACTCAGGCTCATAGGTCCCCTTGTCTGACTCTTAGCACTTAGTACTCTTCTGCTGAAAACAGAAGTGCTTTATGTGAGGGATTGTTGATGTGTCAGTTGTGAAAGCATCCCTTGCACTATGCTGTGAATACTCACCCTACTTCTCTGCAGCACTATCTCAACATGCCATGAAATGCATTAATCAATGAATATTCCACACAGTCACCAGACTAACAACCCAACAGTTTTCTATCCACAAGTAAAAATAATAGCCTAGAGAGAAACTATTCCATAAATAACAACAACATTAAAAAACCCAACCAAACTCTTGGTCTCTTGGCTGTGTTGTCATGCCATTGTCCTTCTAATCTGTTGAGCATGAACTCTTAGATAAAATAATTTTAGATCATTATAGTTTTAAAATAAATAAATAAATAGTAGCAACAGGAATAGACACCCTTCTGATTAAAATGACCTTTGCAAGGCTAACTCATGCTCAGGAATGTTCATTGGGAGATTTAATAAGACAAAATCCAAGAGAACTAACATCCAGTGCATCTTTACGGGAACGGTCTTGTCATCCCCTCTCTCATGCACATTTCAGGAAGTCACCTTCAGATATTCTGGGGAAAATTTAGAAAGTAACATCTCCCACTTTTCCCTTTCCTGAAGAAAAATAAAGATTGCTGAGCTTTTCCAGACACTTTCTCTTAAACAGAGAATGAATATTTAATAATATTTATAGTGCTGATGAGGGTGTTCTAGAGACAAAGGTTCTCTCTTTAGCAATAGTCTAGCAACATGAAAAGCATTAAGTTACGTTTCTGGGCACTATTATGTCTCTGTAGTGACCTGTTAGGAGAGAAGGTTCTGTGACTATTTCATGTATCCTGAGGTCAATGACAACATGCTTTTGAAACTCCCTCAGCACCTTAGTAAGTGAACTGCATTCACAAATGTTGCTATTACTGATAGTACTGAAACTAGGTACACAGACTGAGGCTGCTTTATTACCAAATAAGTTTACTTTCTTGGGAGTCATTAGCATCATGAGCTCAAAAGCTACCCAGATATATCCACTTCAACAAGTTCAAGCTGCATTTTAAGCAAAATTTCTTTTCCAGGTTAGAAAAGAGCCAAGTGAATCTCGCTTGATCTTCAGGGTATCTTCATAATTCCAATTCAAACACACAGGTATACATTATTTATCAGTACTAAAATTTATCAAAACCTCGAGGTGTACCAATTTAACCACCACCAAGAATTTTCAGATGGCAGGCCTTAAGAATGGCCTACAATGGTTGTTCTGTTTGCAGTTTAAGCAAAAGCTTCTGAACAATGTAAATGTGTGTGCATTACACCTGAGGTTGAATTCTAGACTCATGCCTTGTTGTTACAAAGTGATTCACATATTAAATGCTTAACTATTTCAAGAAATGTCTACCACACCCCCTCTTTTCTGCAAGGTGGAATTGATATATTTCTGGTACCCATGGATATGCAGAATTATGGACATACATCTGCAGGGGCATATACCACGTAACTCTCAGTAATCTGAAGGTTTTCTTTGTGCATCCACAGAGTTATTAAATGACAGAACATGGTATCTGAATCATCTGCAAAATGTAAGTCAGAAAAATACCTCCTGCTTTAAATTATCTTTCTTCTATACACATGGCGAGAATTCCAGCTGTGATTTAAAAGCAAAACAATACAAATTCTTTCTGTGAAACATAAATTCTTAATTTGCGTATTTGTCTCATTGACAATGGGAAAGGTAAAGGTTTAACTGAAAAGTCAGACTAAAGGTCGGTAAAGGAGCTCAGTATATATCTGGAATATCTAAAGGTAGAAATTAGCATTTTAATGATAGTAAAGTGAATGGAACCTGGTAATAGCTTTCTCTGAATACAGTCAAAACAAATTTCCTGTCTTATCCACAAATAAAAAAAAAAAGAACTTATTGCATTGCTTGCATATGTAAGAGTCTATTACCTATCTTTAGCTAGGAAAAGAGACAAATGAGCAACTACCAGTTTTATGGGGTAATTTATAAAATCTTAGTTCAGTAGAGTGGGAGTTCTAAATGTATGTATATCTGAGAAAATGTCTGACAGATCAGAGATGTTTATGCAGCTCTGGAACATTCTTTATATTAACAATGCACCCTGTAAAATAGTAGAGAAAAATTCTGGTATAAAAATGTCCATTATCAAGGGAACTCATAATTGGTTTTCATATCAGCTTTCCTTCTTAAAATACCCAAATGAACAAAGTAGATAATTACAAAGTTCAGAGAGTAGTAATTATATTCTGACTATAACAATCAAGATGCTGATAAACTAGACCTATTATACACATAAAAGGGTGATTTTTGTTCCTTGGTGGCAAGAAAGCTAACCTTTAAAATATATTTGTGCCAACCCTTAATGCATTCTACTGAGATTTACACAATTTTTTGGTGGCATTTTAGTACTTTGTCACACTGGTTCCACAAGGTAAAAAAACATGTATCTTACTGCAAGGAAGTGATTAGTTCCATTGCCTTTCATGGACCACAAAAAAGGCATCCTGATGCTCCTTGCTGAGCTGTGTTATAACTAACTCTTAAGGTATCTTAGTATCTTTCTTTGCACTCCTTCACACAGTGGGAATTTGTGTGTAATTTCTCTCATGCAATTCTATGTAACTTAGATCATTCTTACCATGCATTTCCATAGTCGTGCTATTTGCACAGGAATAGCCCAAACATCTGTTTACACTGGACCACGATATAGGAAATGGCATTTGGTGAAGTTTTGTTCCAGCAGGATCATTTGTTTGTTCCAGTCTTGTATTAAACCCAGAGCTCTGCCTCTGATTTCACCTTGCTGTTTTGATGAAGAGGATGAGAAAACACTAATCCTTAAAGAAAAAAGAAACTAATTTTTTGAAAATTCATAAAGATGACACAGCAATGATATCTGTTTTCCATTTTGTATTTAGCATCAAAATGTGTCATCATTTGGCTGCAATCTTCTGTCTTCTGCAGCTTGTGCTAAGAAACTAAAACATATTAAAGCTCACCATTGTAATTGTACTATGAACTTTGTCACTTCTTTTGAAAAGTCATTTTTCTGATTTTCAGAGGCTTTTCTCATTTTCAAGTCATTTCTCATTGGAACTTTTGTACCTTCCTTCCCATGTTTTTCTGATGCAGCATAAAGAAACGGAAATATGGAATATTTAATGTATCATACCAAATAGATGGGGGGAAAAAACCCCAAACAGTAAAACACATAAAATAATTCTCAGTCTTTACCAAAAACTCTGAACAACTCTCATGTGTAATTCTCTGTACCTGACTATTCTGGCAGGAGTAGGAAGTATTTCCCAGGCTAAAGTCTACTCACTGACAAGCCTATAGAAATAATATCTGTGAATTTCATGGTAAAACAATGCCAAACAAAGAGCAGGACTCAGAAGAAACATTGTCCAAATAAGCTGATGAATGAAAACAAAAGTTTCCTGTTTTTCTAGTGACATGTATCAGAAAACACAGGGAAGAATCCTTTCTAATACATCTGTTGAATTTTTTTCCTTGCAGGCAGAGAAAGAGGTTCCTGTTTTGCATAATTAGACAGTTCTTTCAGTAAGAACCTTTTTTTCTCTTTTCTAGATTAACTATCTGTCTACTGCCTGTTTTCCTTAATTAAACTCCCTTTTCATCACTCTGGCAAAATGTAATTTGATATTCCTGGCAAAATGCAATCTGATATTCCTGAGGATATAAATCATGTAATGGTTGGACACTTTCCACTCTGACCTGTTATCCTCAAATTTTTCCTTGGTTACAAACAGTTCTTCCTCCCTCTAGGTCAGCCCCCTGGTAAAACTTGTTTCAGTGGTAAATCTTTGTTTCATATTACCCATAACCAGGGTTCTGCTAAAGTTTCACTTGATATGTGGGTGACACTGGAAATCTCAAGTCTGACTCCCATGGCTTCCTTGGTAGCATTATTTTTGCAATGTGTCGACAAGTAATGACAAGTAAGGTAACATTTAATTAGTTTATTAAAATCAAAGATGCTATTGCCCTTTAAGTGGTACAATGGTCAAGGATGCGGTACAATAGCCAAGTATGATATTCAAGCAAAGAGCAACACCGAATCAATTTGTATTTTTGGTAACCTATTTATGGTTAACTTATATAGAATGAGTCATAAGGAGATGTTTCCTGCACCTTTGATCTTCTAATGGACCTCAATTAAAATTGACTACAAATAGCTATCTCCATACTAACAAAAGCAGATGAAGACAGTTGAGACCTTTATGTGAAAAAGTTCACCCTCACCCAAAGGATCTCTCATATTTGCAAAATACATTTACTGTACAAAACAAAAAATTATGAGGAAGAAAAGTACAGCAGTACAGACTAAAACAGAAAAACTGAAATGTCACAGTGAAAATATGCCAAAGCTTCACACCTTTACCCAAGAAAATGTATTATAGTTCTTTGAAACCAGCATGGCAAGGTAACAACCAGCAACAGAAACTAGCATGTGCAAACAGAAAATGGCAACTTCCATGAAACTGTAGACTTCTCCTCGTACAGTGATCATATTTTAAAATACAATGTATGTTGCTTACATGGCAAATGAGACTACTAGTGACAATGCCAGCTGCCTTTGAAGCCTCCTAATGAAGAATAAGAAGTAGAATCCTAACTGGAAAAAACTTAAGGATAGAGACCCTGACTGCACTATAAGGCAGTGCATTTCACATTCACAACAGAATTGTTAAGAAGTGGGTGGGTCCTAAGGCTCTCAGTGAATAGGACTACTAGGAATGATAACTGCATATTGATTGTTTACAAAACAGATATTATTTTCATGAAGTTAAAGAATTATTACCCTTTAAGAAAGATACTGCTTTATCATGAACTCTGAACCTGTAGAAGTCACTCCTGCATGAAAAGGTGAGTAGTACCAATGGAAACAGCAGTATTACTTACCTATAGCAAGGCACCTGAAAAAAGGAATCCTTCCAAGTATTCATAGTAAGCATCAGCGTAGTTCCTGAATCAAGGAAATGCATATTTTGTTTTGCCCTTGCTCTCAGAACTGTGAGTTTGTACTGAGTGATTAATGTTTTGCTTCACTTTGAGTAATGAATGACTGGCATCACAGCTACCAGAACTCTTAAAAATGCTTGAAATCTGACATTCCTAGGGCTTCATTTCTCAAAGGACTCACAGATTTCTTTTTCTTAGCTACAGAGTTGAGTTGCTCAAAGATAGCACTTTTGACAGATATGTTTTAGTATGTTTGACATGATGAGTCACTTAAAAATAAACAGCCTTGGCATCACAGCACAGTTCATTCATGGAAGAAACTGGCTCCCACCTCCTTATTCTGCCCTCAACAGAAAGAGACAACCATAAATCCACACGCCATTTATGAGACCCATGTTGCGTCTGATACAGAGGCAGAACTTCTAGGGCACAGTAAGTAAGGGGTTTTGTTCTACATTAACCTGCAAATTTACATAAACAGAGGGTGCAGCCCTTTTTATGGTGAAAACACAAGTGGCAGCTTCATTGCCGAAAAGAACAGAGAGTGATTCCTCCTCAGTTCAACCCATCAAGTGCATACGGTCTTACACCTCTTTCTTTAACCCCGGAGTTGATTCTTTCTTCATGTCTCATAGCTGAAATAGATTATTCCACATATGAGTTATTTCTCACATGCCAATGATAATCTGCTGTAGTGTTGTCTGCTACAGCATTTGTGAGGTGGTCTAAGAACCTCAGTAAGGCAAGATTTAGAATAGTGAGACAGTACTAGATAAAATAATTGAGTCATATCTGGGAGAAAGTAGGAAATTTTAAAAAACACATTCCTGTGAGTTTATGTGTCTCTGTCTGGTTTTTCAGCTATTCCCCAATCTGATAAAATACATTTATTTTCCNAGCTGCTAACACTTTTATCCACAATGACACTTCATTGCGTTGGTGTTTTGTTTTCCTTTTCTAGCCTGGGGCTATGTTATCCTCTTTGAGTTCACATTCTATTTATGAGACTATATAATTCACAGATAGAGATCATAAAAAGACATATGTGTCAAGTACAATCTGGAGAGTAAAATAAGGACCAAAAAAGTGTCACTGGGAGAGCAGGTTTTGTACTGTTTTAGAAGAACAAGATGCATTATTATAGAAAGTCTTGAAGGAAAAGAAAGTCTTGAGGGAAAGAAAGTCTTGAAAGGAGGTTGTAGCCAGATGGGGGTTGGTCTCTTCTCCC
>WEKX01019115.1:138626-158658 GCA_013390025.1 Pitta sordida
TCAACACAAGTACTATTACAACGCACCATTAGGACTAAGCTGGGGCTACGAGAAACACATCTAACCAACATATCCAAGGATGATTGTTTCAACAATATTAATTGCAGATTCTACAAAATTCCTGTTTATTTTAGTCTTTAAATATGAGAACCTAGGCAGCATACTACAGACAGAAACAGGTTCAAGAGACAGATTGTAGTTCCCTTATGTATTGGCATAAGGATCAGGGATATTATTTTTATCCAGACTCTCATTCCGAATTTACACAGCTTGTGAAGGAATCAAGCTCCAGTTCTGAAGTCTTTGCATTACTGAAACTCCCTACTGTTGACTGAAGGAGTTTTAGCAAATCACAAATGCAAGACTCAGACATAAACAGACTAAGTAATGTTAAAAAGAAAATTATTCTGTGAATTAATTATTATAGAAATTATCTTTCACTGTTTTTCTAATTACTTAGAATTATCATTATCCTCAAAAAATTCATGAATGTCCACAAAACTTAGAAGAACATAACTTCTAAAATGAAACGCCTCTTACTGGAGGCATTTTTCATGATCAAACTAGATTTTCACTGCAAGAACTTTCTACTAGTATTTCTTAAGGGCTCAGTTTTCAAGATGCAGGCATTTATGTTGATATCTGTTCATTTTAATTGATTTGCCTGGAAGTTTGCATTAGGATCTTACTGCAGCTGTATCCATTGTAGGCTTTCAGTGTGTCTTTGTGATGTATACCTCATTCCTCTTGCCTACTTTCTTCCTCCTCAGTTTGTACTGTTTGCTTCATGAAGCCACTCCTTGCAGCTGAACCAAAGTTAGGGCACATATGAATATTTCCTATGTAGGTGGGTGTGTAATTTGCTCACCAAATACAAAACTATTCATTACCTCTCACAGGATGTTCACAAGGCAAGCACATACAATGGGAGACTGGAAATAATGAAGTTAATAGCTTTCCATTGAGAACTATATTATTACTTTGAACACAAGGACTGTTGGCATCAAAGTGGCAGAGCATTGATAGGGTGACTCTTCAGTTACTTACCTGGCACCTGGTGCTGTAATATATTGTAACCCCAAAAATCTGCAAGCATTCGTCTTTACAATATTCCTCTGAGGTTAAGATATCCTATTGGACCTCATCTTATTGTGAGGAAATTCACTCAGAGAGAAGCTCAGTGGCTTTATGCAGCCCTAAAGCAAGTTGTAACAACATAGATCCATGTCTTAATCAGAATGTTTATCTTTTGTTTAGTATGGCAGTACCCCAACCATGAAGCCATTCACCTGCTCTAGTTACTGTTGACAAGGAGCACAAAGTGTGAAGCACAAAAGGAACAGGACTTGGACACTAATCCAGGACACAGAGCAAAATGAGATTAACAGTTCTCCTTAGCTTCCAACCTCACAGAAGTAAACAACCAAAGTCTAAATACATTGAAAAGTTCCTGTGATATGAAGCGCAAATTGAGCTGTAAAGGCATTTACAGCTTAATTAAAATCAAAAATTCAGCCTCTGAGTGCTGGCTTTCAAAGACTGTAGAACAAGCCATTTTTGTGTATCTTGTAATGTGCCCCATATGGAATAATCCAATGTAGAACAAAATATTTAAAGGACAATACCCTCTTTTTCCTTGCTAAAACAAAAAACATGAAGAAATTACCTGGGGTAGAGTGAGCAGACTACAGAGACTTTCTCAGACCACTGCACTATTCAAACATTTATTCACCTCTGAAGAAGAGCTGTCTGCCTTTCAAAATTACTTTCTCTAGTCTTTTAATCAGTTGCTTACAGACAGGAATGGAAGAAAAGAACCTGTATTAAAAACATATAAGAAGCCTTATTTTCTCTCTCCCTGTGTGAAATGAGACTTGAAGGTGGTTTGAATCCCACTCTTGCATGTGTACCATGTCAATCAGATATGGCAGGCAAGCAGATGGTATGTGATTAACCACTACATTGCTCTCTTAACCTTGTTCAGTAATTAGTTTGGCTCTAATTGCAGATTGCAGGAATACAGTTCATCATTTATGATTCAGGTAGCAAATGATTTTTCAGGTTGAAACCTTGGTTTTAGCCAAACTGTAGCTTCTTCTTTGCATTGTAATCAGCTGTTATATAGCTCGTTATTCAAAACCCAAACCCAAGACAAGCATTCCTGTGGAGAATAAGTTTCCTGAGTTTTCAGAGCACTCTGCCTATCAACCAAGTTATCTATTTATGTATATTTTCATTTTTAGAATAGAAATAAAGATAAGATTCTCTTTTAATGATACACCTTAAAAATTGCATTGGAATAAAAAAAGAGTGCTTACTATCTATATAATTTTTGTAGTGACACTATCAGTTTTTCCTTCATAGGGCAAGCACAGGACCACAGTAACATATGCAAGTACACTTGTTTAACAACTGTGCTAGTTGCAGTACAGCTTGGGGTTTATTGGAAGTGTATAATAAGCTTGGAATGAGTTTCACTTTCCATGCTTTCTGAATTCTCACTTCAAAGCACATATTCATGTAGCAGTTCAAACAAAACATACAAAAGAGAAGTAGCTTGTCATGTGTTGCTACTAATGATCAGTTGATTAAGTACCACTGTTTTTCCAAATTCAATTTCTCCCTCTTTTTGTCTTGATCTTAAGTTACCATATAGCTACCACTGTTCTTACCATCATTAATGACACACACAACCCAAGAGCAGCAATCCAAGTCCCTGAATAGTCTTGTATAACAGCAAAAAAAAAGGCTTGCAGTCCTGTTCCTGTTCAGAAGCAGAATCTCAGAAAAACAAGTGAGGGTAAAAATATGTGTCATGGAGGTGTGAGTGCAAGAACAGTGTATCAGCAGACTTAATTTCTGCCAGTGCAACACAGAATCAGGCCTTGAGTGGAAGAGACCTATTTGTCCATCAGTAGCTGTAAACAATCTCAGACAAAAATTCACACAGTACTTTGGCAGCAACATGAATCTTCGCTGCATTCCGAATAAGAGAAACAGAGAAACCTTTAGATTCAGGAGGAACTTTATCCTCACNGCAGTACAGCTTGGGGTTTATTGGAAGTGTATAATAAGCTTGGAATGAGTTTCACTTTCCATGCTTTCTGAATTCTCACTTCAAAGCACATATTCATGTAGCAGTTCAAACAAAACATACAAAAGAGAAGTAGCTTGTCATGTGTTGCTACTAATGATCAGTTGATTAAGTACCACTGTTTTTCCAAATTCAATTTCTCCCTCTTTTTGTCTTGATCTTAAGTTACCATATAGCTACCACTGTTCTTACCATCATTAATGACACACACAACCCAAGAGCAGCAATCCAAGTCCCTGAATAGTCTTGTATAACAGCAAAAAAAAAGGCTTGCAGTCCTGTTCCTGTTCAGAAGCAGAATCTCAGAAAAACAAGTGAGGGTAAAAATATGTGTCATGGAGGTGTGAGTGCAAGAACAGTGTATCAGCAGACTTAATTTCTGCCAGTGCAACACAGAATCAGGCCTTGAGTGGAAGAGACCTATTTGTCCATCAGTAGCTGTAAACAATCTCAGACAAAAATTCACACAGTACTTTGGCAGCAACATGAATCTTCGCTGCATTCCGAATAAGAGAAACAGAGAAACCTTTAGATTCAGGAGGAACTTTATCCTCACATGAAAGAGGAGAATATGTTCACATATTCACACTCTGATGTGGGTCCTAAGAGAGCAAAAATATGCTAAATTCTTCTTTGAGAAAGAGATGTTTCCATGTATACATAAACACTTTGTAAATGTTCCTGCTATGGAAAAATGTTATCCTCTCCAATAAAACATATCTCTCTCTCTCATCTATATATACATATGTATATTTTCATGCTTTTCTTGCCATCTTGTGATAGTCCAGACAGTTTCCAAATAGCCCTCTAGCCATTGTAAATCTCATATAGGACTGGGTTTTATGATATAGTATTTGTTTCTAGACTAAAACCAGTGTCTGACTGGATCCCCCTCCAGGCCAACTGCAATATACATGAATTTAGATGGCAGAACACATGTGAGCTTTATATAAATCAGGAGTTATCAAAATTTTTCATGCAAAAAGCACAATAACTAAATACAGCATTTTATATTACACAAGCATCTCAAAACCTACTTTGACTATCAGGCACTGAAAGTTAAATAAAAAATTTTGGATAATGCTAAAAGGGCTCACAAGAGCATTTTAAAAACAAGGAAATGCAGATGGATCAGATCTGGAAGAGAAAAGGGATGCACCAGACAACAATAAGACAAGAATGAATTATGAAACATTAGAGTATACAAGCTTCCCAGGCATCAGATTTTCCTGCTAGACAGAGAATAGTAAATTTTAATAAAGCATATTAAATACTATTTTCTTTCATCTGTTTAAGATTATATAACCCTTCTAGGATGTTACAAAAGGCAACAACAAGCCCTTTTATGACAAAAGAACTGGGTTTATGGCCACAGCAGAAAAGACATATATTACAGATTAATTTGGAAAACTGCATAGGGGATGCAGATGTGTATAATATTTGCTAAAGATGACACATTGAATGGAGTTACATAAACCTGTTTTCCTAATACTAAATTCTACGTAATGTTATTTTATTAAAGGGTTAACATCACAGAATCATAGAATTAACAAGGTTGGAAAAGACCATAGAGATCATCAAGTCCTACCTGGCTTCATTACATGTTATTATTACAGGGATGCTGAACTCACTTTCATACATGTATCATGAAAGAAATGCAATTGACCCTGTGTTCACAAGTTAATCTTACTGCGGTTTTTAGCTATAGATTAATTACTTGTTCATTAATGTCAGGCAATGTTCTTGTGACAGATCATGCGTCATTGCAAGATACAAAAGGAAACAAATGAGCAAGAGAGAGGTTAGATTATAATTCAAAGTACGCTATTTATTTTTTCTGTGAGAGGAATACCAGTTTAGGTTCTTTTCAAGTTGAGAATTTTATCTATCCTCAGCAAATCAATAAAGATAAAATCTCATTTCTACATTACATTAGTAAGGTTAGCACAAAGTCAAATATTTAGAAAGCATTTATTTCTGTTTACAACTACAGCTTTCTCTTGAGCTCTAATCCTATTTTCAGACGGTATGTTTTACAAATATGAGAAGTGTTTTATAACATACAGGAACTCCATCATCTTCAGAAACAGGAAAGTAATGAGGTCGACATTGCCAATAAATGAAGCTGAAGAAGCGGCCGTGTACAAGCATAGGAAAATTTCCATCTACCTGAAATCCAGTAACAAAGTGAGCAGCAGAGCATCAAGGCTTCTTCCAAAAGATTAACTGAAACAGTCAATTTGAACTCTTACACATGGACAGAACTATTTGAGAACAAACCAGTAAAAATGGTCAAACAAACTGGTAAGTATGTCAAGATATTTATTCAGCAGTCATAATGCTGATAAGGCTTAAATTCAGAAAGTAGAAGCAAAACTCTAATTGGATTATCACTCAATGCATCAAAACTGGGCACAGAATTCAAGCTTTTGACTGTCTCCTGAGATGAACTGAAGACTGATTAGTTTCCACAGCAAAGCCAACGTAAAAAAGATTAAAAATTTCAGCGGAGAGGTAGGTAGCAGGGACAAATCCTTAATAAAAACCCAACATTTAATCTTCTTTTTAAAATAGAAATTGTTTGCTTATTACCTAAAAATTGCTTGCTTATTTTGCTTGTATTGTTGCATTACAAAGTAATGAATAAATCAAAGACGACTCTCTTTTGCTACCTTTGTTTCTCTGCACCATGACCCTTTAAATTCAACCTGTCAGATGTCACATATTCTTTAAGCTCAGAAAACTACTTTTTGTGGTGGGGTTATGTTTTGATAGAATGTGCACTTATATCACAAGACTGCCGAAGCACAGTCTCTTGATTTCTGTCACAGTGTCTGAATGTTTAAAAAAAAAAAAAAATAAAACAACAAAGTTATAAGAAAATGTTATAAGAAAAAATCAAGTATATTTACTCTGATATGCACTGAAGTTTTCTGGGGAGACATGCACAAATTCTTTTGGGCTTTTCTCTCTACACAAATTCACGCAGTTAAATCTTACTGACACGAATCTTTGTGAAAATTGAAATTCAAAATCACGTGTTGCGCTATTGCAGGTATTTGCATTTCTTCACATAAGTAATTTACAAGAGAAATTATTTCTTCTATACTTAGGTATCTGTGAACTAATCATAGTTACAAGATGATTTGCACGTAATGGAATTTACTCCAAGAATCAATGTCAGCACAAGGCCTACATGGCTCTTAAACTCCATTAATGCCTATATAAGGACAATGTCTTATGTAAGGTAATACTATTTTTGTCCAATATTTACATTTTACATAAAGGACAAACTAAGAGATGACTGAAGCTGAAACTGAAAAAAAAATATTGTAAGTATTTTTAAAGATAAAGGACTCTCTATCTTGCAAGTATATTGTATATAAGAAACTGGTGGAATTTAAAAATTATATCATTCTTAATCTTTCCTCAAAATGCACTGAATTCTTCAGGTTGTGTATGGGGTGATTAATTTTCAAACTGTGTTCAGTCAATCAAACCTTTTTCCACTTCACTGGTAAAACCTCCATGAATTTCAGAAATAATATCTTTAAAGTAGAAATCCTTTAATGATAATAAATATTTCATAAAGATTTTGAGGTACTCCAGCCACATACAACACATTCCATATTCACCTGACTTATTCTCAGATGGTTCCTGAACTAAACGTAAGAAAGAACCAACCAGTGCTGAAGTTGTAGCTTATGACATCATTGCCCTGTTGATTTATTTCCTGGGCTCTCAATCAGATGTTGTACATGCAACCCTCCAAGCATCTTCCAAGTCCATCGGTGCTGAGTAGCAGTGACATTATAGTCCTTTCTTAGTTCCAGCTTCAATCATTCACTTGACATAAAATTCCTTTTCACTGATCCACATGCTGTGACAGGCAAAAACCTTAAATTTACAAAACTAGGAAATCCTGTAGCCCTTGGGAAGGAAAATTCTGCTGCTCCCCCCATAAATACCACAATGTGGTTCAATAGCTAGGGATTGGCAAAATTTGTGATTTACTCTCTGGTTACTTACTGGAATCTTTGAAATTATGCAACACTGGATTTTTGGGGGATGTGCCTCTTTTTCTCCTTCCACTTAAATTATGCAGTACTATTTTCTCATGCTCAAATTATTCAACACTATATGGAACATGCAGCAAATGAAAAGCAATGCTCAACAGCAGCATAATAAATTCAGCTCATGGGTTCAGACCATTAACTAAAGCTTCCTCTACCTTCCCTTTAATATTGTTTTTGTGGTAAACCAACAAGTGTTAGTAAACATGTCTAATGTTTCCACTGTGGCATTGGGCACGCCTCTCTGAAGAGTAAGTATTTGTTTCAAATATTGGTTTATCAATAAAAATTGATAAGTAGAAGTAATGCAAAGATTTTCTTCAGAGGAAACGATGTGACCATTTTTGAATTAAATATTTTAATCTTATGTGTTCTAGTAATTGGCTTCTTCTTTAGAATTCTTTTATGTTTCAGAATAATGCATCTACGAGAGGCTTTCATAGTTTATAAAGATTAATAGCATATCCATTAAAAGAAAACCATCTTATTTTCATCATTGACAGAAAGATACAAATGCATTCTGTAATAGCACTATAAACTCACATATATTAGCACTGTAACCACAGAGAATTAAACATGAGTTTTGGTTATGATATATAGTTTGTGCATAAGAACATAATTCAAAAGGCTTATCTAAGATTGGGTCCTAGCTGTGCACAAAAATAATTTTTAAAAACTTCCTAGCAATCTGGAAAAGTGATTTAGCAAATTCAGACTTCTCTATATCTAACACAAATAAATAAAAAAAACCAAACCAAAAAAACCCCAAAACCCCACAACATTTTGACTGATGAGAATTAATTTCTTGGAAGGTAATGGAACTATTTTCTTTGGAGAATCATTTAATTCATGTAAAGAGATGAGTTGAATTTCAGAAGAAATTGGTAATTTATGATTTTGTGTTCAGAATGCTAAACAAAATGAAGAGGAAAAGCAAGTAAGGAAGACAGAGTGAGGATTTTAAATTTCCACAACTAGCATCAAAAAGGACTACTAGGGCTAAAGTTTGAAATCTCTACATTCATTCTGCTCAGTGTCTTTACAGAACAGCTGAAATAGAATCAATGTATAAATCAGAGAAGAAAACAGACATCACAATGACCTTCAATTCAGACATTGTGGGTTTTACATGACGGAACACTGAGAAAATTGATACTTCAAAATAAATTCACTCATGTGAGCAGTTGTACTCTGTTAAGTAAACAATTTTTTTTTAATTGACAAAAAAGTCACACAAATTCTTTTTAAGAGTCTGTTTTCCTTCAACTATTCTTACAAGTTAACAAATTAAGAGGGATTTTTTGCAATAAGTCAAGTTCAAGAAAATTGCCAATACAGTAGGAATTGAAGTATACCACATGAAATAAAGATTGGTCTGCTTGTGACATATTTGTTCTGTGCTTCAGGCCTCCAGCCTGCTGTCTTTTTTCACAGAATCACAGAATTAACAAGGCTGGAAAAGACCTTTGAGATCATCAAGTCCAACCTATTACCTATCACCATCCCATCATCTAAACCATGTCACTCAGTGCCTCATCGAGCCTACTCTTAAACATCTCTAGGGACAGTGACTCCACCACCTCCCTGAGCAGATCGTTCCAATGATGGATCACTCTTTCAGTGAAAAAGTTCTTCCTAACATCCAGTCTAAAGCTCCCCTGACAGAGCTTGAGACTGTGTCCTCTAGTTCTGTCCCTGGTTGCCTGAGAGAAAAGACTGACCCCTGCCTGACTACAGCCTCCTTTCAGGTAGTTATAGACAGCAATAAAGTCACCCCTGAGACTCCTCTTCTCTAGACTAAGCAGCCCCAGCTCCCTCAGCTGCTCCTCATAGGGCTTGTGCTCCACCCCCTTGACCATCCTTGTCGCCCTCCTCTGAATACGTTCTAGTATCTCAGCATCTTTTTTAAACGGAGGGGCCTAGAACTGGACACAGTACTCAAGGTGTTGTCTATCCAATGCTGAATACAAGGGAAGCAGCAGTCATAAGCTTTTATCTTACTCAACACTTCGTAGCTTCAGGGCTGGCCACAGAGACAGGAATGGAGCGTGCTGCACGTGATGGGCACTGCCCTAGGAAGGGCTCGAGGAGTGTCATGCATGACTGAGGCACAGGTTTTTCCCTCTTCTCCACTTCCTGACAGAGGTACAGGCTTAAACTGGACTGTATTTGTAACAGTTATGTCATTCTGGTGCTTACTTCTTCTCCCATATTTGCTTACTTCCAGACAGATCCCACACAGCAGGAATGTCTACTTTGCCAAGTAAAGGGCTGAGCCTTTTCTCAGTTCAGATTTTTTTCTTTGCATGTCCGCCTTTTTAAATGGACTAAACAGCAGTTAAAATATGTTTCAGGCTTATATACCAGCATATACTCCAATCAAAGCTCCTCCTAAACATTGTAAGAATGATAAATGCCTGACCTACAGCTTGGAATGTCAACAGAACGTGCATAGTCCACTGGCATTTTTATGTTTAATTTGCTCTTGTCCTTGCAAATTGTCACTATAGCATTTCCTTCTCTAAATCTGGGGTTATTAAATAGAAATAGTGGAAAAATTAATGATAAAATATTTTTAGTTACACTGCAATAATGTTCAAAACCTTATACCTCTTTTGAGTAATTATGAAAGTGAGTCAGATAAGAATCTAGAATCTTACACACAAAGCATGACCTCAAAACTATCTGTTTAGATTCATACTTTACCATCTAATTTTTAATTCTTTTAAATACTAATTTAAATGTTTACTTGAAGAGTATGCATTTCATATTCCTGATCTGAATAAGGTCACATACCAGTCTTCAATATTTGTGTACCTAGGTTTGTTTATCCTGATTAATTGGAAAATCTGTTAAAAGAGCCTATTTCATCACATTCTTTAATTATCACATTTTTTTAAGCAAGAAAGCCTTGGAAATCTTGGAAAATAATCTGAAACAACTATGTATTTCTTATCTAGCTCCAATTCTCCATTCCAGTGTAGCATATTGCCTACATAATGACCTGCAACTTATGAAGAGTAAATCTGTTTCTTGGTGTTCCACTATGCTCCATCACAGGTATTTGTGAGTATGTGCTAACTGATATGTGCTAAATGATGCACAATAATCCCTTGAATATCATGGGGGGTGGGTTCCAGAAAGATGCTGCAATAAGCGAAATCCACAAAGTAGCGATAAATACAGTAAACAGCAAATACAGTAAAGCTGGTAAAGCAATGTCATGGGTTAGATTTAATTTTTTGATAACCACCATGCCATTATCAAACTCTGAGGAAGAAAGATGTTAAACCAACTAAACAAAAGGCAGAATTTCTCAACAAGTGTGTGGGTGGAGGACTTCTTTTGTCTTTTAGCTGGAGAGCTAATGGCTCTTGATGGGCCATTGGGCCCTGATGGCTGTTCAGGGGCAGGGGTGGAGTGGTTTTTTTGGCTTTTGTTTGTTTGTTTTTCTTTTCTCCTTGTTACCATTGCATTACTGTTTGTTCTTATTCTTTTTCTTATATATACAATATATCCCTGCTGCATTGAGACCCCTCCATTATGACCTTGAGGATTTGAGAGGAAAATTTCTCTCAATTTTGCTTCAGCCATTCAGCAAAATTTCTCGCAATTTTGCTGAATGGCTGATGCATGTGCAGTGCCTCTGTTCTGCCGAGGGGTGGCGTCAGCGCTCCCTGTGGGGCGGGATGGCCTGGCTCCACAGGGAGGCCCCCAGGTCACGTTGTCCCCTGTTACTCTAACACAACAGTTTCCCTGGGGGGAACTGACACACACCCCAGATGTGTGTTACTGTTTCCATGGCTACAGGCAGGGAAGGGAAGAGCCTCAAGAAAGTGGGGCTGGCTGCAGCGGTGGAGCAAGTGCTGTGGGCTGGGAGGGGGCAGAAGTGGTACATGCTCACTCCGCTGCCACAGCTGCTGCCCGCCTGTGCCGTGCTGGGCCAGGTTGGTGTGCAGGGCCAGGCTGGCATGTGGGGCTGAGCCGACACGAGCACAAGCACCAGGGCCAGGGGTGGGGAGGTGGGGGAGCAGCAGCGCGGGGTTTGGGCTGCGAGCACACGCAGTCACAGCAGCCTGGCCCTGGCTGCAGAAACAGCAGCACTGCTGAAGAGAAGTCCAGGGATTCTCGGGTGGGTTCTCCTGATACAGAGGGGGCTCAGAAACAGTTCCCTTTGCTCCCCCGTGCTGAGAGAGCACGTGGGGAGGAGTGGAAAAGTGTCCACAGTGCTCCAGAGTGGCGGAGGGTGGAGCAATGGGTGTGGCCTGCATGCATATTAATGACCTGCACGCGTTTGCGAATTTGACGTTCTGCGAGAGCCCTGGCATGACCTGTTCCTCTCAAATGATGGGGCATAACTGTATATATAAATAATTGTTGCTTCCTTTGTCTACATTTTTTGACGGAAAGCCCCTTTGATTCAAAAGGTATAGTAAAGTAGATAAGGAGGTTTTTTTTTCCTTTCCACTCCAGGAAGGTCCCCATCTTCCCTGTAAGGTATTGTTCTAACCTAAGATGAGCCGGTAAAGCCAGGGAAAAAAAAACTCCGATGTATTTATGCCACGAGTGAAGAAGCACAAAGTACCGAGGAATTACTGTAGTCGTTTTAGCTACAGACCAACAACATCGACTCATAGTGCTGCTGCAGAACTGTTTGATTATGGAGACAAATCTCAGCCTGCTGACAGCAGATAATTCCTCAAAATTCCTAACACCTGGCAATATTAGAACTCATAGCCAAAAATATTAAAGAAAGAGAATGCAATGCAGAAAGCAATTGCAAATATAATTAATTTAAGCTTTTTTTCTAAATAATAAGCACCAGAAAATTGGCCTCTGATGCCAAGAGTTTCCCCAAAATAATATTCATTTATTATTGAAGAGTCTATGACTTTCTGTAAGAAAAAAAAAGACAGTTGCACACTGTGTGAAATCATGGTCTGAAGCTTCACAAGTGGTACAGATGATATACAATCAGCAAACTATAAAACAATGCAAAATAAGGAATCAGATAATTGAAGATTATGCTGTATTGGGCCCCGTATTCAGCAATCACAGACACAATTTCTTTAGCTGTGGGAGACTATGTAAACCTGAGAAGAGACTGCTTTTCAGATATTTCATTTTATTCAGAGTTAAAAAAATTCAGCTTTTTGTGACAACTGATAACAAAAACACAGCTCAATATTTGTGTTATTTATTGCTATTTTTGGATGTTGATGAAGAATTCTCTCAATATAATTATATAATGTAATTATATATAATATAATTATATATAACTTTAGAATCATAAAATACTTAAAGTATATGGATTGTATTATGTAAAAGATAATGTGTCTGATTTTCCTGAGCAAAATTTGGAAATGGAAGGTGCCAAAGTTATTTCTTTCCTCACACAATGCGATCATAGTGACAATCTAACCAAGTTTCTCAGAGAAGTTATGATAGTATCTAGATAGGTATTTCATGTAACAGAAAAGGTTGGAGGATTGGAGTGACTCTTGTCTCAAATAATAACTAAAAAACCAAGCAGAGTTACCCACTCTGTAGCAAGGAGTGAACAAAGGACAGGAAATACTCATTACTCATGATCTAGATGTAGAGGATAGGTTAGTTGGATTATAGGTTGGACTAGATGATCTTCAAGGTCCTTTCCAGCCTTATCTATACTGTGATACTGTGATGCTGTGATACACAGAATTACACCAAATTACCCATAAATATCCATAAATATGACTCTATTATGAGGGAAATAATACTTCTCAAAGGCAACTATTGATTGCTTTTTTTTAGATAACTGTCAGAGACTACACCAAGCTTCATGAAAGACCCTCTCTTGAATTCAAGGCATAGTAGAGCTAACTGAAAAAATGGATGCAATTCACCAGAATAAACTGTCTCAGAAAGTCAATCAGAAAGACTTAGTCTGGAAACTATGACTAAAGACAACATATTTCAAACTGAAAGAAATGCAACTCTACTGATTTGATATCCACAACGAAATTCTCATTTTCCCTGGAAAATTCACTAGAAAAAGTGGACTCACAAAAAGAGAATTGATTTTATTCTTGGTCTTACTAGTGGGAAAAAATTGTTTCATTCTTCAAAACTATTAGATCAGAAAGGCAGGATAAAAACATTAAAAAATAAACATTTGATTTTTTTCTAAACCAAATTAATTTGCATCCATATAGAACCACATTCTGTACTTTCAAAGCCTGGTATGACTTTATGTTCTGCAACTTGGAGGAGGACTAGTTTAATCCATGACAGTGAAAATGTCACACTTAACTTACAATTAATTTGATCAATCATTTTGATTCTTCAACATTTATTGTAGTTCTTCCAGAATATACTAACATGAGAAGTTATTAAGTAACACAGGAGGTTTTATTAATCATAGAATCATCAAGGTGGAAGGAATCTGAAGAGTTTATGTAGTCCAGTGTCCTGCTCAAAGTGGAATGAGTCCAGGGCAGAGTGCCTGGGGCTTGAAAATCTCCAGATGGGCTTTGAAACTCTCCAAAATCCCACAAGCTTCCTGGCAAACCTGTTCTAGTGATTAATTATCTCATAACCATTTTTTTTCCCATGTACCTAATCCAAGACATTAATGTTTGCACTTACGAGCACTGTCTCCTTCTCCCACCACAAAACTCATTTACAATCCCGGTTCCATTTTCCAGGTAACTTCTTCGGTATTGATATTCTTGTTTGTTTGTAAAAGAATGCAGAATCTGTATTTGCTCAGACTTCAAACAAGATAGCTGTCCATGTCTACAAATAGGGGAAATAACACTGCATTATATGTTACATTCTTATCCACTGATATTTCTAAATATTTTGTACAATCACACAAAAGTAATTTTTCAAGGTACCAAAAAAGAAAAAAAATGGAGAAGGACAACAAAGTATTACAGTCAGGCCTTGAATACCACGGTACCATAGATCTTGCCCCCAACCCGAGCAGCCCTTCGTCAGCGTAGAGTGGCAGCTCATTAATATGCAAATTTTCCCCAGTCACCCCACCCCCTTAGCTCCGGAGTGGCTGTGGGGCGTTCCCAGAAGTTCGTTGCATGCTCAGGGGAGAGAAGGGGGTCTCATCTGACCCGTCTGCACCTGGGGAGACCTCAGGAATCATGACAAAGGGATCCCTGAGCCCATGCTGCCTCCCAAGCAAGTCCCGGGCTCTGGGTGCCGCCACTGCAGAAGCTGCAGCAGGCAGAGGAGGCACAGTGGGCCTGTATGGACTTCTGAGCTCTGCCCAGCATGTTCCCTCCTGGGGGACACGCCTGGCATGGCACAGCGGCAGGTGGGGCTGGCCGCGCATAGCTCTGCTGGCACTCAAACATGCAAGAGCAGGGGCTTCGGTGACTTCCATGTCACCATGGTAACGCTGCCAATGGCGCACTGGCAGAGCAGTGTCCCGGTGCTGTGGAGAGGTGCTGAGGACAGGCTGCATACTCCAGGAATTTTTCAGGGTTTGGGACTCACCCTGAAGCGGACAGACTAGCAGAATTTAAACCCATGTTTTACTTCAGCAATAAATTTACGTAGAGTCAGGCCTAAAGTGAACAAACTTTATCCAAAAATTGAGTTTAAAAACTACGTGAACTTCAAACTTCTGCTTTCAAAATACACCAAGCAAACAGACAAAACCTCTGCTAATGTGTACTGGAAAAGCAAAAGCTTTTTAGAAAAGGTGACAAAATAGGTGATTAAGCTATAATGCATCTGGCTTTTAAGTCAGCTGGCAGCTAGTCCCCATGGTAACATGGGACGTAAACCAGGACAGCTTTTCCACAAAGCATTGTTACTTCTATAGCAGGTTTGTTTAGTGGTTTTTTAATAAGCAGAAATTTGAAGTTGGGTCTTTTTAGCTCTATGCCGCACTGGGGCAGGCTGTATAACCCCCGGGCCATGCACTTCCGGTGCCTCATGGGCTCATGTTTAAACACAGCTTGCCCTGCACTCGGCCCCCGCACTGGCCGGGGGTGGGTGGCTGCCATGTGAACGGCGCTGGCACAGTCAGTGGCCAAGCCAGCCCCACTGTCTCTCGTGCAGTGCTGCTGCCACGGGTGGGCACAGCCATGCCCTGGGCGCTCCAAGCAATGAGTCCAGGCCAGCGCGGGCAGGCAGACCATTGCACCAGTGGTCCATGCAGTGGCTTGGGGAGCAAGGGAATTTGCATATTCATGACTGCCTACTTTGAATGCACATCAGGTCGCACATGTGCAGTCTCAAAAAGGGCCTCCTTAATGGCTGAAAAATCATTCTGTCAGGCAGAGCCTTAAATATTGCCCCTGTAATTAACAAGAAAAAAGGCAGAAACTACACGACAAGTAGTTGAGAGATGGGCTTCTGAAAGGAACTTTCACAAACATTTTCAATCACTTATGGGAGAGGGCTCATCTCACAGCATCTGTCCTGGGAACATTCCTTTTTCCATTGCGTACATTGTAAGGAACACCTCATGAGCATTGCTGCTCCTGAGCATCCTGGAGTAGCAGCATCTCAGAGGGAGATGTAAGATTTGCCATAACTGGATACTGGGCTGCTGTTTTACTTTTACATGCTTTGAAATGCAGTGCACTCACAATCCCCTGGACAATTTCTCTGAGTTTACTAATCCGTTCTCCATCAATATATTCTACTTGTTTTAATGACAGAAAAGCATCCTTTAGCCTGCAGGTAAAACTGAATGGAATTTTTTAAATGTCAAAGCTCTCATAAAGGCCTGGTTCTTTATCAGCCATTAAATAATTAAGAGATTGCAGCAGCAGTTTCAAATGGCCCTTGTCAACACTTGATAACTTATGTTAACATCAAAACCATAAATCATGGGCAACCTGCATTTCTAGTGATGTTCTAAGACCAACCGTAAAGTTCTAAGGCCATTTTGAGGAAGATACACTTTTAAGGAAAATACACTTTGTTAATATCTAAGAAAAAGGAAAATATTTTTAGTTTCGAATTAGATTCTACAGCTATAGTTCATTTTCATTTCATGCATCTTCCTTTACATTTGCCCACTATAATGAAAATCAAACTACTTTGTTCACATCAAACATGAATAGAGTGAGGCTGAAAAAACTGCAGGTTTTGGTTTATCACCAAATATTCTTTCAACTCTTTTCTTAGGTACTGCAGCCCAAAGCAGCCAAATGCCTGTGAAACTGGTGAATTTTATCCTTGATGAGAGAAGGACAATGAACCATTTTGATATGTCTCTGTAGGGTCTGTGAGATAATAAGATGTGAGCCAGCAGAGGAGCAAGCACAGCATTTACAAATGCAAGAACACATGATTCTTGTAAAGCTCTTTGGGGGCATGAATCCTTTCCCATTCTGGTGTCTAAAAAAATTCTCAGGGGTCTGGTTTGTTTTCTCAATTCACTGACTGAGAACAGCTTCTCCCTGGGTATAAACTGTTTACTTCATTTGTGCATCTTGTGAAGATAACAGCACATCCACTGAGCATTCTCCATGTCATCTCTTGCATATTTGTATAGTGCCAATTCTGCAGGAAGGTTGGAAACCTCCCCCAAGGCCACAGACATCCACAGGGTACCTTCTCATGTCTGATGGCTGCACTCAGTGCTCCTCTGCCACTGTTCACCTATTCAGGTCAATACAGACTTCCCTTTTAGGAGTACGTATATTGAATTGCAAACAGTACACTGGAGCTTCTAGAGACCCAACAGCAATTTAAAAAAAAAATAAAAATTATGCCACTAAGTTTACAGCCTCATGTCACTAGGAATGGGAAAGACCTTTCAGAAGCTCTAATTTTCTTGTTCACAAAATAGAACTTCCCTTCAGTTTTTGATAATTTTGTATTAAAAGTGTCAGGTTTCCATCAACTTTACACTAAACTGCAATTAGAGAAGGAACAGATCCAAGGGTTCTCATTCTTAAGCCATGGATATATTTTTAGGTGTGAAAAATAGACCCACAATCCATCCAAATTTTAATCAGATTTTTAGTTGTTTTTAAATAAGATTTGTTTGTAGTGAAAACCAGCTGTAACTATGAAATAACTGTATTTTCATTCTTTAGGCCTAGGGAGGCCTAAATCACTTTTGTAGCAATTTTTAAAACTGTTGCAAAGAATTAATCACAACAGGATTGGGGGCGGGGAGGGCATTGTTGGATTTTTGTTTGGAATGCGTTTAAAGATTCCTCAGCAAATGACAATAAAACCTCAGTTCAGGCAGAATTCAAGCAAAAGCATACAAGTTTCGGAAACTAAAGTCACTCACTAAGAACCACTACAAATATAAAGCAACAGCCCAGTCTTCTTTTTACCTTTAAGCAAGAACAAAAAATCAAGGTCAAACTCTTGGGACCAAATGTTCGGCTACTGACTCTACCTCAACACAGGTACACTGGCTACCACAGCTCATGACATCACTACAAAGCATAGAAGATACGGAGGCTGAGAAACCTTCAGATCAAGCATTAACGAAAGTGAAAAAATAACACTGTTGCCTCCAAGTAAATTATTTTCTTCCCTTGCAGTCCTTTGAATTCAAGCCTCCTCAGCTGAAAAGAAAGCCAAGTGGATTATTGTTATCATATGAGCACAAGTTGTACACTTCCCAGGAACACAAGATATTTTTGCGCTAAAGAAAAATACTGCTGCAACGAGTTTAAAAT
The DNA here is from genome assembly GCA_013390025.1 of Pitta sordida. Classification (NCBI taxonomy): domain Eukaryota; kingdom Metazoa; phylum Chordata; class Aves; order Passeriformes; family Pittidae; genus Pitta; species Pitta sordida. Next base: position 156,452 of record WEKX01019115.1, read on the forward strand.
ATGCACAATTTACCACAAAGAACTTCTAGAAAAACTAATTACTGATTTCTACTCTGAGCTAAATCAGGCTTCACAGGACATCAGAGCTGTACATAGATCGGGACAGCAACAAGTACAGTTTTAGAGAGTCATTGCTAACAAGACAGGTCTGAACTGATGTCGTATCCATGCCCTCTATATGGCCAAAACAAGTTTCAGTCGGAGAATCCATGGTACCTCCAAGGGGGAAAATGCTTATCTGACAGCAGAGACATATGTTATCTTCTCTTTCATTGTCTCATCATTTTTTACTGATAAAAATTAGGCAACACAAACCAAATACCTTGTTTTAGAAGGAAAGAAAAAATGATTATATGATTTCCAGATACATTAATCACTAAAGGGCTTATCAGAATTTCTTCAGAGGAAAACTGTGACAGCGAAGGCAGACCCCATACCTAAATAAAAAAAAAAAATTCTCAGAACTAAGTTTGTGGCAATTATGATGAAAGGATTGAGAGGACAAGACAAGGAGGCTGGAGACAATGGAAAATAACTGAAAATGATGAGTGGTCTGCAGACTTAGCACAAGTAAACAGCACAAGATATCACTGTTGGAAATCAGAAATAATTACTGTATTCATTACAAGCATAATATATTAGAAACAACAGAAAACTTGACTTTATAGTCTTGTGCATGCAGCCTCAGTGAAGGAAGTGTGTTCACTGAGATTTCTGAAACAATAAATACACTTTTCATCAAAGAACTGTAATGTGTAAAACCACTTGCAAACAAAATGAAAGGCACTTGAACTATATTAAAGAAATACAAACACCAAATCTATAACTTTCCTTAAACATTAGTCTTCCCACATGACAAAAGGAAAGTGATGAGTATTCACAAGCTACTTGTTCTTTAGTCAGAGGAAATATCCCATTAGAAAAATAATCTGTGCATGCCCCTCATTTTAAGGTAAAGGAAATTACAATGAAGTCATTGTCATCATTATAGTAAAAACAAAGTACAAAATAATAAAATTAGTCTGATTGGGAGACTGCCACTCTTCTGCCACTTTACAGCTACAAGTAAAGAAAATAAACTGAAGGGACTAAGAGCACAGCTGAAAGTCTTCCAGCTACAGAAATTACTCCTCCAGCTGTCTGAAAGCCACCTGTAGGAACATGACCCAAAGCCTAGAAACAAGCAGACACACCCTGGTACAATATAACCCTACTAGTAAATATATCATGCTGTTTCCTAAAGCCCAGTGTTAGTTCCAGGCTAAGTTTATTCATCAGCAGTTTTAGAGCTATTTATCCCTCAGTCCATGCTCTAACTTAAGCATTTAACCATCCTGATATGGGCTTTCCACTACATTTGTGGAGAGAAGGTGCATCTCTTTCACCCTTATTTTGCTAGAAAGCTGTTTTCTTGAACAATGCCTAAACATGATTAAGTTCTGTATTCCCCATACTCACTTGAGCATTGCACATGCTCCAGTTTCCTTTCATCTGATTTTAGCTGACCTGTACCAATCATACAGTCCACCTGAGAAGGTCTTATCAAAACCAGCATTACTAATTACCTGAGCAGCATGGTTAGCATTTTCATTGACATATCACTGATGAAACATAATTATCTTGCAGCTGATTAATATGTCTTGTCACATAACAGATGAACTCACCAAGACACTCTGCATAATTTACCAACAGTCCTGGATTACTGGTGATGTACCACAAGACTGGAAAATGGCAAATGTGACACCCATTCACAAGAAGGGCAGGAAAGATGAACCGAGCAATTACAGACCTGTCAGCCTGACCTCAGTCCTGGGTAAAGTCATGGAACGGATGGTCTTGTGTGCTATTAAGAAGAAACTACAAAACGACCATGACATTAGAACTAGTCAGCATGGATTTCGGAGAGGCAGGTCTTGCCTGACCAACTTGATCTCCTTTTATGATCTGGTGACTCGACTGGTTGATGACAAAAAGGCTGTGGATGTTGTGTATTTGGACCTTAGTAAAACCTTTGACACGGTTTCCCACAATAAGCTTCAGGAGAAACTCGTAGAGCATGGACTGGATGGAAACACTTTATGCTGGGTTAGGAATTGGTTGGACGGACGAGCTCAGAGGGTGCTGGTGAATGGTGCCACATCCAGCTGGCATCCAGTCACCAGTGGAGTCCCACAGGGGTCAGTGTTAGGCCCGGCACTGTTCAACAT
>WEKX01019115.1:158783-171693 GCA_013390025.1 Pitta sordida
GTCCCTGGAGGTGTTTAAGAGAAGACTGGATGAGGAGCTTAGTGACATGGTCTAGGTGGGGGCTGTTGGGCTGGATGGTCCTGTGGGTCCCTTCTGGCTCAGAATACCCTGTGAGCCTTTGAGGGAACTAGGTTTATGCTCACCACTCTGGGGTGTGCGTTCAGTCTCTGTACGGGTGTTAGATGGTGAGTTGGACTAGATGATCCTTGTGGGTCCCTTCCAACTCATAGTATTCTGTGATTCTGTGAATATGTGTTACCATGTGTTGCTTCTTACTCACTGATAGCAGAAATTCTTTGAATTAGTCCCTAACCACATGACCTTGCAATTTCATCCTGTTTTTATTAGTTCACTTCAAATTCACTTGGCTGGTTTCACCCCATCTTTGATTAAATTTTATTTTCCAAGTTTAAGACTTCAGTGAATTCACCTACTATATACAACAATGTAAAGATTAATGTCTAATATCAATGCTTACACTACTCTAGATTCCCTCTTTCAGACCACAAGATCTTACCTCATTAAAATTTTTGTCATTGTATTGAGCTTTTAATCATTTCACATTTTATCTACTACATTGCTACGTGTCAACTTTTGCAGCTAAATGACACTTCCCATGACAGAACACCGAACACATTCCTGGAGACCTTATAAGCAAGATATGCTGTAAACACACTGCATGTGGGAGTCAAGATGAACAAGGTTATCAGTCTGATCTACTACAGTCTGTCTTAATTAGCTCGTTGCACCTTTATTTTATTCATTATAGTTTTACTTATTATTTTTGGTTGATATATTCCCAATCCTTGCATAGCTTTTCGGCTTCATTTTGAGGCTGGGCTTTTTTTAATATGTATATTATTTGCATTATTCTCGTAATTTTATATACCATTCCATTTTTAATAGCCTAAGTACAAAATTCTTGCTATTAGTAATTTCACCTACCAGTTTTTCCAATATTATAGAGTGGGGACATTGAATACAACCACTTTTAAGGAAATTGCTTCGTAAAGCCTTTTTTCCCCAAGATAGTTGTATTAAAGTCATCATTTATGGAAATTGAAGATCTTTTCAGTTAATTGTTGAGGTGTTGCTTTGTTAGCTGAGAGATTATTTTAAAATTTGTTTAAAACTTAAACAAATTTAAATTTTGTTTTAATTTAAAAATAAATTTAAAAAATGTCTTGCACATTAACATAGCAAGCTTATGGGAGAATGTTCTGAAGCACAGGAAAGATTTCCATTTTCTCTCATACATACATATACTGTATAGATAAATACCAAAAGAAAAACTGCAAAAAAGGACAGATTTGATTAATTGACAGTAACTCTATTTAGTTTTAGTTTACTACAGTTCATTGCAGAGCAATGGATATAATAAACTTTTCACCTAAAGTATGCAGCCATTTTTCTCACATAATTCATTTCCTTATGATATAAAGCCTGTAATTTGCTTTAGAGGCAGAATCCAATTACTCTCTAATTAAGAAAATTCTCTAATTAAAAAATTGTCTTTTGTTTAACTGGAAGGGATCCAAACTCAAATAGTTTAATGTTCTTTTTTGTCACTACTAACAAAAAATTAGTCCTTTGTATTTTGAGGAAATAACATCAATTATTTCTTCTAGATTTACTCCCTGGAAGATGACTCTTATCTCAGACCTAGGTAGACTGAGTATCAGGGACAGTTATAACATTGTACTAGTCTCAAATTACAGTCTCTACACACATAAATATTATAATTTGCATATCTAAGAGTTGCACTTTTTAAAATAAAGTGTTGCAGAAAGATTCTTGAATATCACATGAAGGCCAGACTTGCAGGTGTCTGCAAAAATTCAACCTGATCTCAGTGTGTGCTGGGAGTTATGCCTTGATATTAAAATTCTGAGATGCATATGCACACTGGAAAATGGGTATATTGTGCCATTTGCACGTCAGAGTTCATGTATGCTTTTGAAATTCTCTGAGTCTTAACTGCTGCTTCTTGGGTATGTACAATTTCTTTCTAAAGCTTGTTTCCATCCCTACAGATTGAGACCTGAGAATATCTGGTAGACATTATTATTTATAAAGCTTAAAAGCAAGGACTCCTCCTTTCCCCTGTCTGTTAATAGCCATGATAAATTTGACTTGTTTCCTTATAAAGGGTTCACAGATTATATAGGGATCAATGTCTTACAAAACTATGTAAAAATCTTCCAAAATTTCTGTTTTATTCTAAAAGGGGGTGGGAGGGAAGAAATTCAGCAGATAAAGGAGGGGGGGAAAAAAATCATCATTCAAAATTCAGAACAGCTAAATAGGTCATTCAAGTCTTATAATAATCTCCAGTATCCAGGAGAAGGTGATGACACTGGTAGTCAGGAACAGAAATTAAGAATACAGAATGCTGACATTTTTTACAGGGCTTATAGGTCTGAAACACTGGATTGTCTCTAGCACATATACCTCTGTGGGGTAACCCTTAAATGCATTATGAAGTGTATGAGTGCAAATATACGTCTGAAAATATATAGAGCAGAACAGCTCTACAGTCTTAAAATATCTGCATTTTAAGCCACACAAATACAGTGGCTTAGACACTGCTTAGAATCCTTTAAATGGTACTGAAGGTAATGACTAGTCCTCTCTCTGTGGCAACAACCTTTTCTCTGATCTCACTATGCAAAAGCCAGTATTGGCTAATGAATTCTGGTCTTCACTAGCCCTGGAATTCATTAAAAACCTTCTCTCAGAGTCTGCAGAAGGTGTCTAATCCGTTCATTCCATTGGCAGCTTTGCTCTACCCCGGGAAGTATCCTAGCGTGCTCCCTGTGATCGCATCCAAAGCCATGGAAAGATTGTCTACAATGGGAGACCAGTTGTGGACATACAGAACCTTCCTCAGCTGATTCAAAAGTACGTAGTGTGCCTTCCATATTTTTCAAGTCAAAGAGATTTGATAAGCAAGGCCTGAGATCTTATTCCTTCATCTTTTCTTTACTCAGGCCTCTGGAAAGTGTCTTATAATTTTTTTTTTCCTTTCAGTAATTTTTTTTCCTTTCAGTGCTTTGCCATTCTCTTCTGAAGATTTTATGTCCCCTACCTGTGGAAACTGAGATTGAAGTAAAAACCTTGGTTTGGAGCTATTAAATCACATGTGGCCAGTAAGTGTGAGATTCATAGTGTTACACATACTCACAAATTTTATTAGAGGGATGAATATTTTGACTGCTTCCTTCAGGGGTATCATTATGTGAAAGTCATTCAAATAGAAATTAGAATTCAAAAAGAGACAAATATAACAAAAATTTTTCTGAAAATATTTGCTAATCTTCCGGATGCAATAAAAAGGAATAAAATGCTATAGCAAAAGAGAATGGCAAACAGTGGACAACACCAACAAGATAGGAGGCTGCAAAATGACAACCATTTTACTGAAAGTTTCCTAGTTTCTGAGGACTGAAAGCACAAATAAAGCCAACTAAAAGCAAGACTTCCATTAGCAATCTGCTGAAAACATTGCATTGAAACACAAGGAGTATGAGTTGGAATATAAACATTCTTCTTTTTCAAGGTTGTGATAATAGTTAAATAAGTGAGGACATGGAAAGACCTCTTGAAGACAGGAGGAATGCCCCTCGGTGTACAAGCTCTGTAAGAGCAGGTGGAAGTGAAATGGAGGGGAACTGCTATATGTGCTCTTCTGAAAATCTTCTTTCCTTATCCCAAACAAGGCACATTAGAAGCAGAAGGACTGCACTCTCCCAGAGCAATTCTACACTCGACACCAGCAGGAATGATTATGCTCAATGTTACAGGATTTAGAAAGGAAGAAAAGAAAAGACATGTTTTCTTGAGCACAGTCCTCCACGTCTTTCATATACAGGGAGAAGGAAAAGGACCTGACATAATTACTATCCTTGCATTTCAAAACTGCTGTATTATCACCACTCTTGCAGGGAGAGTTCTGAAACTTCTTTCGGCCCAAAGGCTTTGCGAGAGCTAGATAGGACTGAGCACGGCAGGAATCTGGCCAATAGCCAGGAGGCTAAAATTGCTGTTTCAGGTCCAAATCCTTGCATTTTAGTTTTGCTTGCCGCAATGCTGTAAAATCTTGCTTTAGCTGAGAAGTAACTTTGAGCAACATGGGAACTTTTACTCAAGAACCACGAGGTGGCACCACAACAAGGCAAAACCCCCCTGTCTAATTATCAGCCACTCTGATCTTGCTCGTTTATATAATTAATAAAGCAATTGAGTGCGACTGTTTCTTTTTCAGGCAGTACTACAGAGATTACAAATGGATCACTGCTCAGTGACTTTTCTATTTCTCTAAAGCTGAGCAGCCAGTGTTTAGACTGATCCATTTCGAACAGCTGTTTAATGCTGCACTGAAACAGACACAACATAAATCAATATTTAAAAAGGTGATCAGTGCCCAGAAGTATCCAATTTCAAGGTAACTCTAATCACATTTAGGAACACGCATTTCACGGTCTGGCTCGTTCAGATCATCCTGCATGATGCCTGCCCTATTTTTCCCTTACACATCATCCATTCAACTCCTCTGCCTTTCTCAGTGTCCTGCCTGGCGTCCTGCACTCCCCCATTCCCACACAGAACTGCCTCCCAAAACAGGCTCCCCTGCCTGACACCTGCCATGGAGGGAGGAGAGGGTCCCAATCTCCTAATGACAGAGAGAAAAAAAATTAGTTTTTAGGGCCTTTGGCAAGATAAGAACAACTCCAAGATTCCAAAGAGAACAGTGACTCGTATTTTCTGATGTCAAGATGGCCAAGACTGGCTCAAGGTTCCAGCCATCAAATAGCTTTACTATTTTGCAATAAGGAAACTTTCCATCTGTTGACACCATGGCAAATAGAGGAGTATTTATTTGACAGGCTAAGCAGCCTAAACATCCCACCACAGCACAGTCTAGTGCCGTGCATGCTCTCAGACATGGAAGGCTCCTCCCATCTATTAGACCCTCTCAGATACATTTTTATGTCCATAGGTAATTGTTATGGTTTAGGGGGTTTTCTGCTGCTCTGGTAGCGAGGGGGTTAACAACTCAGTTCTTGCCTGGACTCTCTCTGTGCTGCCAGGGCCTTCAAGGTTATAGAGTAGAGATAAACGCGTCTCTGCAAATAACATACTTGGGAGAGAAGAAAAAAAAGTTCAGTAGTAAGATGTAGCGTGCCAGCTCAGAACCTGCGTCGGGAGGCTGAGAGATTTGAAGGCCTCCAGGCCCACGAGAGAAGGGGTAGAGATGTTCTTCCAGGCATCCCGCTGCTGCTTGTGAATTGGACTGACCATGGTGAAAACCTATGGACCAAAGAGAGAGAACCAGGACCGCAGAATCCGTCTAAGCATTAAGACTGAAGATGGAGAGGTAAAAACTGGACAACACTGCTGATGTGTTGGAGCCCAGAGACAGAAACCTGGAGCTAGCTGAGAGCTCCGCAGAAATCCNCTCCCATCTGTTAGACCCTCTCAGATACATTTTTATGCCCATAGGTAATGGAATGCTTCTGGGCACTATAATTCACATTCCATAGACTATAATGTCGTCTCACCTTCCTTCTTCCTGTCTGGAAGAACATTTCTATTTTTTCCCTGTGCATTGGAGAGAGCATAAAAAGATATAGCATAGCACAAACTGCTTTGTGCACTTCTCTACTCAGGCTCCAATGATCACCAAGGAAACAACATCAAATCCAGAACCCTTTAATAAAATATCTCAAATAACACACTTCCAAACATGCATTTGTCTGAATAAATATGGTGCCATGCATTGCTCCCCAACATACATTCAGTCCTCAGCCAGGAAAAAGTTCCCAATTAGTCCGAATTAAATGAAACTGACCTTCTCACTGCTATCACATTCTAGTTTTGTTTTGGTTTGTTTTGCAGGGACATTAAGGTGCTGAGATATTTATTTTCAATACCTCTTATCATTTTTGGATTTATTCTTTTTTGTTTTCCATAATAAAATTACCACATTACAAGTCCTCTAGAAACATAAGCAAAACTGAATTATTGTCGTATTCAAAACTGTGACGTGGGAGTCTGAGAGCTCCTACCAGAAAAACAGAGAAACCTTGGGATCTTGGTCTGATTATTGCCAGGAAAATGTCTGAAGGGATGAGACTGATAATTGTTTCTTCCACCAGAGGAATAACCCTAAACTCCTCCTCTGTCACACACACTTCAAGCTCTGTCATGAGCAGAAGGAGCACCAGGGACACGGTTCTCATCCCTTTCCTCGCAGTCTGCACCCTGCCATGGCTTGCATTTTTTAAGAAATGAGAGCAGTGGCATTCCCACAGGTTAGTGAGCAGAGAGGATCATATGAACAAAACAGGCAGAATGGGAGGAAGGGGAAAGAGCTGCATCCTTCACTGAGAACAGTAGAGATCCTCCTGACCACATTGTTGATTTGCTTCAACAGTGTTGTAACCAAAAATCATCAAAAATTTAGACTTAAGCCTGAACCTGCCAACTTTGTACTTTGTTTAAGAATAAAGCCTCTGGTTTAAATAATTGTCTTAAAAAATAAATCTTCATCAGGAGTTTAGCCAAATACAACACTTGTTTTCTTATTTCATCATTCTGCTAATACAACCTAATGAATAAAATTTGGTTTTCATATTAAGCTACATACTAGGCTGATACCTGGTAAGTTCTTTTTTAAGCTCCAAATCTGTTTACTCATTAAAACAGTACTGATTCCTGCAGTAGTTTAAGGAAATTTCTTTGCAAATTTGCAATCTGATCACAATCAAACTCCTGCAGTTCACAGTGCAACTCCATCACCATATATTCCGCACAGTAATGTCTCCATGCCCTAGAATAAAGGGTCCTTAGAACTGCTGGAGAAAAAACAATTACAAAAATTGTTTAAGAGTCCCTAAAAGCAGTTAATATTTTAGGTAGAGTTTGTCAGGTAAAATGTCAAAATTGCATCTGCAGGGTTCTATGTCTCTAAGCATTTTTTCAATCTATTTTTCTTAAGCAATTTGACCTACAACTACTGCACTTGCAAACAGAATATGGGTCACACATCTTCAGCCTAAGAACTGACTTAGCAACCCAAATAAGATGGGCTTTTCATCCATTCTCCAAGTGTGCTAAATTGTTCTGCATCAACTTTATTGTGTTATCAATGCAGACTCTCGGCAAGATTCAGATAAGCCTTATGTTGCATATCATAGCTGTAGTTTGAAAACAATTAGCAGCTGCTGTTTGCTGTGTGGAATAAGGTTCAGTCCTGCCAAATTTACTGTTTTAGAAGAGAGGTACAGTTTTCCTGAAGTCTTTGCTAAAATCCATAAATGGTTGCCCAGCTTTTTAACATGGTTACAGAACATAACAGAACTACAGATGAAATATTACAGTGTCTGAAACATTGTCCTTTTTTTTTCAGTTTCTAGGTTTAACAAAATATGAACGTGAGTAAATATGAACACACGAACATCAGTAAATCATTACCTGGAAAATAAAAACAAACATTCCTTACACAAAACTACTAATGGCAGCCTCTGTCTTTTGGACTCCAGCCATTCTTTAACACTTGGGTTTTGAAGTATTACGTATTTGCATAAAAGGGTGGGGTTTTTTTTAATAAATGGTCTTATTGATAGAATCTGTGAATGTATGTGGCAAACACTGACAAGAAAGAAAATCAGAAGGCCTCTTAGCTCAGAAATTGCCAGGTTCTCCACACAGCAAATTGTATCAATGGAGTTAAGTACCTCAGCTTTTTCTCAAGCACTTAGTTCTAGTAAGTACATGCAGTACCTGAACACCCAAGTGCACTCAAATTTGATTTGACTTTTCAAGTGAATATTTAGATATGTTTACTTGGTTTTTGCAAGAGTGAACGGATGAAGCTTGCAAGAATCTCATCACTAAAAGACATAAGGAACTACAGCTATAATAAATTTTAAATATTTATTTAGAAATGTGGCATAAAAATCAGCCATGAAAGAATTACTATCACATGACATAAAACCTACAAGATAATTGAATAACAACATAAGGATCTGGGGTTTTTTTGCACTGTTCTGTGTTTATTAAACACTTTTCAGAATCATTAGTTCCTGCTGCTGTTGACTGCAAACAGCATTTCCACAAGACTTAGAAAGCTTGTGTAAGTATTTGAAAATATGGGATGTATAACCTTTGCTCCAAGTAATGGAAACTTGTATGTGAAAATCATTCTAAAACCCTGTGTTACTAAATATATAGTCAATGCATTCTAGCATTTTCTTTATTCTCCTGAGGGTCAAGTATTTTGCTTGCATATGGGTGTATATACTAATACTTCATTAATGATTAAATGTTTAGCAGACACTAATTAGTTTCAACTATCTAACTATGTGCTCAGCAGGCCTGACCTACTTCACAGTTCTGCATCATCAGTGCTGGGAAATTAAAACAGTATCAGGAAAAATTATATTGACCAGTAGTGCCCAACCACTCCATGCAGTTACCTCTAAAGCCAACGAGGGTCTCCCCACCAACTTGAATAATCATTATAGTAAACCCCAAGAGGATTTTACCAAGACAGATGTAAAGCACCAATAAAAGTCATCTCCCACCCATAGTAAGCAAGAAAAACAACAACAACAAAAGGGAAAAACAAAACTCCAGCTAATTTACTTAGCAAAGGCCTCTGCTGCTCTGCTGTGAAATACCAGTCTCACACAGGGAGCACAGGCTCAAGCACAGACGCAGAGGCAATTTGCAAGCTGTGTGCTTTGAGGATATCAGTTCAGTCAGTCACTGGGGAACTGCAATATAGCTCAGGTTAAATTTGGACCTGTGCAAAAAAACATTTGGACAAACACAAAAAAGGGGACAATTTGTGTGCCAAAAATCTTGACACAAGCACATACTCAGTATGATGGCACTGAAATGCACAACTCCAACTCTTCATTGGGTTCTACCACATAGGTTTAAGCACCTTTCACGTAGCTTGAGACATACTTTCAATGTAAAACATGCTCAGATGCAGAAGCTATTATCCTCAATAAAATATCTATTTAACAAGACCTAACCCTGGAGATGTTTAAGAGAAGACTCGATGAGGAGCTCAGTGACATGGTCTAGTTGGTGGGGAGTTGGACTAGATGAAGCAATTAGAAATAGCAAAGCAAGGACTCCCCTGTGACACTGATGCTACCAAAGGCTTGCTAGGTTAGAGAAGTAATGCAAGAAGCCTTTTATTTCCCCAAGGTGCCACTGAGGCATTAACACAGCCATGGGAATCTGATGTCTGCTGTGACTTCCACAAAAGTTGGCGAGTCTTCACCTACAGGTCCATCTGCACTTTGACAAACCAGCTCCTTGCTCATGTTGAAGATCTTCCATTACAGCACTTGCTGGATTCCTGCACTCACTCCAGTAGGAGTAAACCAATCTCCCTCAACAGAAGTTTTGACCATTAAGTGCTCCCTTAAGACCCTCCCATTCCCAATCATAATGCAATTACAGGATTCTGTGGCAACATGAGCCCTCTCATGGGGCTTGACAGAGCTCAGATTCTGCACAATGGGCCCACTAATAAGCTAATCCTAGAAAGGTGGAGAAACAGCATAAGTCTGCTTTGTTCCAGTCCAAATTGGCCATTTGCAGAGATGTTCCAGGTCTGCCTCAATCTTTCTGTATAGACATAGAACAACTTTTTTTTTATTATCCAAAGCTGTACATATAAACCACCATAGAATTCCAGGAATATGGCACAATAATTCTTCTCTGACCATCTTGGCAACATCCAGCCTAGAAGCATAATGATAACTGCTAAATCTAGGGTGGACAGCACTGCTTGAGAACTAGATAGATAAACCCCCTACTTTACATTTCAAAGTTGCTGCAGTGTGTGAAGTAAAATATTCTTTTCTCTGACATTATTCCCCAAATTGAAACACGTATAAACTATTTAAAATGGAAAGCATTATTATTTCTCAAACAGATACAAAATTCAGAATCTACACATAATGTTGTGAAAATGATAGTTTTCTGAATAGTTTTGTTATTTCCTTCACAACTGCCATAACCTTTTCAATCTAAGGAGAATATAAACTTGAAGGTGTAAGATATAATTAGCATATAAACATTTCCCCCAGGTATGAACTAACAATCTTAGAAAAACATGTACTTACACAGCATTTTGCCCTTCATGAGAAGTAATTCCTTTAGTGTGTTTTTCTGACAAAAAGCATAGGATCAAAGTTAACAAAGTTAACCAAGTAACAACTCACCAAATTACCACTCCTCAAATGGCCGTCTGCAGGTTTGTTAATTTCAAATTTTAGTTTCCCCTCACCCCGAAAATGCATATTCACATACTCACACAATGAATGAAGCAGAGCTGATAGCTGGAGAATCAACATACAACTGTTATTACAGAAAAAAAATTACCTTGAAGTAAGTGAAGGATAAGATCTTCATGTTAAAAGGTTTGTATCGGGTTTACAATGCGGCTTCATGAACTCTTCAGGGAGAACACTATGTAAAGTATTTTCTGTTAACTTCACCCCTCACTCACACTCCCCAATCAATCCCGTCACTCACACTAATACAGATATTCCTTTCATAGTGGAACAAATTGATATGGATTAACAGCAATGTCATAAAAGAGAGCTGGGTCGTTTTATTTTTTTTACTTTTGGTAGGATGTTTTCCCTAATTTGTGTTTCCCTAAGTGAGGAGGCTGAGGTGGCCAGAGCAAAGAAGTAGGGGAGGGAAGAAACAGCATGGCAGGGGCTGAACTTGCACTCTCTGCTTGTGAAACAGTTTTTAGTGAATGTGTACAGCTTCTTCACACCATGAAACAAGTCATTGCAAGTGAGAGATTAGATATTTTCTATATTGCCCTTTGCAATTGTAATTTATTTAGTTTTACTGAATTTGCATAAATTACTTAGAAAAAGTATAAATTACTTAGAAAATACCAGATCCTCAGTGGGGATATAACAAATTGTAATCAGCTTTTGTCTGGCATCTCTGGAATTAGTGGTTTACCACAACTGAGAATCTTCCCTGAGAAGACGGATTGTGTTGATACTAAATGACACAAAAGGCCACTATCAATCACAGAGTTCATATTAGTACAGAGGAAGATGTCTAATTTCTTGACTGCTCCATACATTTAACTGAACTGTCTTCTCATATAAACAAAGTTATTATTACAGGAGATGTCCAGGGAAAAATTACAGCTCACTTTCTAACTTTGGTGTGATATGAAATTAATTAACAAATGAAGGTATTGCAGACTAGAACAGATGGCCAGTCTGCAGGACCACAGGAAGGTATGACATGCTTAAAGGGCTCATTTGTAAAAACCACTTAGAAAAGTATCCTGTCTGCGGGAAACTAATAGGCCAGGGAGAATTTCTTGTCAAGATAAAATGCTTTTAACTGCATGTCCTTGTCTAGTTTTCTTTTGAGGATGGATTTCTGTGAAAGTCAGACTGACCATAATAGAACAGTCATAACAAAGCAAGACTGGCTGTTCTGGGCAGGCGGTAGTAAATACAGCACTACTGTGAGTCATTTTCCCCAGAAGGGATACTTGAAGCTCAACAAAGTTCTTTCTCTGTCATTATTCTGGTGAAGAAGCACACATCACTAATTGGTAAATGCAGGAAAAGGGTAGTAAGCAGGGGAACACTAACCACATAATCTTTTATTATCGTGGAAAACAAGGGAATACAGTCAAGTCGAGTGTACATGATTGTCAGTTAAAAATATTAACATTTTCCCTGTAACATGACAATATTTGATCTGAGAACACTGACATAAAAACAGATCTGGAGCCTCATTGTGGCATCCTTATAGTCCCTGTCCACAATACAGACATCCCTTGCGTAAGTTAAAAAAATGTGACAAGAAATTGTGACCATGTATGAAACAGGAACCAGAGCTGCATATACTGAGATAGAGAAACCACAGAGGCATTTTGATTGGCGAAGAAAAGTGGAGTTCTTAATGGTCTAACAAAATTCACAGTACTAGCTTTCTTGGACCACAGATCAATAAAAAAGTACATATGCACCTCACTGGACAAGACCAAACTCAGAGAAGAGCAATTAAGATTGATGCCCTGAAAAACCCCAAGGAAATGTTCATTACCCAAGAAATGCTGCAACAGTGTCTGTACTATGAAGGGTCTCCACTACCACTTGCATGCCAAGCCTTAGTTTGAGGGCTGACACAGAACATGGATAAAATTCCTGAACGTTTCTTCTCCAAAATACAGGCTTCTCAACCTTTCTTCATAGTGTAGAATGGCTCAGCTATTTCTAAATGCCACTGAATCAAATCAAGTGAAACTTCTAGAGAGACACCGTGACAGTAANGGCTGAACACTAATCCGCTTTCACCAAGTCCCAAACTAATGCTTGTTGCATTAATACACAGCAAATCCTCAAGGTATAAATTACACACAATTCAGTATAAAAGGGAAGCATAAGGCTTTCTTCTCACTACAGCTTCTACTATCAGAAAGGCAAATACAATACAGGTAAGTTGACATCAGATCCTGATATAGAAATCTTTTTTTCAAATTATGAACACTTAATGCAATTAATTGCCACTGAAAAACATATTATCCTTTGCTCTTTCTCTGCCTTGATTCTTTTTCTTTCTCCTTAAAGACAGGACACATTCTCGGTATAGAAACTTACTTAAAAATATCTCACTGAAAGTGAGATATCCTATTATTATTTTTCTGCAAAGATTGCTGACATGCTATTTCAGTTGCTTAAGAAAATCAGACTCCTTTAACAATAAACATAAGGATAGGTCTATTTAATGTCTCTGTTCTCACTGATGTTTCCAAAAGCTTGCTATTATAGAACTGCTTGAGGGTAATGAGAAGACTCAATTTCTCCCTGACTCTGTAACTATCCTGTTGAAT
>WEKX01019115.1:172035-280696 GCA_013390025.1 Pitta sordida
ACAGTAACCTTCACCGTCACTCCCTGAGTGTGTTTGGCTTTTCTTTTTTCCTCTTAACAAGGCTTAATCTCACTGTC
Source organism: Pitta sordida (assembly GCA_013390025.1). Classification (NCBI taxonomy): domain Eukaryota; kingdom Metazoa; phylum Chordata; class Aves; order Passeriformes; family Pittidae; genus Pitta; species Pitta sordida. The sequence continues at coordinate 172,113 of WEKX01019115.1, forward strand.
TGGCTGAACACTAATCCGCTTTCACCAAGTCCCAAACTAATGCTTGTTGCATTAATACACAGCAAATCCTCAAGGTATAAATTACACACAATTCAGTATAAAAGGGAAGCATAAGGCTTTCTTCTCACTACAGCTTCTACTATCAGAAAGGCAAATACAATACAGGTAAGTTGACATCAGATCCTGATATAGAAATCTTTTTTTCAAATTATGAACACTTAATGCAATTAATTGCCACTGAAAAACATATTATCCTTTGCTCTTTCTCTGCCTTGATTCTTTTTCTTTCTCCTTAAAGACAGGACACATTCTCGGTATAGAAACTTACTTAAAAATATCTCACTGAAAGTGAGATATCCTATTATTATTTTTCTGCAAAGATTGCTGACATGCTATTTCAGTTGCTTAAGAAAATCAGACTCCTTTAACAATAAACATAAGGATAGGTCTATTTAATGTCTCTGTTCTCACTGATGTTTCCAAAAGCTTGCTATTATAGAACTGCTTGAGGGTAATGAGAAGACTCAATTTCTCCCTGACTCTGTAACTATCCTGTTGAATATACTATACATATTTCTCCAGTACACATATATTTTTTTGCTTTATACACAGGATGAAGACATTTAATTGTTACGTGCTGCTATTTTGCTGGAAAGTAATTTGTTGCAATAGCTGCCAGCTCACCAATATTACCATAGCAGTGGAAAAAGAAGAATGTGAATTCTGTATTACAGTGAATGCCACATGGTGCTCAGGATACTGCTTCACAAGGGTGAGACTCTTCATTTTAATTTCAGGCATCAGAATTAAATATTCCAAGTGATATATGAATAACCCATTTCTCCAGTCTGTAACATAGAGGCATAGGGCATAACACACAGGCAGGATTAGCGTTGTGAAAGAACAGGTTGAGTAACTGTTGTGGTGTTTGACAGGACAGTAGATACACAGTCAATTTGAAGATGGCGAAGGGTGAAAAGATACTAGTAGAATTCAGATATTTAAGTGGCTGCACACATTATGTTTATATTGTATGACTAGAATTAAAAGTATTACAGTCTAGATCTCTGCCTTGTGTTCAACTTGTGGTTGCAAGCAGAAACAATAAAGCAGCCATTACAATGTAGACTCCTCTACTTTTTCAAATACAAAGAATCAAGCAATTGACTTGAAAAATTTTCTGGTAATGGTATGACAAAATTTTGTCATATCAGTCCACCTGAAAGGGGAAAATAAGGATCAAAGTGAAATTAGAAGATTCAGATCCTAATGCTTTTGATCTCAGTGGGATTTTTGCATTTTAAAAAAATTTGGAATTCTACCCCATAACAAATTTCAAGATCGTTATTTCTTTCTTGTAATTTCAGGATCCTGTATACAAATATCCACCTGTATCATCTGTTCAGCAAACATGTACCTTCAAGGAGGTCGTGTATGAAACAGTGAAGATCCCTGGCTGTGGTGACCATCCTGAATCTTTTTATTCCTACCCTGTAGCTACAGAGTGTCACTGTGAGACCTGTGACACTGACACCACTGACTGTACTGTGAGGGGACTGGGGCCATCCTACTGTTCCTTCAATCAAAATGGAAGTAACCAATGAGGGGTACTGGAGATGGCAGCTTGACTTTAAATGTTCCATTCTAAGTAAAGGTACTGATCAGGCTTCAGTGGAAGATAAAAGGAATGTCTATTTAGAAACTGTCAGGATTGAAACAAAGATTTTTATGGCCAAAATGGAGAGCTACTGACTAAACTCTTTTTCAGGCCTCACCTACTTATACCATCAGTTGCCTTAAAATCATTTTCATAGGTCTATAGAACATTGTTTCTGATTTCTGCTACCCTTTCCTTCCTCTTCTTCACAACTTCATTATTATATTCCTGTGTTCCGATTGTCTGGTTCACTTAGATTATTCTATGCTATTCTATGTTTTCAAAAATTTCCCAAGTTTCAAGTCTCTATTATCCATCTCTCTTCAGAGAGATGTGCCTTTTCTATTAGTTGGATTGTAAACCTCTCTCAGCTGAGATTGTTTTTCTTTGCAAAATATTTCATATAGTCATTATGCTCTGGAAACAATAACAGCATGTTTATTTAAGGGCCTAAATCTATGTTCAAGTGTTTAATGTCACCTGAATTCTTCTACTTTCTCCGTAAGGCTTGTTAGCTCAGCCTTAGTGACACAATAACACAAGTAACATGAACTCCAGTTCATACCTGGCTAACTTGAAAAAAGAATCATCAGCTTTCTATTTTCACCTGAGTACAGAGTGTAATAATGAGAATTCTTTAACATTATTTAATGTGGGAGTCCCACAAATTATTTAGGGATGAATCTAGAGGCACCTGACCAGCAGTGCGAACATTGTGAGATAAAGTGCCTTGAAAGCAGTTCACAGTAGTCCCTTTTGAGAATGGAAATTCACAGAGTTCTGAAGCAACATAAATCTGCAAAGGCCAATATGAAATTGGAGTGGTCTGGAAGCAACCTGGAAGACTGAATCAGGATGGAAAATTACCTCACATTACTGAGAAAACTATCTAAAGCCTGCAGAATGAAATCCCATCAGGAAAATGAAAATATACTGTTCATCAGAAAAAGTCACCTACACAGAGAGAGAATGGAAAGCAACTGATTCAGCAGCAGTTTGGCACCGAAGACTTGAAAGTTATACAAGCAAAGAGCCAACAGTATCACACTGCTGTGGAAAAGTAGGAATGTAAGGGGCAGAGCCTACAAGACACAACCTACCTCCATCACTCAGCTCAATGTGGTATGAACATCGACTGAGTGGTTATTTCTGGCTTTGAACAGAGAACTTCAGTGCAGTCGACTGGAGAAAAACCACCGAAGAGTAGTAAAAAAGGAAACAGGCCTAAAAGACATCTGAGTAGAAAAAGATTTAAACAATTCTGTTTGTTTTGCTTATAGGAAGTAACACTTGGGGGGAATATTAGCAGAACTTTTCACATGCTTGAAGGAACATAGAGAAGGAACAGTCAGTTCTCCATGTTCAAAGAGAACAGAACAACTAATGAGAGATTCAGAGTAGTCACTAGCAAATCTTGTACAGACAACTAGACACTGAAATAAACTGTCAGGGGCTTGGAGAAGGAGGGAAAGAAGGAAGAGCATGAGGTCTGTGGAGCAGTGGCCTCTACAGGACTTCAAGGACACATTGAACCTGTTAGGAATCACAGAGAAAAAGCTAATTCACTATGAGGCAACGGAATGGGGTGGGAATCTGGTATGTCTGCTTTTGAGACCCTTACAGACATGCTTATTTAAAGGGAATTTGTGTATTACTCCGAAACTCTCTTATAATAGACAATAGATAGGTTAACTTATTTTATTTTTAGATTTTTTACTAAAATATACTAATTTGTTTCATTGTATTTACAAGATTTATATGTATGGACATTTTCTTGGGTCTAGTGAAGCTTTAAAAGCAGTAAAGTAATAGGTAAATAAAATTTGGTCATATTTCTGCTTTAAAAATAAGTAGACGTCACTTGAAATTTAAGCATATTATTCATATCAGCAATTATTTCATTATAAATGAGAGAATTTTGAATTAATATTGCAAAACAGAATAGTTTGTAGTGAAAGAGAAAAATGTTTTCAAAATAGATCTGTATAGTCTGTTGTGCATTTTGGAATAATAAAAATAATTTTATTGGACTTCACTTACGTGTCTTAATATGTCAATTAAAAATCTCAAGAGTCCACCTGTTGACTTCACGATGCTTTAAATCACACCTTTTCTCCCCCCTCTCATAAGTTTTTTTCATGTAAATAATACACCCACTTGAGCCATATTTGCCTTATATGGCCAAATATCAAATAACACTGCTATAGATCAGTCTGATCCAGTAACATGACGATGAAGTATTGCATACTTATAACACAACAGAACTGTGGCTAGGAATAAAGATTATGCATCATTAATATTTTATTTAGACTATACGGATTGGGACCTGTCCAGAGCTGTGTCCATATCTGTCGTAAATTAGCTCGCATGCGAAAACAAAAGTCATACAGCTCTCATTTCATCCATGAGACAAATGCACACATTTTCATTTTGCAAACAAATCTATGCAGAACCTTGAATCTAAAACCATAACTAATGCAGTCAAAATGAGAATATCAGAATGCTGGCAAAGACTGGACTAGATGATCCTTGTGGGTCCCTTCCAACTCATAATATTCTGTGAATCTGTGTGAATTTTAGGTACTAGTGCTGAGGTGAATTCCAAGTCCTAGACACTCCAAGATGCGAAGAAACAGATGCCCTCCATTTAAGCACTAACCCTTGCCAAGCCAATTAGAGCCTTCAGAAATATCTCTCAACTTTTGTCCCCTACCTAGATATCAGCTGCACCTGAATGTCTTCCATAAAGCTGAGTTTTGGAAAAAAATGGATATTAGTTCAGAAGTTCAATAAAGAACGGCAAACAAACTATGGAATTTCTCTTCTTTTTCTAATCATAAGTGATCACACGTAATGCTCAGGAAACATTAAATACCACATGGAGTCTTGTTTTTAATATCAGTGAGCTTTCAATGCATGTCTCCATTTATATAAAGCTAGCATTTCTTTCTTGTTCTACAGACTGATGGCAAATATTTTACTGTTGGTACTTTCAGAGACAGAAATTCAGAATCTCATAGAGAAGATTGCTCTGACTTGAAGATATCTTAATCTATGTTTGATAGCTGTGAGACAGACTTTACCATTTTAAAGTTCAAGTTCCGTGCAATGCCCAATAATTTAATGAAGTTTACTTTTACATCAGCACTTCTGCAAAGTTTTAGTGACCATACCTGCAAGTCATGAATATCAGTGTAGTATGAGGTCCAAAACTCATTATTTAAGAAAAATATTTAAGAAGTCATTTTTATGCTCTCTGTTTAGCTCTCTCATGATGTATACATGGGGACTCAACCGCAAAAAAAGAGGCTGCAACAACCTTCACTCTCTATTGGATGCGGAGGCAAACATAGTATCTAGGGATGAGGAAAGGGCAGAGATACTTAATGCCTACTTTGCCTCTGTTTTTAACAGTAAGACAGGACAACTGGACTTCTGAACAAGAAGAAGGCTAGGGGTACAGTATAACCCTCCCCGTAATCCAGGAGGAGGTAGAGACTTGCTGAGTGGCTTGGATCCTCACAAGTCCATGGAACCAGATGAGATCCATCCTAGGATGATCAAAGAGCTGGCAAATTAACTCGCTAAGCTACTCTCCATAATTTACCAACAGTTCTGGCTTACCAGTGACGTACTGGAAGACTGGAAATTGGCTAATGTGACACCCATCCACAGGAAGGGCCGGAAAGATGATCCTGGTAGTTATAGACCTCTCAGCCTGACCTCGGTCCCAGATAAAGTCACGGAACTGATAATTCTCAATGCTATTATGCAGCACCTTCAAAATAACCACGACATTAGACCTAGTCAGCACAGATGTAGGAGAGGTAGGTCCTGCCTAACCAGCCTGATCTCCTTTTATGAACTGGTGATTCTCCTGGTTGATGATAGAAAGGCCGTGGGTATTGTGTACTTGGATATTAGCAAAGCCTTCACTACACTTTCCCATGGTAAGCATCAGAAGAAACTCTCAGATCGTGGATTGGATAGGAGCATTCTGTGTTGGGTTAGGAATTGGATGGATGGATGAGCTCAGAGAGTGCTGGTGAATGGTGCCACATCCAGCTGGCGGCCAGTCACTAGTGGAGTCCCACAGGGATGAGGGCTTGGCCCTGACAGTATTTAATATCTTTATTGATGATATGGATGAGGGAATTGAGCCCACCATTAGCAAGTTTGCAGATGATACCAAGTTGGGGGCAAATGTTGAACTGCCAGAGGGAAAAAGGCCCTTCAGAGGGACCTTGACAGACTAAAGAAATGGGCAGATTCCAATAATATGGGATTTAACAAGTCTAAGTGCCGGATTCTTCACTTTGGACATAACAACCCCAGGCATCGCTATTGGCTGGGGGATGAGTGGCTGGAGAGTGGTGAAATGGAGAGGGATTTACCCTCTGGCATTTACCTCTCCTAAATCCATGATGACTAGTTCTAATGTCATGGTCGTTTTGCAGTTGCTCCTTAATAGCACACAAGACTATCTGCTCCATGACTTTGCCTGGGACTGAGGTCAGGCTGACAGGTCTGTAATTACTTGGATCATCTTTCCTGCCCTTCTTGTGGGAGTCACATTAGCTAATCTCCAGTCTTGTGGTACAATGCCAATAATCCAGGACTGCTGGTAAATTATGAAGAGTGGCTTTGCAAGTTCATCTGCCAGTTCTTTCATCACGCTTGGATGGATCCCATCTGGTCCCATGGACTTGTGAGGATCTAAGCCGCTCAGCAAGTCTCTGACTACCTCTTCCTGGTCTGCCATGGGAGGTGGTGGAGTCACCATCCCTGGAGGTGTTTAAGAAAAGACTGGATCAGGAACTCAGTGACATGGTCTAGATGATGGGAGGCTTGGATGGAAGGAGAGTGGTGCCCGTGGCTCCAGGGTTGTGGGTTCAGTCCCTGGGTGGGCATTCATTTGGGAGTTGGACATCCCTTCCAACTCAGAATAACCTGTGAACCTGTGAACCTCTGAAAAGGTGAAAATGTCAGTAAGACATACTACTCTAAATACTGAATTGCTGGGTAAGCTTTTAGAAACATTCCTAATACAGTCAGAAGTATTAGATTTTCAATAATTCCTTTTGTGGACCTAACACTTTCCATTGAAATCAATAAGTAATATACTTTTCAACTTGAATAGAACTATTCTGCCAACAGTGAACTTTTCAAAAACTTCATATGAATCCTATTTTTAATGTCAGGTTCTCAAAAAAACCTTACAATATGCCAGACTTCAGGCACTAGTGTACAAAACCAAACTTAGTACTACGTAGTAGAAATTAAAATGAACTGATCTGTCTATTTATTTACTCTTATTTAAGTAAAATTTTCTCTTCTTGCATGAACCTGAAAGCAGCAAATCTGTAAAGCCATAATTTATAATCCACTGGTGAAGCCATACAACACAGAGGCAATACGTAGTGTTGAAGTGTCTCTTACAGACCTCTGAGAGGGACACTTGATGCAGGATTCATTGTGTTGTAATTAATTAAGTCCTTCAAATCCCAGATGTATAGATAAACTGCACAGAGATTATTCATCTTTGCTGCCACATCTGTGGGTGAATTAATACTCTCTTTCATGTATTTTGCAGACAGTTTGACCTTGATCTTATAAGTGTCTGTGCCAGGTGTACTTGAAGCTCTCCAGACATCAGGATGAGAACATGAAGTGCAGCAGCAGTATTCACAGTCTTACTAATTGAAATGGCCATTTAATCCCACTGCATTTTTATTTCGAAAGCACAACCTGATTCTGCAGACAAAGCAATAGACATTCCTCACCTTGAAACATTAATAAAGCATCAACATATTGGCATTGCCCCACTGTTGTCAATGCTCAGCTGTTATTCGCTGCCTAAGTAAATCACTCCTCCTAACTCAAAACAGGTTTACACGCGTCTTTTTAATTTTGCTGGATAACTGGGCTCACAGTATTTTGCACCTTAATCAAGAAATATAAATGTCCTCTCCCTGTATTAACCCAACTGATGAATAAGAATGTATTAATCATTCACAAAACCTCAGACAAATCCAGCCTGAATCAAATGGCAGAAAACAGGAATATCAGCACTCAAGTTTACACGCCAACTTCAGGTTTCCCTAAATTTTGGCTATTTGAATGGGAAGGGGAAAGACAGTTGATCATGGTATTAATGTGCTACACTTCTCCTTCACCCTTCCAACTCAGCAAGTGCATTTTCCTTTGTCAGTATGCAATATCTAGCCACGTGCTTTATTTTCATTTAAAAATACAACTGGCATCTTAGTTGAAACTACCAACAAAATTATGAAAAAAGAGCTAAGCAGCTGATCTGAAAAATTCATTTGGAGATGACAGCCTTGAGACTAGTGTCTCTGCTCCAGCTGTAGGATCTATAGAATTTTTCTGTGTCTCTCATGTTTCTCTTCAATTTATATTATTAACATTAGCTCTCAGAGCCTTGGTCTTTCAGTGTGACTTAGACTGATAGACATTACAGCAGCTCACAAGGCTGCTGTCTCTGGGAAACAGAGAAAACAAGACAGGACCAGGGTTAGACAAAGGACATAGTTTCAAGACATCAAATGTCAATGTTTCATTATGTGTAGGCGGAGAAGAAAAAGAATTAACTAGCTATGCTTCACAGTCATTAACTATTAGATCTCTTAATTAATTGAAAAAATGTGAGAGGTGGTTCAAACATATTTCTTGTATTATTCTGTGTGAAACAGTAAGGTAAATTATGGATCTAATATGTTTGGATTACATTCAGCTATAGTTGCATACATTAAATGCTATAGACAGATATATTATTCAGTCATGATGTGACTAACTTCTAAAATATGTCCTTCTTAAAATGACAACATTCAAGACATAAAAGGTAATATAGCATTATCCCCTGGCTTTTAGACAAACCTTTGAACAACTTAAGGAATTCATTTTTTCTACATGTATTTCCATTTAAAGCTTCATTCAAAAATTATCTTAGCTTTCATGACCTCTTTCTTTTATTAGATACTATTGAAAAGTCTTGATGCTTATGTGAATACTGTGGAAATTATCAGTCAAAATAATATGGTAATGAAGGAAAAGTCTTAATAAGTTAAAAAGAAAACATCACTTCTTGTTCAGACACTGTCAAAATTTATGACACAGAGAGGCAAAGGTTTATGAGTTAGGTCTATGCCTTGGTAAGATTTGCCTTTTTGAACACATATTTAGAATCACCAACAGCTACATAACACAAAATGAGAGTATGCACTTCATTGAGAATGATTGAGAAATAATACAGATAGCTTGAAATTATTTCTGCTCCCACTTCCAAAGAGTACCAAAGACAGCTCTGCCAAGCAAAGGATCTGGCCTAATAAATTATATTTCTTTCCTATATTATTTTTGCTTTTAGAGAAATATTTTAATCTTCATGAGAATTTTAAGCTGAGTTAATGCTGTAGATGTGAGACTGATTGACACAGTTGGTGTGAACAGACACAAGCTTTACCGCACTGGCTTTGTTTTCACAATTGAGCCTTAAGACAGGTAGATCCTGATCTGCAGGTACCTAGATGTGTTAATGGATTGTTATGTCTGGAACTCAAAACCACTTTACACCATGATGCTTAGTTCAGGGACAACGCAAAAGATTAACCAAATTAATTACTGTCTATGCACAACCTGGTTACCCAGTATTTCTATCCAAAATGTACATCAAATGGAGAACTGCCATTTTATTAACCATTTCTCTAAGCTGAGAGTAGAAACTACCTTGTCAAATTCCAATATCCAGCTGAAAAATTCATTAGAGATTATGAAGCTGTTGCAGCTTGACAAAGACTCAGTTTACCCCAACACAACCTTCAAACATCGGCTCTAAGAACAAGCACTATAATTAATGGAAAGTATATAGTCCGGAATGGTCTTATAGACTCATGAGATCCATTCTAAGAATATTTATTTTCATCTATTTAACATTATAATATTTAAGAATACACAAATCTCTCAGTTCTTCGTGGCTCAAATTTTGTGGCTTCAATTCTTCACATTTTTTTTTCCCCAAAAAAAGATTTTGTCTTCCCTCGGTCATTTGTGCACGGTGGCAAAGGCATCTCTGCACTCACTGGAGCTGAGGGGGCAGGGTGGTGGGTGTGGCTCATTTACATATGTATGAACCATTTCTTCACAGATTTCAGCTATCACGGGACTTTCCCAGACCTGGTCCCCTGTGAAATTTGAGGGATTACTGTATTTATTTTAGGATTAGGATAGCCAGTGGTATCAGAGTATTCTGATACAGGATCTGAAGAATGTCTTTTTAATTTTGCTACTACCATGTAGACCAATGTTGCTTTAATAATAAAATTAATTTTAAAAAATAGCACAAGAGAGCAAGCCTAGGAATGAACAATATTATATTCGAATAACTTAGGCCCAAATACAAATTTCAGTGCTTTAGAGGATAAATATTCAAATTTTTGTGATGCCCTTAAATAATTCCATCCACGTCCTTTCACTAAATGTCTGATCTATTAAATATTCACAAACACTTTGAGGACTGGAATAGTGTCAGATCTCAAATTAGAAAATTTCCCGTTAATATCACTCTTATGTTAATTTCTGCCACTTTATTTCACATTTTCTGCCACATCTTCAATTAGGTAATACTGATAGCACAAAAAAGGATGTTCTCATTCTTTGTAACTTACTATGTCTCATGACAGAAACAAGCAACTCTGCTTTTGACACACACAGCCCCATTGACTTCAAAACGGGAAAAATTACCTCTCCAAGAGTATGGCAATTGATAAGGAAGATTTCAGAACCTCCCAACTTCTCACTCAAGCAAATCAACATGAAAATACAATTTGAAGCACTATAAAATTGGTAATATTACTATACTACAACAGTTTATTAAAAATGTATCCTCGTAATTGACCTGAAAATAAAACAGAAGATTTTTGCCCATGACAAAAGGAAGAACAAGGGATGAGTGTCAAATTGTAACTCTATTAAGAGATGGGAAGAGCGCAATAAAGACCTACCAGGTTTTGAAAACAGGGAACTGAACAGGGAAACCCCTTAAGTTTTAGTATAAAAACCAATGATATAATCAAAAATGTTACTGACAAGATTAACTCTGTAGTACTTCCTAGTCAAGTGTTCCCTCCATTGCATCCTGATTTGACATATTTCCTTCTACAGGGAAAGCCTAAATGTCTGAAAGATCATAATTCAAAGAAGAGATAATTCAAATTCATCTTAAATTTCATATCAGTGTATTTATATGGATGGAGGGCAATGTACAGCATGAGTTTCCTCCCAGAAGAAAACCACAGATAAAGAAAACTACAAAGTTGTTAAATCAAACAAAAATGGACCATGTCTTCACACAGACTTTTCATTATTTCTCAACTGTTATGCAGTTTAATGACTGGTTCTGATGACAATTACTGCATTTCTGACTCAACAGGTATGGACACTGTTAAAGAAGAAATATACCGTGCTGGATCCAACAGACCATGAGAGACAAGGCCTTTAAACACAGAGATGTGAACAGTCCCTCTCATGAAGTGAACTGGCAATCCCACCTAGGTCTCAGTAGGCTTCAACACCACAACACTGTATAAATTTTCCTTATTGTTTAGCAAAACTCCAACAAAAGAACAGTGTTTCTTTGTCATCAATTTAATGTATTAAGGATTATCAGACAGACAAATCTCACTGCCCTTCCACTCCCTTAATTGATGGCTGTGATTTCTGGTTGTGTAACTCTTTTTAAGACCTTTAGTTAAAAAACAAACAAAAAATCAACCAATCAAACAAACAAAAACCGAAAAAACAAAACACAACAAAACACCATCCTCATTTGGGTATTTGACATTTCTATTTAGTTTTAATGAAACACCTGCTTTCCTCTTTCCTGATCACATTTCCTGGCTACTGACTAGCAAAAGAAAGAAATTCTTGCACATTTTTGATCACGACATTGCTAACAATTCCCATCTACTTCACCAAGTTATTTCAAGAGCAATTCTAGTCAGTTTGTCATGTCACTAACTCTGTTCTCATTCTTTTCACAAGGTAAGCACCTAAAATCATGCCTACTTTCCCAAATTGTCTGCATAGCCTTACGCCCACCTTATACAAGTTTGCAGATTAAATGTCTCAGTATGTATATATCCAGCTATTCAGTAGTATTGTTCTAATACTAACCGGTCATATTCTCACTTTTGGGAGCACAGAATGCTACACATAAGCTTGAAAGTCAAGTTTTCTGTAGTTGATAAATGGCAGCGATGTTAGGTACCAAGAATCATCATCAGTCATCTCCTGCTTAAGATGCTAAGGGGATATTTTCAATAGTACCTTTGAATTAACTGCTCAACAGCATATGTCCTTTTTAAAAGTCCTCAGCTGAAGGACTTATGGCAGAAAAAGCTGGGTAGTGCACCATGTATCCATGAAATGCTCATATTCTAAAGTGAAGAAGACAGCAGAAAAAACATCTGAATTATTTAAATCTCTGGCTCTCTTTGGAAGAGAAGTGTTACGTGAGTAAGCCCCTTCAGCTCAGGAAAAGGTACAATGAAGTCCATAAAGACACTATCACTAGTATTTTTAAATGTTTCTTTAGCTGGGTTTTCACATCTGTTGAGGTGAAAACTTTACTCAACTTTACTAACTCAACTTTACTACTGTTTTATCAAAAATCACAAAAAAACAAAACAAACCTAAAAACCAACCAAACAAAAAAGCCCACAACCCCCCCCCCAAAAAAACAAACAAAAAAATCCAGAAAGAAATATGTAATTAAATTGATATTGTGATAGAAGAAATTAACATATGACTAATGAAACTCACAAGGTTTGCTTTCAATGTAGAACTAAAGATAATTTCCCCTTTTATCTCTTCAGCTCAGTCACTTTTGCCATTTATTGAGCTCAATGTTTTGATCTCCAGTGTTATGTTTTTCTTTGCCTGGATGAGAGTGACCTTTATGTGGCACCTGCACTAAAGTAAAATTCATTGGGAAACCAAGGCCAGACAGGTTTTCCTGGTGAACACTTGAGTTTCCAAAACAAATCACATCATAATTCATTGTGAGCAATACTTTCAGGAACACAGTTTCAGTTATCTAAATTAAAATCTCCACAAGTCAGGTTTCCTAAATCCAATTTACTCTTTAAAACACTGAAGTGTCCTCAGGTAGCTCACTAGAATAAGCTGAGGGTCTGCACAACGGTCTCCGAAGTTCAGCTCTGAAATTCCACCTAACTTGTAGACTTCAGCATTTGAACAGTCTTTTCTAAATGCATCATTCTTTTATAAGACAGATGATAAACCACAAAATTTTCAGAATAAGACTGCATTCTCATTTGCCTATCTAGCATTAAGAGTGCCACTCAATCCAATAAAACCCTAGGTCTTATTGCTTAGGTTTTTGGTGGTACATCCCCCTCCTCTCCCTTTTCCTCATGCTGCTCAACAATCTCAGGAATTCTTCTTAGGCCTCAGCCTTGATTAATGGCTCCTGGGTAGTAATGATCCCCTTGATCTTATCAAAAACACTGTTCCCAGGACCTTCTGTTGTCTAACAGAGCAAAGCCTCGAAGCCTTGAAATATTATTGGCTTGAATCACAGCTAGAGTGAAACAATATTATTATAACTGGACTTTTGAGGAATATTCCAGTAATTACCACCTTGGTTTATGGCCAGGAAGGGGATTGACAGATTACTAAAGCCAAACATCTTGCAATTCATATGCAGTGGTCTTAAGTGAGGCCCTTTGAGCTCTCCTGGACCGCACGAGCTTGCCCCTCTGAATGGGAAACCTCTCAGAGTTTACCAACCCTCAAGACTGAGACAGTCACAGGACCACTGACGAAAGTTGACAACAGGATCTTGGCTGATACCTCTCACTCTTCAAGGCCAAACCCTTTGGCTAGTGAGAACTGCAAAGGCAAACAATTTATTTCAATGAACTCGAGGGGGAATTTAACAGGTACACATTCATACATAGACTTTGTGTCTGTGTGTGTGCAGAAAAAGTGTAGAATGGATGCTGCTTTCTCAGATGTACAGTTAAATTACTGCTGTGCTTATATAAATCCTACTGAATAATTTTGTAAATATTAAATTAGTCAATGATTAAGTGCAGCTCAATCCTTTAGACATAAACAGTTGACTAAGTCTGGGGCTCAATTTCGACTCAGGTCCATCACTTTAGAAAGCAAGGGGTCCACTATGAACCTTGTAACTCAACAGGAGGGTCTCCCTTACCCTTTTTCCACCCTTCTCCTTTTTTGTGCCCCCAGTCTGCGTGTAAATCATTGTAAATTGATTCCAACCTGTCCTGATGTCAATTAAGACAGAGTATGAATTGAATTTAGAAATACTTGAGTAATATAGAGAGAGAAATAAGAACTTTACTGGGAAAAAGAAAAAAAATAATATAACAAATATATATATATATATGTTTGAACAACAACAATAACAATATCAACACCAATGGAACAATAACAACTGAAGACAACTTGGAAAAAAACACAAGGGGGGGTCAAGTTTGAGGGAGTCCCAGCACCCCTGAGATTCCAGGGACAGGGGAGAAGGGTTATGGGTAGGCAAACTAGTGGAGTAACAGCCGGTGATCCTTTTCTGAAATGTCCAAGGCGCTGCAGGGAGATCCAGTGGTCAGCAGGGGGAAGGCTGTACTGAGATGAGGAGCCAANAAGGGAAGGGGAAGGGAAGGGGAAGGGAAGGGGAAGGGAAAGGGAAGGGAAGGGGAAGGGAAAACAAAACAAAGAATCCTCCTCTGGCCACATGCCTTGCAGGGGAGGGAAGGGGAGATAAGAAAGGAACCCTATTATCTGCTCCAGTAAAAAGGTGAAAAGTTTAACCAGAGAACAATAGGGCTCTCCCCATAACACAACCCAATTTCCCTTTGTGTGCTTCATCTATGTAGTAAGTGATAGTGAGCCTTGCACCAAACTTTTCTCATTTTTGCAAATTTATATTAAATCTGCTTTTGCTAGTTGCTTTGAGGGTGCTTCTTCACGTGACCTCAACCACTCATTTCCACTGAGGTTCAATATTTACTTATGAGTGGCTTCCCATTTTCTTTTTAAGTATCCTAAAGTTTATTTAAGTCCAGTGAAATTTAAGGGCACCTCTGGGCTATGTCTCTTCCAGGAAATTGAGACGAGATTAAATAGAGCCACCTAGTCTTTAAGTGGGGATGGCCAGATTCTCCTTTAATATGATAATACAGAAGTACTCTTTGACCTTAAAATGTACCCCAGCAGTAAGGAGTTAGTTTTCTTTTATTTCAGTAGATAGGGATCTTAACCTAGGAACTTTTTACTGATCTTTTCTACCCCATCAAAGACATGGAAAGATTGAAAGTTCATGTGATTCTGGAGTGGAGGGAGTTTTCCTTTTAATTCCCATATTTTTTTTCTAGGAGTATTATTAGTCTATGAATTAATAGATACAGAATTCAGAAAATAATCTCATAGAAGTGTCTGGAACAGTTAAAAAACCTACAATTTTAATAAATTGATATAACCTCTTTGTCAGCTCACAGAATGCTAAGCAAGCAAGACTGATTTATCTGGTGATTTTACCCCCCAGACAGTTTCAGAATTTTTCCAAAGAAAGTGGTAAAGACTCAATATTTGAAATCCTATCAGTCTTAGCAGTTGTGATGGGTCACATAAATTGAGTAGCATCATTCTTTTTCAGCTGAAGAATGCCAACTCTTACAAAGAATCTTTGGCATACCACCAAGCATGGGTCTAAATATGAAGTTTCCCAGGTATGATAATTCCCATACATAAACCAGAAATCCAGTCTCCTTGAACTGCCAGATATAGTATTGAATTACTTAAAGGTGTTTTAAAAGATACTAAAACTAGGTAAGCTCAGCTAAAGCACACACAGTGTGGAGGAAAAAACCAAACCAAACCAAAAGACCAAATCAAATATACAGCGAATGTGATTCACTTGTTTTCTAAACAAAAACTAAGCTGCAGAATTTGTGAAGAATACACCATATCCCATGTGATATTATTCTACAGTGACTTACTTGACAGAAGAAAAAAGTGAAGACAAATAATATTTGTTTGTCATTTATTATGTTAACATTAAACATGAAAAGCATGGAAAAGGAATAATCTTTTCCACTTTTTACAAACAATAGAGTGATGAAGAATCCTGCTGCACAAATCATCAGCCTTGCTGCCAATCCAGCTGTATCATTGCTCTTTGCAACCTTCTGCTGACCATCCTTCTCTATTGCATTAACCATAAGCTATTTGCCATCGCTTTCAAGGCTCATTATGACTGATCCTTCCTACCCATCATCTCTCATCAAGTATTTAGAGGCCTCCAATCAAGCTATAGTGACAGCTCCCATCATCTTCTTGTTAATTTTTTAGACAAGCAGATCTATATTTTCTGTCAAGTTAAGAGTCGACACATTCAGAAAGGCACTTTCTGGTTCTTCTTCATATCTTCCCTTAAAATTCTCCTTTGCTATGATACCAATAAGAACAATACGTATTGTGTTGTATGAAAAGAGATACTTAACTTGTTGTTCAAGAATATTAAATTGTCTCCCTCACAACCCATCTCTAAGTACCTTTGTGTTATTCTGAAGCCATGAATTATTGACCTCTCCCAATAAAGTTTTAGAGCTCTGTGGTTTATTCTATCTCTTTTGACAAGATAAACGTGTGGGTCTCCCTCTGAGGTAAAGGGAAAGCACCCACCAAACGCACAGAATGTGTTACTCATTTTAATCTGGATAAATATAGCACAGCTCCACAAGATGGCATTACACTACACCCAGGTAAGGAATAGGAGGCACTGGCACACACGCCCTCTCTTGCCTGCTTATGTCTGAGAGGATTCAGTGCTCACCAAATCACCCCCAGACAGCCACCATGCAGAAACTTGACATCCCTGTCTCTGTTCCTGAAAACCACATGGGTAAACACATACAGGTAATGAAAATCCAGAAAGCTAAAAACTACAATTTTTCCTTTTAGAAAATATGGACTACTCACTTTATAGATGATAATTCAAGTGAGCAGTCTGTGGCAAACTCCAGGCTCACTGTCACTGCAGAACCAGCTCTGTTAATCCTGACTACTACTGCTCTTTCCATTCCTACCAAACACAACTCAATAGCTGAAGCAACGGTTTTCATGCAAGCTCTCTGGCCGATAAGGGTTGTGGGATGTCATCTAAATACAGTGAAAATAAGCAGAGCACCAAAATGGGGGCTCATCATTTGTGCAATTAACAAATATATCTGGTTAGCTAAAGAAAAAACTGCAGTAGTGCAGCTGGTGCATACTACCCTGCAGTAAAAACATGGCATTATGAAATTGCAGGGGCCTGTTGCAGATAAGCCAGCATCACGCCAAGATTAAGACAGAATCTTCTCCTAGGCGTTGGAAGGAAAGCAATCTTGAAGGATGCATGCAGAAGCTGAGACAGAATTCTACAGCAGGAGAAAGATCAATGAACTGTAATATCTCAGAGGCTGAGCAAGATAATCTAGGTGGCTAAAATTATTCCAGGCCTCTAAATCTGTGCGCACTATTTCCAGATAAAATAGATTCATATCAAAGCTGTCACTTGTTTAGTCATTGTCCTGTTCAATGCTACATGGAGTCATGGAATTAGCAGTAAACTCCCAGCACCAGGAAGTCTCTTATCTCTCAATTTAAAAAGGACTAAAAAAACTAATGTATTCTACCTCTTTCCCAGAGATTAAGTGACAGGAGATCCTGTTAAAATAAATACCCATGGCAGTTTCTGCTTTATTGCTAGTTCAACTGAAACACTGCAGGTCAGATCTAACTTGAAATCACCTGCTGATTTCAAAGGGCACTGGATCAAGACTTAGCTGAGGAAGACTTTTCAATTATCTCTTGAACAAGGCCCTGAGTTGATTAACAGCCCTCCACCTGCTACTCTAATGGGAATGCTTTTATTTTTATGCTTCTCAGGGCAGCAGATATGCTTGCACAGTCATCAGCAAGCAAACTTTCAGGAAATCTGTTCACTCCTGCGTAAATGCAGTAACTGCTTAGCTGTTACAGAAGATCCCAGTAACTTCACTGCAGGCAGATCCTCATTTCAGCACCAAGCTATCAGTGCAGCAAATGAAATGCTGATTCTAACAGAACAGCTGATCTTTTAGAGTCAGTCTGAGTATCAAAAAAATTACTGATGGTAATAAAAAATATAGGAGAACAGCGAGAAAAAGAAATAGTTCTGAAGACTTTCTTAACTGTGCAGAGGTGATAAAGAATTTCTTAATAAAGAAATCAGAGTATTTCCATGAACTGCAGATACAATATGAGCTCACTGTTCAGATTATATTTGCTGGATTAAAAAAACACTGAGAAGCATATAAAGGGGCAATTGGTTAGGAAGAAGTAAAAGTTTGTGAAAAGGAAACACTAAGGCTAAACACAGCAGTAATATATTTCCTACTAGGTAGACTAGAATTTTAACCTGATACTTCTTTTTTATGCCCTCATGCAAATACAAGATCTCTTTTCTTCTTTTTTACTACAGAAAGACTGTACTAGTCCCAGTTGATTTATCTCAATATCCAAAGTGCAATGATAGTCAGTATTGTCTGACGACACTATATACTTCTTTCAAATTTTAGACAAGTTCAGTTTTAAAACTATCCTTATCTCACGTAAAATTAAACATTCAGCTTCAACTCAGAAATCTTCTACGTAACTGCTCATGCTTTGGTTTTGCAATGTGACACCACAGGGAATTGTAGAGATTGACTGACGACGACTGAGCGGAAAAAGATTTGTCAAACATGCAAAGAGTTAATTGTGCTGATTTGCCAGTTTCTGTTGACAGCCTGTTGCTCTGGGAGACCACAAAGTGACATCTTACACGGGTGGAACATCAGGATGTAACTGCTGACACACCTCTAATTTCTTGAGATCAGTCAGCCTATAAACAAAACATCAAGTCAGTGCTTCCATCACTTTCATCCCTGTAATGTGTCTTGTATAAAGTACCTCAAGAGCATTTGATCTGACTTCTCCTGTTTTCTTGGCCCTCTCCCTTTGTGAACTCTGGTGGCATTTCTGAAATCCAGAAGAGAGGGAGATAAAGAAAAGCCTGGCATATCGAATCACAATTCAGTGTAAGTAAATAAAGCTGCAACCAAAGATTCCTACACAAATAGAAATTACTCTTCTATGCTAACTGCTGCCTACAATTGCTTTTTACTGTGACAAAAGCCACTCCATCCATCTCAAGGATAAGCAGATCCTTGTGGCAAGATGTGTATGATGTGCACATTTCTATAACTTTATTTAGCACTATAGTACTATATATTAGTATATAGTATTCTATAACTTTATTTGCAAGTTCCATTAAGCATCGTGAAAAACTCAATAAAAGCTCAGTCTCAGCCTCTGGTTTCTCTAATACAATGACAGTTTGATTTATACACACACACACACAAACACACAGAGTTCTGGGAATAATAATTTATTAGATGTCAATTTAAATTTGTTTGCTTCAGTATGTGAGCCAAACTGAAGTTGGTGAGTTTATTCTTAACACAGTTTCTATAAGCAAGTTATCTCCAAACTGTTTTCCACTTGCCACCTTGCGTTTTCTCAAAAAAATTATTTTAACGAAATAATTGTATTTACAGAGTTTGATGAAACCATTGGTCTTATCTAATGTTTCAATTCTTATATGTTCATATTCTGAGTTCTCGGTGTTCATAAAATTGAGTAAAAACATAGTAAAAAAATGTGACCAGGAGAGTATTCTGCACCACCTCCTTGATAACTAAAGTACTTTGTAAAATAAAGGGAAAGCAATCATTGCAGTAGATTTTCTCATATCTGCTCCTTAAGCCAAAATAGATTACCTTCCTGCTATTTTGAGAAACAAATGTACCTTGAATGCCAGAAGGATCAAAGCCAGATTTCTCATACATCATAATTTTATCAAGTGAAATTGACTGAAGGGAGGAAAATTGCAGTAACTTCAGAGCTCTGGATGCATTTGTTACTACCATTTATTTTGCTTCCGGCTTTTTTGCTGTTTGTAGATATTTCTTTTTCAATCCTTTCTTTCCCAGTCCTTCAGTCTTACTAACTTGCATTCTGAGTTCACCTCCAGTTTAGGCTCTCAGTTAGTCCTCAGTGTTTATTTATTTTTTTTATTTATTCTGTCCCAGTCCAGTCTAGTTTCTCATTTTGTGTTTTCCTCCAGTGACTTTTCCTCTTCTGTTCATCTTCCTAATTTCTGGAATAAATTCTTTCTGCTCTAACACCTGCTTCAGCTTCTCAGAGCTAAACATTTGGCAAAGCTCAAAAACTTTTCCCTGTACAGGCATCAGCCTGCTTGTGCTTTTGCTTAAAAAATGAGAGTTCAGACATCACTGGTGCTTGGGGAGACAAGAGTCTGGAAAGGATTGGATAGTTATACAGTTTTTCTATGCAAGTGGCTATAACATAGCACATTACCTCTTCTCTGTTAGTCATGGTACTATCTGGAGAGTAAAGACAAGTAAAACCAGTAAATATCCATCCTACTTGGCACCATAAATAATCCGTTCCTGAACATAAAATCTTCCTTCTACTTTTTATACGTTTGCCATTATTTTCTGATGCTTTCCACTGTTACAAAACAAAAAGTTACCAGTGCTAGGGCACAAATTGGCATTGAAAACAAGCTGTTGAATACAACTCTGACCTAACTTCAGAATACTCACCCTGATCCAAGCACAGTACAAAATGACCATATTTCACTTCACAAAATTAGCCCTCTCCTCCTTCAGCAAAAAGAAAGTACCACTGTGTAAAGTACAAGTTACCTCATGGGAAGAAACATGGCACAAAGCAGATGCTTCTGTGTTCTTCACTGCGTTATCCCACTCCAAAGAGTTTGTGGTTACTAAAAGAAAAAGCATTTACATTCAGAGACATCTGATAAATGTACAAAACATTGATTCATGAGCAGATATTCTCCTGAGACAGAAAACTCTGGTTCTTTTATACATCCCTCACTGGAGAAGCCACTAATCTCGGGATGAGCCTGCACACGAAGGTCTTTCAAGTGTCTCTGCATTTTGAAAACATTCAGATTCAAATCCAGATTTCAAACATCTCTCCATTCAGATCAATACATTACAATATTGTGACAATTCCAGCTGAGAACTTCTAGGCAGCTATAAAATATTAACAATATTTTACTTGTAGTCCTTTGATAGAGAAATTATGTTACTCAGAATATGTTTGCTAAATCAAATTCTGGACAGGTTTCCTAGTGCCTTGACGCACAGTAGTTGTAGATCACAAAATGGGCTGCCCATAAATGGATGCCAAAATTAAAAACTGTGCTTGTACATATGACTTGTACTTTCACTAACAATAAGATAATTATGCAAAATGAAGGAATTTTTATATGCTGAGAACTTTTCCAAAAACTTCCTTATACTTCAAAATCCTTAGGAAGCATTAGAAATTTAATGAATGCATGTTTATCACTCAGAGTAAGATCCACAGAAACTCCTAAAATTCTTCCCCTCATTATGGTGCAGAACCACAAGAGGCTGGATGAACATAACATACATAAGCTTCAAAATAAAGGAAAAGAAAACAATATAAACCAGAAGAGAAAAGAAAATAAAATGAAACTACACAAAAGGAAAATAATATCTTGGTCACAGTCCATT
Source organism: Pitta sordida (assembly GCA_013390025.1). Classification (NCBI taxonomy): domain Eukaryota; kingdom Metazoa; phylum Chordata; class Aves; order Passeriformes; family Pittidae; genus Pitta; species Pitta sordida. The sequence goes on from WEKX01019115.1 coordinate 193,491, forward strand.
AAAGTGAATAATTAAGGAACTGTTCCAGTGTTAAGCTTATATACTTAAAACTAAATGAATTCAAGATTAAAAAATGGTCCAAATGTTTTTTCTCCTGTAGCTGGAGGGAATAAAGACAAGAAAACAAAACAAAACATATTCAGATGGAGAATATTAATTTCAAATATTTGAAATATCATTGTCACTAGACGATTAGGAATATTTTTAAACTAGAATTAATATATGTAACTCAGTCCTACCCACATTTCTTTAGCATATTTCTTTGTGGGCTCAGAGGGCACTTCCCAGCTTCCAGATCCCGACTGCATAGATCTGGATGACCCACCTTCCCATTGTTTGAGAACAAATGGTCACCAAAGATGTGATTCAGTGGTGACACTCTGACAGCATGGCAGGTCTGCCCAAACAGCAAAGCAGTGATAAAGCAACAAGTAAGTAATTAGCAAAATATTTTCCTCATCAGAATTATTTAAAATGCCATACTTGACAAAGGAAAATAGGAGTCAGACATTAACACCATAAGAGAAAAAGCACCTTCTCCTTTGAAAATAAAGCAATCAGAAATTGTCTCAAGATTGGAAACCTGAAATGATGTATAGATGACTAGATACCAGCCAGTGATAAAGGGAATCTTTGTTCCTGATAGAGGATGAAAATCTGGAGTCTTGATACAATGCCGTCACTCCCAAACAGAATTGCTTTTTGAACTTCATAATTGCATAAAGAAAATTTCAGAATTAGAATTACTTCCATGACATCCTGAAACCATAATTTCTCCAGGAGTTCAGTCACCACTGACCATATATTTATCAACTATACAAACTCATGCAATATTTCCTAACATAACTGGATTTTTAGGAGGCTGGATGACTCAGTAACTACAAAAACAGCTCAGTGAATTTAAAAAAAAGTCTCTGTCTTCAAATACAAGAGATTAAACATCTTGCTGCTGACTAGTAGAAATAAAAGCATATTCTACCCTTACTCATGTGGCAACATTGATGATCCTACATAACCAGAGCATCAACACAGTAGCCTGACAATGGAAAATTGGTACTAACAATCAGAACATGAATAAACAAGGAGGTACAAAGTAATTCAATCACCTGAGAATGACACAGAGCTGATTCAAAATAAGAAACAGAAGCAAAAAGTCCTAAACTATTTGCTAAGTATTAAAGTTCAGGAAAATTATGGATTGATTTAATTATTGATTGATTTAAATGGTGCATAATTTACTTTTCCACAGTAAGTGTGGTAGCAACAAAAATTTTTTAGAAGACAAGGAATGCTTACATCAGAAATATTATTGGGGAAAAGCTGAACTTTGTCAGAATCAAATCAGCAGATTTACGTGCTGTGACTGTCTCAGAGACAGACGTGAGAAAACCATTACTGATAAAATGATACACAATTCTAATGTGAAGATAGTATTCAACTTTCCCAGGGAAAACTTTAGAAGATCATTTGAAGGTGGCAATGAAAGATGAAAATATTAAGACATGAGTAAGTAAACCCAGCTCATGGTGTGAGCTGCCTTAACAAGATACATGAGGATATTCTAGCAGAAGGTGTTCAGATACAATAAAAGAAACAAACCCTGGAATCTCGAAGCAACTCACTACTGGGCCTACACTGTGGGCCTGAAGCCAATCCCAGGAACCAGGCGTTAGATACACACATGGAGCCCTCCCCCAGCACCCTGTGGGCATATGGTGTCACACATAGAATGGCCGTGACATTCCTCTTCCCCTCACTACGATGTTGGCACTGGAATGAATGACCCTAAAAAGGCCAGAGAAACCAGCAGTCTCAATGAAGTGTACAACTTCACTCCCTCCATAAAGAAATCATAGCTGCATGTTGCATGGTGTCATCAGACTTTCTCTTTAGCTTTCAATAAAGGCATAAGATGAAAATTCCTAAATTGAAAAATCAAAGCTTATAATTACTGCTACAACTAAAACCATTTTCTAGGTGGTCTTTAGGTGAGTTAAACTTTTCTGTTTGAAAATAGTACAGCTGCTGGTATATTCATTACCCCTGGAACCTGAGGTGTCCTCTTATATGCATGTTACTTGGATTCAACAGAAGCTAAAGAAAACTGTTGCTGTAATTTATAAACTATTGTACAAACCTCTTGATAAACAGTCTTAACTTACTCATAAATTGGTTTCTTCCACCATGATAAGTATTAGTACTGGTTTGGCTTTGGTACTCTAAAGTACATCAACAAAGTGGCTGAACTTGTTTTATTGTGGCTTTTGAGGGGGATGGGAAACACTTTCCCCACATCATTTGTTAGAGAATTTCACAGGATCACAGAATATTCTGAGTTGGAAGGGACCCACAAGGATCATCGAGTCCAACACTTAAATGGTACCACTGCCTCCCTGATGGGAATCAAATCCCCGTCCTCCTGCATGAGATTTGGGGACACTCACCACTGTACTGGTTTATCTTTCAAAACAACAACAAACAGAAGATAAAACAACTAAAATCTGATTGCTTGAACGTTTTTTAAAAACACAGACTAATAAAATATGTTTACATTAATTTTTGGAAGTTAAATCTATGTTTAGACTGACTATTTGCAGTAGTTGCTGGTACCTGCTAACAGACCTACCAATTGCAGAAAAATGGACCATTTTCCCTCCAAATACATAATGACGCTTGAAATCCAGGAGGCAAACAGTGTGGCTTTAGGTCAGCAATTTGTCACAAGGCTGAAAAACTGATGGACAATGTAACTGTCTCTCATGCTTTAAGGAAAAAAGAAAACGCTACTCTCTAATGTAAAAATAGAAAAGATATAAATAAACTTGATTTCAGTAGAGGTTTCATGGGATAACTGTCTTCAAGGATTTCAAGGAACCATGGTAATTCCCATAGCTACAGCTGACAGAAGAGTCAGATGTAGAGTGAGTCATGGAGCAGAACGCTGCAGAACGGAAGAATTAGTTACAGAATTTTGTGCAGAGTCTGATCCCTGCAAGAGAAGAGGACTGAAAAGAGCCTAAGTTCACAGATAAGTTTCTTTTTCGATTTGTGCATACACCAGCTGCAGCGTTCCGTTTAATACCAAGACTTTATGTTGGATAAAAGTTGTGCATCATTCTTGATAGTCAAACAGAAGAATCAGTTTGTGACATTCCTGGTCACAAACACTCCAGGACTCACTGCTGCATGAATGTAACTGAGGAAATGTGGTAGCACTGATGTGTGAGGAATAAAAAGCTCAGCAAGCAAAGATACTCCTGCAGCAGAGCCTCATTAAAGCAGCAAGATGTACTAAAATATGTTTCCCACATTAATTGTACCAGTACAACTGCGCCAAGAAAACCTTGTGCGGGTGACCTCAGGACCATAAGTCTACATTGAGACTTCTGTGAGCTACTCTTATTTTGNGGGGGTTTAATAAAGCTACCCATAGTAGCGGTTACTGGGACTTAACTAGAGAGCTTTTCACTGGCTGGTGGCAGCTGTAGAGCCAACACCTCTCGACCTAGATGCTGATCTGCTAATTTCTTCTCCTGAGCTGTCTGGATTGAACACCAAACTTGTTCTCTGTGGCAAACAGCATAAAAGAAATGCAGAATAACCAGGAATCAAGCCCTACCATTTAATAAGAAAAACAGAAAACTCTAAAAATCATGGAAAGCTTCCTAGGATGCTGTACGTCCCATAAACCCTCACTTATATTCCAACACAATGCCCATTCACAGGCATATATTTATTATCCATGCCCTTTGCTTCCTTGGACATAAGGGTGCAATGGGAAGAAGTAACAGATAAATAGATAAATGATTCAGCATATGCCAGCAAACAGTAATTTNTTTCTGTTTGAAAATAGTACAGCTGCTGGTATATTCATTACCCCTGGAACCTGAGGTGTCCTCTTATATGCATGTTACTTGGATTCAACAGAAGCTAAAGAAAACTGTTGCTGTAATTTATAAACTATTGTACAAACCTCTTGATAAACAGTCTTAACTTACTCATAAATTGGTTTCTTCCACCATGATAAGTATTAGTACTGGTTTGGCTTTGGTACTCTAAAGTACATCAACAAAGTGGCTGAACTTGTTTTATTGTGGCTTTTGAGGGGGATGGGAAACACTTTCCCCACATCATTTGTTAGAGAATTTCACAGGATCACAGAATATTCTGAGTTGGAAGGGACCCACAAGGATCATCGAGTCCAACACTTAAATGGTACCACTGCCTCCCTGATGGGAATCAAATCCCCGACCTCCTGCATGAGATTTGGGGACACTCACCACTGTACTGGTTTATCTTTCAAAACAACAACAAACAGAAGATAAAACAACTAAAATCTGATTGCTTGAACGTTTTTTAAAAACACAGACTAATAAAATATGTTTACATTAATTTTTGGAAGTTAAATCTATGTTTAGACTGACTATTTGCAGTAGTTGCTGGTACCTGCTAACAGACCTACCAATTGCAGAAAAATGGACCATTTTCCCTCCAAATACATAATGACGCTTGAAATCCAGGAGGCAAACAGTGTGGCTTTAGGTCAGCAATTTGTCACAAGGCTGAAAAACTGATGGACAATGTAACTGTCTCTCATGCTTTAAGGAAAAAAGAAAACGCTACTCTCTAATGTAAAAATAGAAAAGATATAAATAAACTTGATTTCAGTAGAGGTTTCATGGGATAACTGTCTTCAAGGATTTCAAGGAACCATGGTAATTCCCATAGCTACAGCTGACAGAAGAGTCAGATGTAGAGTGAGTCATGGAGCAGAACGCTGCAGAACGGAAGAATTAGTTACAGAATTTTGTGCAGAGTCTGATCCCTGCAAGAGAAGAGGACTGAAAAGAGCCTAAGTTCACAGATAAGTTTCTTTTTCGATTTGTGCATACACCAGCTGCAGCGTTCCGTTTAATACCAAGACTTTATGTTGGATAAAAGTTGTGCATCATTCTTGATAGTCAAACAGAAGAATCAGTTTGTGACATTCCTGGTCACAAACACTCCAGGACTCACTGCTGCATGAATGTAACTGAGGAAATGTGGTAGCACTGATGTGTGAGGAATAAAAAGCTCAGCAAGCAAAGATACTCCTGCAGCAGAGCCTCATTAAAGCAGCAAGATGTACTAAAATATGTTTCCCACATTAATTGTACCAGTACAACTGCGCCAAGAAAACCTTGTGCGGGTGACCTCAGGACCATAAGTCTACATTGAGACTTCTGTGAGCTACTCTTATTTTGGTCCTGACCCACTTCAGGATTTAATCAAACCTTTTGAATTCACTAAATGATACTGTTTAGGACTTTCTCAATGACATAACAAACTAGCAAGTGTTAAGACAGATATTATTTGCCCTGGAAAATATTCTTATAAAAGGATTTTTTTTAATAGTATATAGCTTAAAATATATATAATATGTATATATATTTTAATATACATTATAAAATATACATTTAAATATATTTAAATATATTTAAATNCTACCATTTAATAAGAAAAACAGAAAACTCTAAAAATCATGGAAAGCTTCCTAGGATGCTGTACGTCCCATAAACCCTCACTTATATTCCAACACAATGCCCATTCACAGGCATATATTTATTATCCATGCCCTTTGCTTCCTTGGACATAAGGGTGCAATGGGAAGAAGTAACAGATAAATAGATAAATGATTCAGCATATGCCAGCAAACAGTAATTTTCCCTATTAGATACACCAACTGTCAGATTAACAACTTCCATTTTCCATCAAGGCAAGAACAGAGAGGTCATTTTATTTTGGAAAGGACAGATCTTACATTCCTTGAACACCCTAACCTGTTACCAGTGAGTAAGCATTAACTGTCTTGGGTCTGTGCACTTATTAGTTGCTCTGTAAGAGACTAGGAGGAGGCTGAGTGAAACTGCTTTTAGTAACAGCAATAAACAATCTCCCTGCTTTCTGAATCAGAAATAAATTCAATACTGTAACAGATGGCTAAAGAAAACTCCCAAATATCAGCACCATCTGAGACACAAATGTAAGAAGAAAATGCTGTCTACTGGGACTTTCTAATGAGATACAAACCTGGCAGAGAGTCTCTGCACCAATTCCAAAGGGCAGCAGACATCCATGTTTCTAAGCACGTTCCTTTCAGCGCCAAAGCGAAGTACACAGTACAGCAACAGGGTGATGCTACATCGTCTGTGAAGTTGCTCAAACAGGAAGAGCAGACTGGAAGCAGCAGCCAAAATCCTGCTCAACACAAAAAAAATGTAGAGAAAGATCTCACCGAGCAGACAAACAGAATGTTCCAGGCAATAAATTTATAAAGACTATCAAGAAATCAGCCCGGAAAGGGCAAAAGATTCCCAAAGAAGAATTCTAAAGGAGATGCCAGTGAAGTAGATGATTCTCGTTGTGACACAGCAAGAATCAAAGTGGGGAGGGGGATTTTCAGGTTTTTTCAGCCTGACAGAATTTCTATTATTTCTATTACTCAAAAACTGCAGCATGATATGAATCCAAATATTCAACAGTGCGTGTCAAAATTTAAATGCAGATTTTTTAAATAATTAACAGTTTCTATAACAATGCCAAATTAAAATAAAAACAAATAAAAACCCAGGGCAGCAGTAATTTAAGCCAGGATATGCACGCTCTTACACCCATATCTTACAACATATAAGTTACTTATATGCTACAAGGTTCTCTCAAGGTACTTTTAAATTTTTTTTTTTCCATTAATCTTATGGTGATACCCAGACTTTTGAAGACTGAAAGATTTGGTGTGAAATAAACAGTTTTGTTTAAATGCCTCTGAAGTTCATGACTTTCAGATAAAATGCAGCATCTGGCATCACATTTTCTACAAGCAAAACCACATGTGGGCTACATGTTTCCAAACTGGTTTATGTTTTAGCAAATTTCTTCTTGTTTGTGTTTGAGTTGTGTGGGCAAAGGCATGAAATCAGCACCTACACATATTTGTAATAAAATCACAGAATCACAGAATCAGTAAGGTTGGAAAAGACCTTAGAGATCATCGAGTCCAACCTATAAAATATATTGATTTAGTTGTCATTCAGATGAAACTGTAGGTTCTTCTAAAGGATAGAAACAAGACCAGAAACAAAAGAAAAACTCAGTTGGACCACATAAATTTAATGGCAATATAATAAATTCTTTAAGGTCCTTTTCTTTCACCCTTCTACAAGCTTATGTTTTTGTTCCACAATAAATATTTAAACAGGATAATACCTACTCTCAGATTCTAATGTTTAGTCACAAACCAAAAGAAATCCCCTGAACTGGGTGTCCCCAAAGCATAAGGGAATATACAAGTTATAAGACTGGCAACTTCCAAACACATCTTAGGATTTCATCCAACTTTTTCACCCGTTTCTCCCACCAAATCTTTATTTTCTATTACCAAGAGTCTAGTAATACACAATAACCCTTTCTGCCTTGAGTACTTCTTACCTCAACTGCACCTTACCCTAACCTTACACTGGTTTTTTCTTCTTCACACTGAGTTTGCTAGGATATTCCTTGGAAGGTTTTCTTTTTTCCATTTCTACCTAAATGCTCCCTACCAAAACTGACAGGTTTTCTGCCTCTTTCCCTGCTACAATTACTCTGTATATCTCCAACTTTACAAGAGCACATACCAGCATTTTATAAGAAAATCATAGAAAAACTCAAAGCAGACGTCTGCCTAGTATTCCAGCACATTTGTTAGGAGTAAGACATGGAGAGATGTTTGCCTAAAAACATTACAGAAAAGAAACAGGATCTCTGCCAAATATAGTAGTAACATACACATTTTATTTCCATTTAACACTTCGTTTTAAAAGAGACATTTAATGAGATAGTGATTCTGTACTAGTATCTTAATCACTTTAATAAAAAACAATTTGTCAACATCCCCAAACTTGCTTAGACTGAAGAAGAAATTAAATCAAATCTCTGACCCTTACCAGTATTTTTCTGGTTTCTAGCCCAGTCTACCTGAGCATTATGTAGACAAACTGAATCTCTGGAAGTTTTCTATGGATAAGGCATAAAAACTTGAAACATTGCTGAACAATGCTGCTCACAACACAGGCAAAGCTATGAAATACTTAAAATCCAGTGCTTGCTCCTGGCAGAAAAACTATCAAAATACTTCTTGTGCTTTCTTAGGCACTCCTCTCCTGTAAAAATTTTTCTTGGCTACTTCTGAAATTTGAGCTGAGCTACTTGGAATTTCTACTATATTGAATGTAGTCCAATATTATTCTTCTTTTGAGTCTATCTCAATGTTTTTTGCAGACCAGCAACGAATCTGCCACTCTTTAAACTTTTAAGTGATAACGCATGTCAATACTATTTTATTCAGTTTTTACATAAGTGAAGTCAGGCACACACTAATCAGTGAACTTTAGCAGGCAGACCAAAACTGGACACAGAGAGGGGATGCGATCCCTGTGTGGGAGTCATTTGGGAGTTCGACTCACTTCTGCTGCTCTTCAACGCAAAATCCATTAAAAACAACCCTGACACCCACATTCCTCTGCAGCAGAAGTTTGACAGTGTTCAGATTGACTTTTGAATGAAAATGGCACAGGGAGTCAACCTGCATAGCAGAGAAGTCAATTTAAATTGCTACCCCATATGTGAGAATATTTTTACCACATCTAGTGTATCTAAAATCCTTTTAATCCAACCCCCAAAGTTTTCCCTCATTAAGGCACTATACCATGTACATAGATAAAAGCTAATGTGATCAGCCAAAACTGGTCAAAATCCATGGATGGCAGACTTGTCACAAGTTAATTCCCAAATAACCTGAAGCCTGGACCGACCCTAAACAATCAGCCTCACAGATTGACACTGACACTGAAAAAAGTGAACACTCCCCCCCCTCACTGCTCTGCCTATATTTATTTAATACAAATTGATGTCACAATCTGTGTCTCAAATATCTTCTCTAATGAATTATTNCGTGTTTCTATCATTTGTGCTCAGTTGGCTTCAGTACTCCATCACACTCTTCTTTTTCTAATGGAAGAACATAGAAAAGCCCTAAAACTTCAGCTAGACCTCAAGAAAGCCGTGGATTTTTAACTTTAGAGGGTTAGGGATGGCTACGTATTTCCAGCCAGTTGCTTTGCCCTCGCGGCCAGACCCGTGCACCTCTGGAACACATCCAAGAATTTGAAAACACAAAGCAAAACCAAAGGAAAAGAGTAACAGCCAGCGACACTCGAGTGGTTATGTAGGGTTTTCCCCCAAACGAAGGAACATGATTTGCGACGGGTTTTTTTGCTTTGTGTGTTTAGAACGAGAGTCGCCCACTCCGGGCCGCGCAGTGACTCCTCCGAGCCGCCAGACGGCGCCGTTCGGGCTCCCCGGCCGGAAGCGCCGCGCTGCTGCCGCTGCTCGGTGGCGGTTCATGGCGGCCGCCAGCGCCGGGGCGGGAGCGGCCGGGCCGGCGGGACAGGGTTCGCTGAGAGGAGCGACAGCCCGCGGACAGGTACTGAGGAGCCGCCGTGCCGGTGTGAGCGCAAACCTTCGCCCCGAAGTTTGAGGTCGGAGCTGTGTCCTGCCGCCACCGAGGGGAGGTCAGGGGAAGAGCGGCGGTGCGCTCTTCGCGAGGGCAGGAGGGAGGAATTCCTGCGGAGGAAATGGACGGGATAAATAATTCTGAGCGAGCCGAGGTGCTCTCCCTCGGTTTGATCCAGGGGCGAAGCAGGCACCAGCACGGGAACAATTACTTTTGGGGTTTTCTTCCTTAGGACGCAGGTTGGGTTTCGTAATGCAAATGTCTTCCAAGAGTCCTATAGATATAGATATAGATATAGATATAGATAGATAGAGAGAGAGAGAGAGATAAAATAGATCTGCAAATGTTGAAAATTCAGATGATCACTCCTCTATGGATAATTTCTAGAGGAATCAGTCAAAAGTACCGGCACTTCAAGCGTTGGCATGTGACAGAGTCCCTTGAGTAAGGTTGGCTGGTATTAGCTAAATTAATATTGTTATATTAATTATATTGAGGGTGCAGTCAGCTTTTGTTACAGTTCCACATGTCCAGTTGCCTTGGTTTGAAAGAAGCTTTGTGCATCTCGTTGGAAAGATTAGTTCTCAGTAGAGATGGTTCACGTAGATCATAAAGTTTGACAGCCGGTCTTTTAAAAAATACTTCAAAATTATTCAAGTCAGCACTGCGGTAAAAGTTCATAAACAGGCAAAGGCACTGGAAGTTTCGTGTAGTAAAACTTCTCACAATCAGTGCTCAGCAGGTACTGAAAATGAGAATTTGTTTATATTTCAGTGGCTTATACCCTTTACTTCTTATTTGAGCTCTTCAGATCTTCAATGAATAATGCAAAGCTTGAGGAGTTAACTTGGCATACAGGAATTTGAGTGAAGAAGAGTTCCGATAGCCTAGCGATTTAGGATTGGACTGGTTCTGGCCCTGAAAATAAAGGATTTAGGTTTTGACATGACTTGAGAAGTCAGTGTTAAGTATTGGAGTACTTAAGTCTTTGTATTTTCAGATCTCTTGCAAAAATAAAACCAGAACCAAGTTTGCATTGTTTTCAGAATTAAGCACACGCCTTATTCTGCAAACTCAAGGGTTTATAACATTGTGACTCTATTATTCTTGCTTTGATTTAAAAGTGACAGCTGGAGCATTCTTGACAATAGCCTGAGAAAACTTGTTTAAAAGTAATTGTTCAATTATCCTCAGTTCTGTCTCAAATCAGATATAAAATTACACTTTTAACACAAGTTTACTGGCAGGAGTGGAACCCAGCACATCATTTATATTTGCATTAGTTAAATCACCAGATGATGTCATGTCCAATGCCAGACCTTTGAATTGCTGTGTATCCAGCGTCCATATGGAAATGTGTTCTGTAATTTCCTCAGGTACACACACCTGTTCCAGAAAAACTGATGTGTTACAATCAAAGTGAATTTCTGCTGCAAAGCGCTCCAAGCAGTGGCTTTTCAGATTACTTTTAAAAATCTTTTTGTCTTGCTATTCTCTGTTAAACTCCTGCACTGCTGTGTTCAGATTTCTGTGTAATGGCTAAACTGACACATTTCGTGCCATTGGATTGCGTGTGATGCTATTTGCTTTTATTTTATTGAAAGTATCATCCCAGACTCTTTTCCACTAGACAACTGGCTGGTATTTTTATTGATTAAAAGGCCATATTACCCTGTTCAGTGCTTAGAACAAGTAACTGTGTGTTGTGGTTTGACCCCAGCTGGCAACTAAGCACCACCCAGCTATTCATTCACTCCTCCTCAGTGGGGAGGATCAGAAAGGTAAGAGGGAGAAGGTTGTGGGTTGAGATAATAACGCCTTATTAATTAAAAGAGACTTTAAAAAATATTGTAAGGTAAATACAAAGAAAACCAAAAGAGAGTAAACGTAAAACCCAAGGAAAAATAAGCATTAAAAGTGGAAAGAGTTGCTCACCCCCGACTGACCCAGAGCAGCAGCCCCTCCCCACCAACCTCCACTTTACTGCGGAGCCTGGAATATCCCCTGGGTCACTTGGCATCAGCTGTCCTGGCTCTGTCCCCTCCCAGCTTCCCGTGTCCCCCAACCCTTCACTGGTGGGGCAAAAGGCAGAAAAGCCTGTGAGACTGTAAGTGCTGCTCAGCATTAGCTGAAACATCTGCATGTTATCAACAATGCTGTGCTCACCAATCCAAAACACAGCCCCATACCAGCGTCTGGGAAGGATTTGGCTCTATCCCAAACAAAAACCAGTCGCTGCTTTTTCATTTGTCTGGGTTTTGTCTTTGCAGAGCAGTGTGTAGGTGAACAGTAATACTCCAGTTAGGCTGTACTTACTGTAATTAAGTTTCTTAGAGGGTTTGAGATTTGTTCTTTATATTGCAGTGGAAAAGAGTGCCAGATGGGCTCAGGCTGGTGTGTTAGAGCCAGTATTGTATTAGCAACAGCCTTTGGTCTGGGTGTGAGACCAGTCTGCAGTAGCTCACTTTGTACTGAGCATTTGAATTGGTGTTTAAATAAGTGCCCCATATTTACATGGGACACACACAGCACTCAGCTGCAGAGAGCTGCACACATTAGGACCACCACTCTTTGTGCTTACCCAAACTGGTTCTGGATAAGGCCTGGCTTGATTCAGTGTGTTGACTTGCACCTGATGTACGTGGGAAGAACTTGCAGGAAAGTGCTGCTGGATGGGAGTTGCTACCTGATGTCAGCCAGCCCCTGCAGTACCTTCAGCAGCCTTTTCCCCCCTCAGAAGCTGCCTGGGAACAGGATGGGTGAATAATTGTTTAGCCATCAGCAATCTCTTTCTGTGGGCAATCTTAACAACGGGTCTTCACTAGCAGGGATTGTGCCAAGGGAAGGGGCCCCCAGGAGAACCAAGGATGAACACTTCATCCACCTCATGCCTTGCACCCACATTGCTTTTGAGAAAGTAATGCTGCTAAACATTTTGAATACACGCTTATTGTAGCTGGAAAAAAGAGCTTCTGCAAGGAATATAAAATGCATGGTTTAATTCCAGAATAAATTTAATGTCTTTTTAGACACTATCTAGAATAGGAGGCTATAATTTCTTTCCATGTGTTTTAAATTACTTGAACTCAGCATGTCAAGCTTTGCAGTGCAAAACTGATTGATTTTAATTCTTTGTAGAAGCTCCTAAAGAAGACATTTGGGGCCAAACAAGTGAAATAAGTTGTTCTGACAAAGTAAAATGGATCCTTGTTCCGTTGGAGTTCAGCTTCAAGCTACCACTGAATGCCACAAGACCTATTACACCCGTCACACTGGCTTCAAGACTAAGCAAGATATATCTTCCTCTGACCTACTGTTGCTTCAGCTTAGGACTGGAATAACTCTCTCAGACAACAACACGATCTGCTTCCACCATGCAAAAATTTACATTGAAAAGTTTGAAGACTTACAAAAATCCTGTTGTGATCCCTTTAACATACACAGAAAACTGTCCAAGAAAAGCTTACGAGCCATTGATTTGGATGATGCAACTTTTCTAAGTGCCAAGTTTGGAAGGCAGTTTGTGCCTGGTTGGAAGCTTTGTCCCAAGTGCATGCAGATAATAAATGGAACTGTGGATGTTGAACCCGAAGAGCGGCAAAGAAGAAAACTTGATCCAGATGTATGTATATGGATCAGCTTCCTCATCCCCCCTAAGCTCTGCAGGCTGTTGGAATTGGCCTTCATGCAACTCCTACATAAAGAAATTAATTTTTTTTTATAATTGAAATAAGAAAGAGTGCAGTCTTTTAGATGTGTGAGAGTTTACTGTATTTAAACCTTTATTTGGAGGACTTTAAAAACTCTCAAATATTATGGCCTTTAAAATTTGAAAGATTGTGTGTGCTGGGGTGACTTAAAACTCATAAGTTCCTGTAAACCAGACTGCTGCTGGTATTTTAGCTTGTAGCTCAAGCCTTACAAACATCGAACTCCTGTGCTTAAAACTTAACACTGCAAAAGTTGTTTCTCAGGATGTCTCTTCAGTTAAAAAGAAAATGCACTTTCTCTAGCAGCTCATTACCAGATGAACCTGCAGTGAGGTGAATTTAGTGTACTCTGGTTGTGGTGTCTGGGCTGTGAAGGCCATGGCACTCGGTCAGGGCAGAAGTGAACTGGTGTGGGAGGATCATGCTGTGAGTGCTGAGCTCGGGGTACAGCTGGTGCCTTGTTCAGGATGTACACAGTCAGCAGTAGTGTGGGCAAGCACACCAGCAGGAGCTCATCCACACAGGCCCTGAGCAAAGCAGAATGGCATTCTAGGAGCTGTTGGCCAACTGTATTTCTGAGTTACATGGCGCCATGATTAGGAGGCTGATAGTGAAATATGTAAGCATTGATTACAGCTGCTAATCTAAAGCCTGTATTGCCGGGTTCTGAGGCTGGTACGTTTAGCTCTCCAGCAAAAACATTTTAAGACTCAAGAATCCTGGGTCAAGAATTCACCTGGGTTATTACAATACCCTGGCTTGACTGGACATTTTCGTAATAATTTGAACTTTTATTCATGGTGAAATGGCATTTTCTGTCTTTCTTCAGGGACGTACAGCTAAGGCTTTAAAATCTCTACAGTTTGCTAATCCAGGACGACAGACTGAGTTCACTCCCGAGACCAGTAAGAGGGAGAAAAGAAGGCTGCAAACAAAAATTGCAGCATTTAATTCAGACAGGTAATCTGCTTGCTGTGTTTACATTAACTTTTGATTCAAAACAAAATATCCTTGAGGGTCAGTGTCTCTGTAGCATGTAACATTATCTATGTGGGTGTTTGTGTATTTATGGGTGGCTTTTATGGTTTTGAGGAGCTAAAGCTCACATTCCTGAGAGAAACTAAACAAGGTAAAATGTTAGCATACAGCCCATGTTTCAGGCAATTAGAATACAAACAAGTGTCTTTGAGGCTTGAAAATACTACCTTGATAACAGATGTAGCTGTTAATTTTTGCATAAGCTAAAATTCTGATAATAGGCTAAATTTGAATGTAGCATGATCAAGTAGACTGGACTTAAAATATTGGAGTTATCTTTCAGTAAACTCAGTAGTTACACTTGGTAAACAAAAGTGTGTAAGTTAGGATGTTACCTTCCTTTTAAATAACAAAGTTAGTGTTCACATTGGACAATACGAGACAACAAGTTACAACCTCCTAAGGCGACTGATTTTTAAAAACCAAAAATCACATTTCCTATAGAGGAAAGTTGAACTTTGTTATTTGGACCAGTCTTGTCCTAGTAGAAGAGTGATAGAAGTCTTAGCTTTAGCTAGTCACACAATATTTGTTAAAACATGCAAAAAAGGTCATATTAATACCTTGCTCTCCACCCAAGTTTAAACTTAAAACACAGAAACAGACACTGGATGTGGTGCTCACCAACTGCACTTCCTTTTCCTCTCCATTTGTTTCTTCTGCTTAGTTTGGGCACATAGTGGAGGTACAATTAGGGCTGAGAAATGTTGTCAAATAGAGTAAGGTATGTATACCATGGAAATAACTGTTATTTTTCCTTATCCAGGCAAGTTATACCTGCCAAGAGCAAAGTGTATGATAGCCAGGGACTGCTGCTCTACAGTGGGATGGACCTCTGTGACTGCCTGGATGAGGATTGCCTGGGATGTTTCTATGCTTGTCCCAAGTGTGGCTCCAACAAGTGTGGGGCGGAGTGTCGCTGCGACCGCAAGTGGCTCTATGAGCAGATTGAGATAGAGGGAGGGGAAATAATCCGAAATAAGCATGTTGGTTAGTGTGCATTGTTTAATCCTGAGTATGGAGTCTGTGCTTTGACCAAACACAGCACATTCATCATTTTATAGTTTAATGAAAGCCACTGGAATTTGTCACAATCTGCATGATTAATGTGCTCCCTTCCACAGTCATTTTCAGGATGATTATGGAGATAATCGTATTGCTGTCTCTTCACACTTCATTCTGCTTTCTACTCAGCCTTCTTAGTCATCCAAGGAAGATCCCATTGAACAGCCTTTCACTGTATTTAAGTACAAGGTGCTAAATTCTAATGGGATCCATCCCAAGCCACTCACTGTTGTTTCATGTATGGTTTTGTAGAATGTAGTCTTCATTTACCCATCATTTTTCCTGCTCTAGTTCAGAATCTCATAGATTTTAATCTGTTTTATGTGAAACACTGGAAGTTCTCAACGACTTTACATGCAGTATTAATAAAGCTCTCTCCAGTATTAATAGTGGATGCTGTATTTTCTAGAGAATATCTAAGTTACATCTGCTAAATCACCTGAAAAGGATTCAAAAGTATTTAGCTGTTCAGGTCTCATCCAAGTTCCTGCAAGTTATTCTAAATGCATGCCTCACTTAAAGTATTGAATTTAAACTGTCAAGACACTGAAGAAAATGTTGAAGTATTAACTATGGCACAAAAATTATTATTTTGTTAGTTTCTGTATAACACAATTCAAATCATTTTTGTGTTTGTTATCAGTTGGAGCCCTCTCCAACAGCCCTCTCCCCTTTTTATCCTTTTTAGTTTTCTTTAGGTAAAAGTTTGTATGCAGGTGAAATCTCTCTTCCCAAACCAGGGATATCTAGTCTGTCACTAAGGAAAAAAACAACCAACCAACAAAAAAACCCCAATTGAACTGAAACTATCTTTGGTTTTTACATTATCTGCCCTCGAAATACTGCAAGTCTGCAACGTAGGAAGGTTTATGGAAAGAGATTTTATAATTTTAATCTTAGTAACATTGTTATTCTTGGTATTTCTTTTGTGTTTTGGATAAATTCCCTATTTCTGTGATAGACCTGGAAGATCTGCATGTTTATTAGTCACATCTATTCAGGAATACTGTTAACTATTGATTTCTGAAGACTTGCTTGGTAAAGTTGTATCACCTTTCTGTTTCTTCAGCATATTTCCTTTTCTAGCAAGTTGCATTCCCAAAATCCCGAGTTGCTTTGAATTGTACTGACACCTGCTGGTCCTAGTGGAGTATAAGCACTAACTTATACCGCGGTTTTATTATATCTGTTCTAAAAATAAACAGACTTTCTTATTACTTGGTCGGAGCATTGACTGTTCTTCCAGTGGATGTCTCTCATTGGCCTTGGATTCCAGCCACACTTACCACAAGAAACATGATTCGGGTTTTAGGGAGAGACACACTCTACAGTTTTCTAGATATCAGCAGCACAACTGAGTAATGGCCATGGCTTCCCTTGTGTGCCAGGGACATTTAATACATTTTACTTTGTTGAATATCTGGTTATCCTGACACAGCAATTCGTCCCATGCACTTGGTCCATGTTTGGATATGTCTCATCTCTTAAGCAGCCTTCCAAATTGGGTGAAAGAATCAAGAGAAAGTGTGAAGGTAAAAGATGGTCCAGTATTGTAATTTAGGTGTTTTGTTTTGTTTTGTTTTGTTTTGTTTTTAACTGGACCAGAGTCAGCAGTATGCAGTGTTACAAACTTAACAGTATTTGACTAACAACTTGCACCAAATATCAGGTATTGTTGCTTACTAGAGAGGCTACAGGACTCACAGTGGGGGGTTTTCCCTAGTAAATAACCACTCTGGTGTTGGCTGTTCACATATCCTCTTAACATATTTAGGACATTTCCATTTCACAGATTCACAGAAGCATTTCTTTAGCTTACCTTGGATTTAGTGTGTTACTAAGTTCAATGTTACGTTTTTATACAATTCCAAGTGCCCCTCATGTATTTTTCTTTAAAAGACCTTGTTGCAAGTCAAGTTTTACCATCTTGCTAGATTTTAAATGCTCACAGCTCTGATTTTCTCCAATTTTTTTCTCCCTGCTTCTACAAAAACCACACAGGCTATTATCATCTGAAGTGATTGCTTATGGCTCCCAGTAGCATCTGTACTTCTCCATCTATCACAATTACAACTAAGCCTGTTAAAGAGTACATTCTTTTAATACAGCCAAAGGAAAGAACTGCTTTCCATAAAATCCAAAGTTCATAAACCAGGTCTCGTAACTACTTTAAACACTTCATGCAGTGAAGAGAAAAGCCAACTGCACATATACCTTGGTGGCCATATTTTCCTTTCGGTATTAATCCCAAAAATTACTGCCTAGACAAAATTTATATATTTAAAAGACAAAAATCAATTACAATAGAAAACTCTGATTTGTGAGTAATATATATCCCATGGATCAGTTTTGAGTTCATTAACAGAAGCTCTGGAATTGTGATCCCATAAGTACAGTGTTACGGACTAGTTTGGTTTGTCACACAAAGCAAAATTCACATCAAGCTTAGAACATGGTCAAATTTAACATTTAAAGTCAGTGAGGGTTCTTGTGTTACCACACACCCCTGTGGTCATACCTGAGACAGGATGTACCCATTTGTGGAGCTGAAAGTTTAAAACCAATTAAATATTCTCTGGGATTTTTTTTAAAGTACTCAATTAACTACTGCATAGTTATTTGTGTATTTAACAATATACACAGTATAGTCAGGGGATGAACTCAGGGCTTACATTAACATTTTCGGCATTATGCTGCAAAAAGGCATTTATTTATAAGATATTATTATTATAACTTCACATTCATGCTATCTCTTTCAATCAATTGAAATCATAGCTCAACTAAGTAGCATAAGACAACTAAATTCTTTTATAAATCCAGGAGTTGGAATAAAGCATCTAAGGGAAAAGAAGAAAACAACTAATGTGACTAAAGAATTTTTTTTATTTATTTTAGACCTGTTCTAATGTTCCTTTTAGCCCTTTCATATAGACGTTACCCATATCAGACAGAATGGATCAACTACACAAAGGCTCTCACTGAAATCCTGTAGTGACAGAGCTACAGAGGTGAAGTGTGCAGGTGGAGATCTGTCACTCGTTAGGTGACAAACATCTACAGCTTGCTGGAATCAGCATTCAGGCCTTGGAGTTCTCAGTCTCATGAAAAAGCAATTTCCAGGTTTAATTTGTTTTTCCCTAAGACTAAAATTACTTTTTTTGTTCATATTTGTGTCTCAATAAATGCAGTTTCAGCATTTTTCAACCGACCTCTAAGTGAAATTCTGAATTTACTGACATGCAGTATCTTGTCCTTCATGATCCAGATATTTTTCCCCAATAATTCTTTAGCAATCATTCTGAACATTTATTCACCTTTGTACTGGCTTGTCATTAATATCATACTGGCTAATTACAACTTAAGTAAAATAGGAAAATACTTCTCTCCAACTTCAAGCTATACATGCCTTTAAATCCTACTAATAGTCGATGAAGTGTTTATTAAAATTGATATTTAAAGGCCTTTAATTCCGAGTTGCATCTGATCTTCATCAAGAATGAAAACTATTCCGTTATTCTTTAACTGCAATTAGATTTCAGATCATCAGCTGTCCTCTAAGCACATATTAAAAGGTATCATAGGGAGGTGCGAGCATTTGCAGCTACAGTGCCCAGTTCACTCTTTGTAGGAGTTTTGTCCAAACCCCATTATCCTGCTCTGAAATGGGGATTTACATTTCCCAAGTTGCTCGTACCCAGCAGAGGGCATCAGCTTACTGCAAATCTGCCCGAGACAGGCAGCCAGGGGGATTCCCCTGGGAGGAGCTCGCTGACAAACGCAGAAATCGAGACCAAGACAGGCGAAGTACACGTCCATGAGGTTGCAATATAGCAAACACAAGTATGTAGTGAGCACTTAAGAGAAATTAATTTACTTGTTGGGCTTTTTAAGAGCCTCATGCCAGCCCCCCAGATACCTCAGTGGTTGCTAGTCCTTTAAGAGAGCAACACAGCTTTTGTAGATACATTTACATTTTACATTTCGCTCTGAAACCTTGGTCCAGAGCTGCTGAACATTCCCTCGAAATTTCAGTAGTGGGTAGCCAAGAAACCCACTCACAGCAGTGCTCTGCCCTCATGAGCAGCACAGGAAACTCTGACATCTACAGTGGTGGTGCTGCTGCCACTGTGCTGAGAAGCCACACGTGCCCTGTGCCAGGCAAATACTCTGGCAGTGTTTTACCTGAGTAGCTCCCATAATATCCAGAAGCAGCCTAGCATGGGGTGTGCTGTGGGGCGAAAGGTCAGGAGGCAGATGGGGATGGGGAAGTTTCCCTGGTTCTCTTGCCATGGCTGAGTCTTCTCTTCTTCTCCCATCTTGCTTTGGTAGACCTCACATGTACTCACCAATAAATTAAATCTGTATCACACTCTAAATCTCTTGCTTTTCTAAGAACTACGTAGTTAGGACAGTATTAATGACTAAGCTCAGTTCTCCATCTTGCCCACAGGTGTCAGCATTATCCATTACAACCTCCTGAGAGCAAACAGGGAGTCCAGGCCGAGTCCCAGACTGCAGCCAGGAGTAAAAGCAATTATCTTCTATCAGCTTCTGATTTTTTTCCTTGTTATTCTTCCATTTATTCTTGCGTTTTAACTGGTAGCTCTGCCTGCTTTAAATTGATCACTTTAGCTACTGAATTAGTGCCATCAAGTAGACAAGCCTAGTTCATATATTTTAAAAATTGCACCAGCTGTGCAACCCAGGTAAACTGCTTACCAGGACCACCAGAACTTAAGTCCTCAAAGAGAAGTCAGTGCAAATTCAAAGATCCTGCTGCATTCACAGCTTTCAAGGCCTCACAAGTCATCTGAGCTGAAACTGAAGTTGCCAATGGACTTGTTTCCTAAAAAGTAGACATTTTCGGTGGCATAAGTTTCCTTTTCTTTGCTTTTTTTATTTGCTTTTCTAATTAATTCTTAATAAGAGTACCAGATAATCCAGATGAGAATGAGTTTTTTACTAACTTTATCCCTTTTCTATTTTAAGATTGTAGTACAAAACAAACAAACAAACAAACAAAAAAACCCAAACCAAATCAACCAAATATCCCCACCATCAACCCTCCAAGCTGGTCCTTTCCTTTTGTTTTAAAACACGGTACTGCTCTCTCAGGTGACTTCCTTGTCAGCTTTCAGTCAGATGGGCTGGATCCTGCTAGCTGACTTCAGTGTTCCTGAAACTTTTCTCCTGACAACCAGCTCTTCTTAGTAGTTATTAATTAGAGTGATTATATTTTAGCTTAGTTTTCATTTTTTATCTTTGTGCTGCTTCCTTGGAGTTTCAAGTCAATGTCTAAGAGAAGAGAAAAATCAGAGTTGTCACTCCGTTAAATACACTTGTGTAGGATGCCTAACCTCCAGCAGGCTCCTTAAAATTGTACAGGCACCTCATAGGAGCAGTGAGGGAGTCCCAAATCTCAGCTGCACTGTTCCATGTCTCAGTAGTGAGCTCCTCCTTATAGTCCATGTGATTTGAGTGAAATTGCTCAGCAGAGTAAGCAAGCCAAGCACATAGAGGGGTTCTACCCCAGTAAAATATGTCATGAAAAAATGCTGAAAATGAGCAAACTGTTTGGACAAACACACCATTCACCCTCCCTGGTTATGTGTTGAACAGAAGTGGAGATTGTGCCTGAGATCTTATGATCCTCGGAAGCCACTGCAGAAGGCAGCTGCAGAGCAAACATCAATCTACACCTAAAATAAAATTGCCTTCTGCAGTTGGATTGCCAGAATAAAATGTCAGGTAACCTTTGCAGGATTGTCCAGTAAAAATCCAGAGAAGCCTGAAGTCCTTATGAAATGTTATGTGCAAATGCCTGGATCTGAATTTAACTATCTGTGTTTCCTTTTGGAGTTCAGAATCAGGGGACAGGGCAGCCAGACACACAGAGCAAATGACTTCTCATGTACTTTCTCTTGGATGTGGTCAGTGAAAACTAACTGTGTAGAAAGCACAATAATTTCTGTACTAATGAAACTTGATTACATCTCTAACCCAACTCAGATTTAATTTTTAAGATTTATTTTTTAATTTTTTTTCATTCTGTGTTGTTGATTTGATTTTGCTTTTTTAAACAACCTCAGGAAGGCCAAATTTATCCAACCTAGTTTGTGTCAAAAACTTCTGCTTTGTGGCTCCCCCGTGTTAATTCCTTGTCTGTGAACTACTGACTTTTTGAAGTAAAAGATTGGGCTAGGTCTGATTCACAGCAAATGAGGATGCAGGGCTGTGATAAAGGACATCCATCATAGGAGCTGCTGCAGATGTCTGCAATTTCTTCTCCTCCAGTGTGAGTGAGCCGCAATGTCCAGCACTACAGGCATGTACTCCATCCCAACCAGGCATCTCCCACCCAAACTGGGGCAGCAGTGTACCCTCATGCACCCTCTGAGCACATATCGATCCTTTAGTTTTAAGCAATATTTTTGCTGCAGTGGCCGAACCTAGCTCACTAACATTTTACCTGTAACTTATTTAATTTTAATCTGCAAAAGGCTTCAAATGGTCCAAGGCCAACTCAGGTCTCAGTAACATGAGCACATGTGCACTTGTAGGACTGTAAATGCAGTTGATCCAGACAAACTTCTTGGAGCTCACCTTTCAGAAATGCAAGTGCAAGTGCGATTACAGGTGCAAGTGCAATCTCAGGTGCAAGTGACATGGTATAAAGTACCACTGATCAGACTGGATTTTCTTGAATCTGCCCAAGAAGGAAGAAGTAAAACCGCTTTTCTTCCCAAGTGTGTGCTCTGTCCTGTAGAGCATGAGCAGAGGGGACCTGCATTTCATTGACTTGTATTGGCCTTAGCAATTATTCAGTAGTTAACTGGGAGGCTGGAAATTGTCCTTCTGCTTCTTCTGCTTCAATGTAATTTGAAAGGCCCATTCATCACTGAGTTACAGCTGGTACCCAGCTCAGTACTTGGATACTACCATGTGCAACAGAGAGAGCTTCTGGAAGAGCAGAGCTGTAGCTCTTTCCCCCTTTATATCTCTTTCCTCTGACTCCACTAATTTCACTATTTTATTTTTTCCAGCACTAGTTGGTGATGCTTCTCACATGTCAGAAATTGCTACTGACATTTCAATTTTGCTTTATTTTTCTCCCTTCTTTGATGGCATTATAGAGAACATTTATATTTGAATAAAAAGCAAATAATGCATGTCAGAGTATGCATCAGGGAATGTCAAATTGTTTTTTTCCAATTACAACTCTATTTCAAACAGGATAATGCAATTAAAGGATAATTGCTAGAAGTGCAAAGCCAAGGTTATGATCAGAACTGGTTACCCTTTCACTTCGAAGGTCTGTCTTACTAAATAAAACAATCCTGTGGAGTGAGTTACTCTGCATATCTGCAGGTATCCAAAAGCAACGTCTGGCACTACAAGTAGAGTGGCTCTTTGTGTAGAAGCTGTCATGTTAGGAAAGGGGACAAATACAGGTGGCTTTATCACTGATCAATAATGATATAAATTCACTTCAGGATATGATATTAATTAATAATATATTAGTAATGTTTTATAAGCAGTATCATAACATGCTTTTAAATAGTAGTCATGGTAAACTGGTAAGACTTCCTCAGCACTGAGCTGTAGTTTGAGTTCTTGTTTCTCTGATAAACTGCCAGCAAGAAAATAAGGAAGGAAAAAAAAACCAACTGTAGTGTTCCTAATGGTTTGCTCATTGAGCACATTATCACAGCACTCACAGTATCACAGTGTGAGTATCATAAGGTTGGAAAAGACCTTGAAGATCACCTAGTCCAACCTATAATCCAACCAAACCTAACATCTAACATCTAGATCATATAATTCAGCACCTTGTCCAGAGTGCCCCGGTGCTCGTCCAGCACAGGGGTAGCCATGCCAAGAGCCAAGGGACATTGTCCTCCCAACAGGAGGGGTTTGGTGGGGTAGGTGAGCTGCAAAGCAAAGCTGTCAGTCCATGGGTGGACACTCAGACAACAGCAGGTGCAGCAGCCTCCTGCTGCCACAGACTGGTCCTGTGACCCACACAACTCTGTATAGTGTTGAAGTGGCTCTGGGTTTTCATCCCTGTGACCTGAAGCAAAACTGAACTAAACAGGTACATGTGTACTGCATCCCAGGGGGGACCTCCAGCTGCCTGCAGAGCACCTTCCCTGTCCTTTCGAATGACAAAGGTACATCTCAGCCTGAAACACTTCCAGAGAGACCTACCACCTTCCTGCATCCTCCTGTGCCCAAGCACGGCAGAAATGGAGCCATCAGGACCAGCCTAGAGAGGGATTTGGGGGTATCCCCTGCCCTTTGCAGTTTGGCTCTCTCATATGAGGAGTGTTGTGGTGATCCAGAAGTTTTCAAAAGTTTAGGTCTTTTTCAGAGCTGTCATAGCCTCTCTGTGGAGCAGCACAGAGATTCTGTGCCCTGCCCATCCCAGGGGCCATTCCATGGGAAGCCAGACACAGGAGAAGTCGAGTTGTGCCAGCTGTCTGACCCACACAGAGATAAAAATGATTTTCCCATGACATGAGCATACATCACTAACTGGCACGAAGCACTAATAATCATTGCCCTTCATCAGCCTCCATGTCACTGCCAGTGCCCTGAGGAATGGGGCTTTCTTCTTCAGCTGGGCTCAGAGGAGGCTAATGGGGGATCTGAAAGTATCTGTTAATTGTGAAAGGAGTAGTTATAAAGCTGGCAGTTCTTCAAAATTTATTCATATAAAGTCATGGAATTCCACCCTTTAAAAGTCCAAAACTGCTGGAAAAAACACACCTTCCTTCAGAAGCCTATCTGCTGCTCCAGTGTCACAAACCATTAGAAAGGTTTTACCATTCCGTTTTATTTAACTGCATGAAATAAACCAGCAATCCTTTATTATTAACTGCTTTATTTGACTGGTAATAGTGCCTAAAAGGAGCCAGGACTTCAATTTGCTCCACTTGAGTCTGCTATTTGCTGTGAGAGCACATATTCTCATTTTCTGTGAGAGTTTCAGTGAGATGGTGACTGAGTCTTGATCCTGTTTTGTTTGTCTTCAACTTTTTTGTGGAGGTGGCCAGCAGAAAAGGCAAATACAAATAACTGTGTCATGGAAGCAAGCCTTGTTTTAGGATTTAGGAGAGGTAGGTTCCGCCTGACCAGCCTGATCTCCTTTTATGAACTGGTGATTCTCCTGGTTGACGATAGAAAGGCCGTGGGTATTGTGTACTTGGATCTTAGCAAAGCCTTTGACACAGTTTCCCATGGTAAGCTTCAGAAGAAACTCTCAGAGCATGGATTGGATAGGAGCATTCTGTGTTGGGTTAGGAACTGGTTGGATGGATGAGCTCAAAGATGTTGATAAACAGTGCCACATCCAGCTGGCAGCCAGTCACTAGTGGAGTCTCTCAGGGATCAGTGCTTGGCCTGGCACTGTTTAATATCTTTATTGATGATATAGACGGGGGAATTGAGTCCATCATTAGCAAGTTTGCAGATGATACCAAGCTGGGGGCAAATCTTGAACTATCAGAGAGTAGAAGAGCACTTCAGAGGGACCTTGTCAGGCTGGAGAAATGGGTAGATTCTAATGGTATGAGCTTTAACAAGTCTAAGTGCCGGGTTCTTCACTTTGGACATAACAACCCCATGCATCACTAGAGGCTGGGGGACAAGTGGCTGGAGAGTAGTGAAATAGAGTGGGATTTAGGTGTAATGATTGACAGGAAACTTAATATGAGNAAAAAAAAAAAAAAAAAAAAGATGTCATGGCCCTGAGATTAGCTCAGATGGTTAAAGTATGGTGCTAACAACACCAAGGTTATGGATGCAATCCCTGTATTGGCCATTCAGTTAAGAGCTGGACTCGATGATCCTTGTGGGTCCCTTCCAACTCGGAATATTCTGTGTGTGATTCTGTGTGAAATGCTTCAAATCAGTGACAACATTTGGGTGAAAATGCACTGTTTGTGACTGAGTCTGCTGCATTTACTCTGCTGGGTCTCATGGACTTAAAATGTCTCCTCAGGAACCAGCTGATACCCTTGGAGCTACACATCTGACATAAAACTGATGGGGTTAATCCTCTTGGACTCCTCTAATGAGAAACCAGCACGTGAAGCTGGACATACAGACAATTTGTTTCATAGCATTGACATTTTAAACAAATATAATAATACTTCCAGGACATTTATTCTGCCTGCATTCTGCTGTACCTGGGGCAGACGAAAGTGCTTCTCTGTGTACAAACTAGGGAAATGGGGCAGAATAGCAGATCAGAAAATACTGATCCCTATGGAGCAACCAAACAGTGGGAAAACAGCCAAGTTAAAGCCTTTCTGCTGTTCCCTGGAGATGTTTCCCTATTTCAATAATTGGAGGAATAATAAGTAAATAAATACAATGTCTTATTTAGTTGAGTTGTTGGTGTTGGAATCCTTTGTCTGCAGTGCAGTCAGAAAAAAACTTTTGGATTGATCTGGAGTACACAAGCCTATTTTCTATTAAAGTGTATTAATGCCAGGTTCTGTGCAATTAGTGAAAAGTCAATTCCCATTACTAGTTAACACTATTGAGTATCTGCTTTCTTCAATAAAAAGCTATGTCCAGCATAAAGACGATAAATCGATAAGCAGCCACTTTCTAAATGTATTCTGTCTCCTCCAAAAATGCAGAGAGTGCTGCCATTTAGAAGTCAGAATAGATTTAGAGATCCCTTGCAACTCCAATCTTCTTTGGAAAAGCCTTGGCTCCTTTCTAAGAGCTGTACACATGCAATCTACTGTAGTGTTAAAATCTTTACACTCATTTAGTGGCATCAAAGATTGGGTTGGCAGCAATCTTTCGTGGAATTAAATCATCTCGCATATTTGAATCATTTATATGCCCTAAGATTTTCTTTACTGTGAAGGTGGTGAGGCATGGAACAGACTGCCCAGAGTTGTGAATGCCCCATCCTTGGCAATGTTCAAGCCCAGCTTGGATGGGGCTCTAGTGGAAGATGTCTCTGCCCGTGACAGGAGTTTGAAACTGGATGACCTTTAAGATCCCTTTCAACTCAAACCATTTTATGGTTCTGTGGTCCAGCAGCTTCTGAAAATGCCAGGCCAAACCTGGGACAGACTCCAGAGGTGTCTGACAGATCCCACCAACAATCCTATTGACTGGGCAGCTCAGTCAGGCTGCAGAGTCACACCTCACTTTTATGAAGAGTAACTATTTCTGCTTTAGCAGTGGAAGATCTGCAATTCCCTCAAGTGTCACCTGTTATCGCATATTCACTCTGCCAATTCCACAAGTGAAAATTACTGTTTGGTAGAACTTCATCTCCTGTTGTAGGACTTGCTGGAAGAGCTGCCCAGGTGGCACATGGATTCTGCTTGGATTTGTGGTATGTGGAAAGGACTGGAAAGGACTTAGGGCTGGTGGGATGCTGCCTTTCCATTGGTCATGGAAAGTAATTACTTCATACCATGATGGCAGAGACTTCTGAGTGCAAGGAGCATCTGAATGCTTAGCTAAAAATGAGATAGGGACAAGTAGTAAAGGTCTGTGGGCTGCCTTCTTAAGGTTCAATATGCAGGTTTTATGTCTGGTTAACCCCCCAGTAAATGAGGAACGTGATTAGAAATTAACAAACCAAACCAACCAACCAAACAAAAAAACTGGGATGAAAAAACATGTTCTTCTTAGGCAAGAAAAATGGAAGCAAAACAAGAACTGGGGGAAAGAGTGAAAGATATATTCTTCTTCTCCTGAGGTTTCTTTGGTTTAGTATTTAGTACTTAGTATTTTCACCATGGGTCTACAAAAACCCCAAAGCTGCTTCTTGAAAGTGGATAAAAGACAACTAAAAGGCAGCTGCTGTCAGTAGCCTTTTTGTTGTTAATGGCACCTACAGAACCGGGGGGAAAGGAATGACTGGTGGCAGAAGAAGCTTAGGACTGCTAAAGGAAAGAAAATATATTTTCCTTCTTTCTTTACAGAGAAACAAGGAAATAAAGCTGCTCTGCCTGTTTTAATGATCATTTGCTAAACATGTAAGCAGCTGAGTTGTTAGCAGAATGAATGTAAATGAAATTCAGACATAGACAAGGCTATTTGTAGAAATTTGATTTTTTATAGACACATTGGCAATACTTTTTTCCCCAGAAGTATTACATTTTGATTTAGCTGAGGAAAAGAAATTATATTATGTGATTTAATTACACAATTGTGACTCACACTTTCTTACAAATACTGAGGGGTGAAAATGGAAGCAAAATGCAAGCTATCTGGTAGGTAAACGTTCTTTTAAACTGTTGACTGAATTTGAATAATGAATAAATTCGAGGAAATGGCAATCTGCTTGTAGAAGCTCCAGAAAAATAAAAAAGCGCTAAGCTCATAAGGTAAATTATTAATGTTGGTATATTCGCTTTGCTCCATTTATTTGTAACATAGGAAATATGATTTGTGTGTATATGTCATTTTAAGATTAACTCAGTTGCCAGCTCAGATCTAAAATAATAAGACAGATCCAAGTCTTTCATTTCCACAGAAGCATTTTTAATGCGAGTGAAATCAATATGGTAAAACATTCTGCCCAAAGGGAGGCTAAAAACTGAGTTTGGGGAGCTTTTAGACCCTCTGTTTTCTTCACCTGGGGTCTGACAGACACGTGCACACATGGAATTTGCTCAGTAAGAGGACAACACGTGCTTCCACTTCCGAGTTCAAATGCATGCTGTGATCTTATCTGCAGCCAGCTTGATCAGGAGCAACTACAACAATATAAACAAGAGTTAAGAACCCATTGGATGCTCAGACACAGCTGTGTACAGCTGCAGGGCCTGAGAGTCAGTAAGTAAGAGCCAACATCCTTGGTGGGATGCTGTTGGGGAATCCTGCCTGTCAGCAGGAATGTTGCACAACTGCTCTTCTTTCCATTTCCAGCTCTTCCGTACTATTCATAAATACACATTTCCATTGCCTTTTTTTATACTATCTATAAATATCTTCAATTTCAAGTGCAGGGATAAAATGCTATTAAAGGGAGTTGTAAATTACAGCTATATTTTTAGACTTGAGTGTTTTGTTAATTTGGTTGCAATGTTTCTCAGAAACACTGCGATTTTAGTGTTTGCAGATGGTAACTGTGGGACAACTCTGGGCTCTGAAGCCATATTTTATACCCCAGGATACACACAGACCCACGGTCACTTTTGAGACCTTGCTTTGCCAACATGCCTCAGCCTGAGAAGGACCACCTCTGGGACTGAGAAGGTTGTCCAGGGCTTCACAGATCCAGCTAAACCCAGCTAAAGCCAAAGCTGCTCCGTGTGTTTTTGAAGAATCATTGGCACTGGAAAAGAGACAATTTATCTCACTCACATTCTGTGTTTCAATACCAGCGTGGGTGAGCAGATGTGCTAGAGATGCCCACAAACACAACAGAAGAGCAGGCAACTGCCTCACATACCTTTGGCTGTGGATTTAAGAGTGCTCTGAGCAAGGTCCTGCCTCACAGTCTCCAACTGAGGTCCAGCTCGAGGTGCCAGTTGTGCAAGGTGTGTAGTTTTCAGCCCGTGTGCTGAGCCTGGGACCACTGAATCACCATCTGAACATGCTGTAACACCACCCGATAACACCCCCAGAGGGCTTGAGGCTGTGCTGGCTCCATCACACCACTCACATGAAACACTCACAGTCTTCATCCTGACACCAATGGGCAAGCCAAAGTGTGGTTTAACTTCCTAACACTGAATCAGGAAATGGCAATGGTCTGAGATGTCTTGTAGGCCTCAGCAACAGAGAAAAGGAGAGGACCTAAATTTTATTAGGTCCTCTAGAGGACCCAAGTCCTCTTAAGAGCACCTCTCCTCTTGTCTTGGACCTAAAATGGGTCCTATTGGTGTTTCCATGTAAACTATCATTGGAATTGTCCTGGGAATCAAATTGAAATGGCAGACTGGGGCTCATCTGGCTTTGAAGCTGCTTAAAACAAGGAGAGGACCATCTTATTTTAAAAGGAGGGTAGAATTTCTTTTGAAAGTAATTCCCTAGAAAGCTGAGGAGATCCCTCAAAAGAGCAGATCTCCTCTCAGGGCTCCCCCTGAGCTCTTGTATGGCTGGAGTTGTCTCTCCCACATCTCTGCTCATTTGTGCCTTGTGCATTTATGTCAGAAGAGAAGACTGACTGGCAGGCTGGCTGAGTTCCCCATGTCCCTGTTGAGCAGCAGCTCGTGAACAGGAAAGGTCATCATTGTTTCTGCCCTCCTGTGTTCAGTCCATTGAAGGAGGAACTTGATATCAGCGAGGTCAAGTTCACTTATGGCCTTTTCAGAGACCTCTGCAGTGTGGCCTTGTTCCATGAGCATAATGCCCAGGGGAGATAAATTTGGTGGTAAGACAAGCTTGGACCTATCTATCCCTCTCCACTGCACATACAAGCTGGGCTGCTGACTTTCAAGATGCAAGAAACACAAAGCACTGAGTATAACTGTGCACTTTGCCATGGATGATTGTTTCAGACTAGTACAGTCTTGTGGTGACTACGAATGACATGAGAATGAAATAGTACTCATCTGCTCCAAAATCTGCTCTCCCAGTGACATACACAGCAGAAACAATGGCAGGAGTTGGCTTGGTTTTTGTTTTCCTACATGTTAAAAGCTTGTGCCAAGTTCCCTGGAAGGATCATCCAGAAGTTTCAGTAAGTGAAAGTACCGTAATAATGTTGTTAGGGCAAACTTCTGGTCTTATTTTCATAGCACAGAAGAAAAGCAGCTCAGGTGGGGTTACGTCCACATAAAAATACCTCTTTACTTAACTCAGAGGGCCCTAGGCCAGAGGTGAAATCACTGTGGAATTTGGTCCAGCATCTTTCTTCTCTGTAAGACTGTACATGTCTTAAGATATACAGCTCATATTGCCTTGGGGTGGATCCAACTTTCACACTGAGATGATGTTGCTGAGTTGCCCTGCACAGGGGCCCAGGAGAATGCTGGGCTCTTACAGGCTTAGAAGTTTCCTCTCTCCTTATTTTCCACTGACTGATTCTTTATTCTCCAGAGGCTGCTTGTTAACAGCAGAGACCATCGCCAAAAATTAAAAATAAAAAAGAGGGAGGGAGTGGGGGCAGGAGAGAAAGGATGAGAAGACATACCTGCAGCAGTCCTTGCTGTATATTCCCTCTGTGTCTCACCAACAGTGTCATGCAGAAGGAAAATTGTTCTATCAGTGACTATGTTAGATTCATGACCCCACCACAACCTTGAATTGGCCTTTAGTTGTCGCTGATGGGAACTGAAGAACAGCTCCTGTCGACATGATTGCTGCTCTCCAATGAATCAGAACACGCAGGGCACAGAGCAGCACATTAAACTAGCAACAGAAATATATCACTGTACTTTTATATAGATGTATTGCTTTTGCTCAGGCATATAAATGATTGGGCTATCCACTTATTTTTTTTCCAAGGACTATAAATTAAAAATAAGCTAAGGGTTTGGAAATTATGTTCTCTCTCCTTCCCCCCTCCCCTTATCTCTCTCTTTTTTTCTTTTTTTTTTCCAGAGTTGGGTAGCTATTTTAGGTCTCCAGTAAAACATTTTAAAGGTAATCTTACTGCCTGTGTCTACTTGACCATCCTTTTTTATAAAAGAAATCTACTGCTGCCGTTCTTGCTTAGGTGATTTAACACTTCAGTGTGATCCCACTAACTGTATGGATGGATCCTTGTGCTGATTCTGCTGCTAATGAACACTTACAAGGCTGCATATTTTAATTTAGTGAGACAAGAATCTGAGACGGCAAAATCTATGTATACCAGGTGTTGGGAATTTTCCCCCTAACAAATATTTTATAAAGTAAGATTATTTCAATATACCTTAACCAAAGGTCACTTTGACTTGAAAGTTAGTTTGATGCACTGCCACATAAATTAAGGTACTGACTTAAAAATGGAAATGCCTTACCATTAAATTGCATATATTTTTTTCAACTTTCTCTGCTTGCTACTTGAATCATCTGTTTAAAACACCCCTTTAATTCAGAGATGATCTCACCAGATCTGCAGAGATAGGAATATGTTTTGTCCATTGCACATTTCCAGCTCTTTGCAAACAATTTATCACTTACCAGTTTTGCAGCCAGATGTAGAAGGAATAAGCAAGCTGCTCACCTTGCATTCCTCCCCCACCCTGGGGTTTTTTGCAGGATGAAAAAAGAGTCCAGGAACTCTTTTTTTGTGTGTGTGTCCTGAAGCTAAGGCAGGCAGGTAATAGAGCATTTGTTTCAGCACGGGAAACTCTCATCCCACTGATCAGCCCTAAGATTTGTAAAAGCAACAACTGACTACCACAAGGCAAATTTTTCCTACAAGAATTCATGGGACTGAGCCTGCCAGATTGATTTTCTGCTAGTTTTTGAATGTGTTATAATAAGACCTTTTTAACTTTACTTTTCTTGGACTACCTGCTGAAGGAGTTTGGTGTTAACCACGTCTATGTGTCAGATGAAATGATTTTGCTGGCCACCAACACATGACCTGGTCAAAGAAAAGAAATGAGCTGGTCACAGCTATTTCCCCTCAACAGTCATAAACACCATAGCAGTGTTTCTTCTGTATCTTTTCATCAAGTTTTGGGTGATTGAATCTTTATTTTCTAGCAAAACTAGTAAGCTGTAAATGAAAACCTGGCCTCATTATTATCTCTTTATAAGGCTGGTAATTTCCAGATCTAACGAGGACTCATGGCCCAGTTAACCCAGGGATTACTGACTGATGTGTGAAGGGGAGCAGTTTCTCTTTTTGTGTGTTTTCTCAGGGGGAGGAACCACAGCTGTAGGAAAAAGGATTTATGGCAATCACCTACATGGAAACCAACAGTTCACTTGCTCTGAAGACGTGGAGACCAACACTTCCCTTGCCCAGAGCTTTGCCTGGAGAGGCCAGATGTCAGGCTTGGATTCCACTCTCATGCTCTCTCCAGCCAGCCAGACTCATGTCCCTGTGGATTCAGTCCCTTTCAGAGCTCACCCAAAGGTCCGTCCATGTTGGCATTCTTAGGGTAATGGATGCTGATAACCTGCTCTCCAGATATAAAAAAACACAGGTACAGTCATGCCTCGCTGCATTGTGACTTCTTCATTGTGACCTCACTGGTCGCAAAGAAGAAGTCACAATGCACTCATGAGAAATTTTCCCTGTGAATTTTCTTCAGTGATTCACAGAGCTTTGCAGTCGATGCATGCACAGTGCCTCTGCTTCACCGAGGGGCGCTGCTGGCACTCCCTGTGGGGGGGGAGTGGCCTGGCCCCGCGGGAAGGGTGCGCAGTGCCTTCTGCTCACTGTGGCGTTTATAGCCCCGCTCCCATGTGTCTCCATGCCTGGTCCCTACCACAGAAGGCTTACCCTCCCTTATGAGTGCTGCAAAGGTTCCATTTATAGACCAGTGGGACTACAATAAATGCCACGGTGAGCGGGAGGCCGGACTACGCCACCGCTGCAGCTGCTGCACCAGGAGGAGGTTTCTGTTCCCCCATGCCCTCCCCCTGCTGCAGCAGGGGGAACGGGTGTTCTGTGGGGTCCATATGGCTAGCACTGCTGCTCCTGCACTAGGGACCAGTGGATGTACATAATGTACATAAAGGGAAAGAAACTCCAACACTGACGCCACCCCCCCACCATAAGGGGCCCCGGGTGTCACAGTGTTGCAAAGTTAAGGTTTCCCAGCCGCCAAGAATGCCAGCCAGAGCCCGAGAACACCCCTTCCAAACCACAGTCCCGGACCTTCCCCACCACAGAGGCAATGCAAGCATGAGTGGTGGCAGCAGCCCGGCGGCAGCTGCAGAAGTGTCAGCGTGGCCAAAGAGAAGCCCAGGGATTCTCCAGTGATCTCCCCAGGCAGAGAGGGCTCAGAAACACTTCCCTTTGCTCCCGTGTGCTGTGAGAGCCCGTGGGGAGGAGTGGAAAATGCTCCCTAGCGCTCCTGATTGGCGGGGGTGGAGCGATGGGCGTGGTCTGTATTCATATTAATGACCTGCACATGTTTGCGAATTAGACGTTTTGCAAGACCCTTGGGAGACCCGTTCCTTGCAAATTAGGAGGTATAACTATATTTCCCTCTAGAGGAATGGGCAGTAAGGCTAAGGCTGTGAGGCCAGTGGATTTCTGCCAGCTCAGGGGGGAGTGTGCCCACATGTTGTTTTCTGTAATTCTCTAATCCGGTTTCAAAAGGCAGAAAGAAAAAAGCTCTTGTGAGCAACCATGGAAAAGAAAGTAAGAAACTCTCAGAAACTGTTTCAAAGTGGGACAGCAGTAGCCAGTGAGAAGCCCAGCTTCCCAACAAGGTGTTCCCTGCCTAGAACTGTTTGCATCCAGCTGTAATTCAGTCTTGACCCGATCTTAAGTGAGGTAAAGTTTAAGTTATCATCAGTCTTGTAACCACCAGTCCTCAAACTCAGATAAACTTAAAATACCCCATCCAATATGTATCACTGGCGCTTGGAGGACACATAGAAAGTCATTACTGAAAGGTGTTAACTTTTCTGATGATAATAAATTAGTTTTCTGACTCCTTGAATACTTTCTCAGTCCAGTCAGGAGATTGTTTTATAGCACAGGTCTGGCATGCTGCTTGCTTATTGATGTTATGAATGTCCATGATTTTATTCAGGGTTTAGGTTATCACAAGATGTTGAGATTGTTCGGGGGTGTGGCGGGGGGGGAGCTTGCAGTATCCTCACCTGATCTACTCAACTGTTCCTCCAGCAGCTCACGTGAAGGGGAAGGTTGACAAATTTCTGATATCAAGCCCAGCTGTCAGAACAACACGGGGTAATAGCTGTCCTTGTCAAATGCGCCAATTAATTCACCAGCGTGTCAATGTAGGTGTAATTGATAGACTCCACAATCTGGCTGAGTAATGAAAGTCTAAAGCATTACTAAGACCATTTCACCTCCTAAGAGATCATGTAATCTAACCTGAACTGTCAGCACTGTGGTGATGGGCACTTAAAAAACCAACAAAACAACAGCTTGCTGCGATAGGACGTAGAGGATTTGTATGAATCTTCAGTTTATGGGTAGAAATGGATGTAAGAAGAAAGACTATGAAACAATGGCATAATATTGTTTTATTCAAATACTCCTTAAAGTCAAATGGAAAAAATATAATTAAAGCAATTGTTTCTCTGTGAGAATTGGTGTGTTCTGGAGTCTTCCTGTTAATGAGGGAGTTGCTTTTAAAAGAAAACACAGCCATTGTCTTAAAAGCTGTGGCTGTGGAAAGGCAGTGTCAGCTCAGCAGGCTCATTAGCATAATCCTTTGTCTGACTTAGAAATATTTGTTAAGAACTTCTAAGACAACAACAAAAATTGCTGTTAGAATTCCCTGACTACTGTGCTAACTCATCCACTTCTAATGTAGATTTTTGTTTTAATAAATGGTTTGAGGTCTTCTGGTTTTAGAGGGTAGGAGTTTTTATTAGTCATTTTTTTATTAAAAAAATAAATAAATTAGGCTTTCTTCTTTATCGCCACAGTACAGGGATAAGGTTGGCCCTACAACCAGACATGTGCAAGATGATGGCATGTAGAAGCAAGCACAGTTCTGTTAAATCAGCACTGCCACCGGATAAGTACTCAGCCATGGACTCAACCACATCAAAATAAAATACAGAATAAACTCTTCAGGGAGAAATCCATGAGCCATACACACTAGCAGGAAAATGGCATGAAAAAATAGGACTGACCTTCACCAAAAACCTGAGTGAGGCGTATGGCACCCTGTCATGTGTTTGAAGCAGTGCTCTGCTCCTGTCCATGAGGATAGGGAGGGAGAGTGGCAGCATCCCATCTCACAGCTGCCCTTAAAATACCGCCAGATGTTCCATGCAGAAATGGATAACGTACCTGAGCTCCCCAGGGAAGGTTCACTCCTATACTGACCCATGAAATGTGGCTCACTCTCTTTCAGCACAGTGCATTGGCTCAGCTGGGCTATCACAACTGCAAAGGTATATCCAGACTCATCGGTATCATTTAAATGCACCCGCTGGCCAGACAGAGCAGGTGAAGCCTGCTTCTCTGGGGTGGCACAAAATGTGACCAACAGCCCTGGGCAGGGATCTCAGCCATCCAGGATTTTAATGGATGCTCTGAGAGGGTCTGAAATAAGAAAATGGAGCTTCTAAGATAATTTAGGACAGCTTTTTATGGGTAGGGACTGGCATATTGGTTCTTTATGCGGTTCAAGAGATGATTGAGAGACATTACAACCACTGGCAATGATGAGAAAAGCAGATGAATAAGGACCAGCAATGCAGGGTGGCTCTGCTTTCCTGCTTCCTAGGATTTATGTACTTATGGATGAATTTAATACTTGGTGATCAAAAGAGTTCAAATAGTGGTTGTATTAATGATTTCAGCATAACCTCTAAATCCCAGGATGGCAGTAGAAATCTTCAGCTTGGTCTTAATCTTCTGACATTTTTTATTAAGAGCAAAATTAAGTGCTGTTTCCTTATGATAAAGCTGCTTACAGAAGTGTGAACTGTGGTATTGTCGCTGCTGTGTATTCTGCATTCTGAGCTCAAGTCCTAGTCGGATCAGTTAAGATTTTTCCAAAAAAAATGAATGACTGAAGTAAAATATCCTCTTTGCTTTTCTTTTCTTTTCTTTTTTTTTTTTTATGTTTTGCTGATATTTGGTTAATTTTTATCCGGTCTTTTTGTCCAGGTCTTTTGTCTGGCTGTGCAGAGTGATGCACATTATTGACTATGTTTGTTACATTGTATTACTGTTGCAGGTGTCCCCAAACATGGGAAGAGCCCAAGTTCTCTGTCCAGGCAGGTAGTTTTGTCCTTAAATTACCACTCTTTCATCCTGTTTTCCCAATAAATACTTGGCACCCAATAAAGAAACCTGCAGGGCTCCTACCTCATATAAGTATTGTGTATCTTGCAGCAAAGACTTACCATATTTTGGAGTTTAGCACACATGTGATCTGTGTTTTGTGTTCAAGGAAATATTAATATGCCTCAAAGAAATATGAGCATCATCTCACCATTACTCTTCTTCCCTTCCTCCCACACATTCCCTAAAGTATATTGATCTTTGATGTGCTTGCTTTCTTGAGCCAATATGAAGACAAAGTGTCTGAATCAGGGATGGAAATAAGTGATATTTGAAGCTGTACTCAATTCTCAAGGCAGTTTATTCGCTATGTCAATTGCAAAGGCTATTCAGTTCCTTAGTTAGTTAGTGTTACCTGCTAATTAAAGGTAATGGCATCCCCAAAGATGGAAACTGTCAGCTCTAGTCTTCATTTTGGAGCTGTAAGGTATGGCAAGATCAGATCTCAAGGGCTTTCAGTGAAGGACAGGAATTTGGGGGTTATTGTACTCTCCTCCATTGCAGGGGGGCTATTAAGGACAGTCCTACTGCAGAACAGGATGGCAATGCAGGTCAGATAAAATAGTTTTTGTAATTCATAGTTTCTTCACTTTCCTTAAATCAGCAGGGGCCCCAGAACACACAATATTAGAGATGTAGCTTAGCAGGTTCTGAGGACAGGGGTCTAATCACTTCATCTACAGGCTGTGCTCATTCAAACACAGTCCGAGTGCTGTTGGCCACCTTATCTGCAGCTGGCTTGGGTTCAGCTCACGGCCTCCCATCATCTACTACCTTATCCCAGCACGGCTGCCTCACAATACTGTGCCACTCCCAAGTCCCTTCCAAGTGCAGGACTATCCTGTTACTCCCGTCTGCTCCTGCCTCTCTGAAACACTCCAAGATCTTTGGATCAAGCTGAAATGCAAATGTTGTTTTAATGTTCCCGCATATGCTGTGAGGATGATGTGCAGGATGTTATGTTGGCAGATCCTCTTTATTAGATAGGATATTTAATCTTTATTAAAATGTATCTAGGATACATTCAGAAGGTAAAAAAAAAATGAGAGGAGGACAAGGCAACGGAGTACCTCTCAATGTCTGCATGTCACATCAGGCTCCTGACCTGAGGTTAGTCGAGTCTCTGCTTGGAATAAGATATGTGGCAATAATATCTCAGTGTTGTGGCCTTCAGTGAACACAAGGTTTAAGATGCAAGGGAAAGAAATCCATACATTCTCTGAGTGATGAATGGTTGGCAGTTTCATTTGAGTACTTTCTGCTGCAGATGTTTAACATTTTTTCCAAGGTGTCGAGGTTTAACCGCAGCTGGCAACTGAGATCAACAAAGCTGCTGGCTCACTCCCCTGCAGTGGGATGGGGAGAGAAACAGAAGGGTAAGTGTGAGAAAACTCTTGGGTTGAGATAAATAGAATTTAATAGCTAAAGCAAAAGCCATGTGCACAAACAAAGCAAAACAAGGAATTCGTTCCCCGCCTCTCGTGGGCAGGCAGGTGTTCAGCCACCTCCAGGAAAGCAGGGCTCCATCTCCTGTAACGGTGGCTTGGAGAGAAAACACTATCACTCAACATCCACCCTCTCCTTCCCCAGCTTTATGTGCTATGATACCATCAGGTCTGGAATATCCCTTTGGCCACTTGAGGTCAGCTGTCCTGGCTCTGTCCCTTCCCAGTTCCTTGTGCACGCTGGTGGGGTAAGAGGCGGTAGAGACTCTGTGTAAGCACTACTCAGCGTGAGTAAAACATCCCTGTGCTATTGACCTTACTTTAGCACAAATCCAAAACACAGCTCCTTAGCAGCTACTAGGGACAAAATTAACCCTACCCTAGCCCAAACCAGCACACAAAGGGCATATGCCAGAGGGCAGAACAAGGAGGATGTTTCATGTGAATGCTTACATCCCTAGGACACAATTACCGTGGCCAGCAAAGGCAGAGCGGTTGCACATGGAGCACCCAAGTTGTGAAGAATCAGAGTGGGAACACAAGTGGGTTATGGGCTTGGCAGAATCCTGACAATAATGCGATGTGCTTTGCTGGGCAAGGTGGAAGATGTGACGTTCCCAGCTGGCAACTGCTGGTAACTTAATACTCCCAGATGGAGGCTGGGGGGTGATATGATATTCCCAGCTGGTGGCCATGGCCTGCCTCAGTGCTCTCCCACTCGTACATGTGGCTTCTCTATACAATGAGAAGGGGTGGGCGAAGCGTAATAAAGCAGCTGGTCTATTAGAAGATAAGCTTTCTGGAGAATAGCACAAACATGCAGAATCCCCTTAATCTTAAACTTTATTACCCTAGATAATAGGCTTTGGTAGTGACAACAATCAGTTGAAATGCAGAATTGTCTTGGCTCCTGCAGCACCTGCCATGTCAGTCAGTCACAAGCCATCTCCTGCTGCACAAAAAGATGGCTGTGTGAGACTAGCAAGCTAAAAGTTGTGTCGGTTTATTTTGAAAAGGCCAGGGAAAGCTGGGCACCCTCCCTTTGCAGACTTAAGCTGCACTCTGAACCTGCTGGGGGAGGAAAGGCTAACAGGATATGAAAGCCTGCTTTCTTTACCTCTGAGGAGCTGCAGCAAGGCTTCTTTTGTCCACTGAAGCCCACTTGAAAGATTAGGGGATGTTATTCCTACTCTGAATTAGGTCAAGTTTGCTAATATTCAGCTAGCAATTAGAAAGGGAAAACTCGTGAAATCTGCTTGTAAAACTTTATCTGTGTCATTTCCAGTATTTCTGATTTAAAATTAGTTTAGATATCTGAGGCACAACTCAGAAGAAGAATCTCATGTTTTGGTGAAACAATTGGATCCAGGAAACTCAATGCACACGTGAAATATCCAGGCCTATAAGTAGGGAGGAACAGAAAGCTTTCAAATGAAAATGCGTGTTAATTTAAAAATGGCCTTGCTCTGATTAATTTTTAAGGAGCTTTTTAAGTTAAATTTTTTCCACAGTCCTGTGATCAAAATATGAGGTAAAAGAAAAAAAATCTGTTTACCACAAGCTGTTCTTTTGTTTAAAAGTATTTCAATAGGAACATTAGTTAATAGAATAACTATAAAGAGACAGTGAGTAATTTTTAAATCACGAGAGATGAGTAGTTCTAACAAAAATTTGTGCCAATTATTTCAACTTTTGTGTCCTCTGATAATAGTTGCTCCAAGAGCATACCAGAAGCTCACAGTGAAGGAGGCTGATTTAGGGACGAGATGTTTATACATGTCTTGGTTTTGGCTGGGTTAGAGTTAATTTTTGCCATTGTAGCTAGTAGGGGCTGTGTTTGGATTTGTGCTGGGAACAATGTTGATAATATAGGCGTGTTTTCCTTGCTGCTGAGGGGTGCTTACACAGAATAGAGGCCTTTTCTGTCTCTTACCAGCAATTAGATTGGGGTGCACAAGGAGCTGGGAGGGAACACAGACCAGACAGCTGACCCCAACTGACCCAAGGGATACTCCAGACCATATGACATCAGAGCCAGGGGAAGAAGGAGAGCAGAGATGGTGTTTGTCTAACCAAGTCACTGCTACATGTGATGGAGCCCTGCGTCTCCAGGGATGGCTGAGCACCTGCCTGCCCACGGGCAGTGTGGGATAAATTCTTCGTTTTGCTTTGCTGCATGTACGGCTTTTGCTTTACCTATTAAACTGTATTTATCTCAACCCACAAGTTTTCCTACTTCTATCCTTCCAGTTCTCTCCCCCATCTTGACACAGAGGAAGTGAGCCAGCAGCTGTGTGGAGCTCAGTTGCTGGCTGGGGTTAAACCACGACAGAGCAGGTCCAGGCAATACAGTTAACTAAGTCTAAATATTATGGATATTAAACCTCAATATAATGGGTTAGAATTTTTATTTGTCAAAAATCTTTCCTTTTTAATATCCAGTATTTGACTATATCCTCTAAAAGAAAATGTGAATGGAAATTTAAAAATCAGTAAATTGAAGCCGGCAGCGTATTTTGATTTGCAGAACTATAAACAGAGAGGTAACAGAAGGAGCACTGAAACCTGCATCACTCTGCCTGTTTCTGAAGACAGAAGAAGTCAGACCTGAGGGAACAGTGACCACCCCAGCAGCCTGTCAGCCCCACTGAGTGAGCACTGGAAAAGCACCATCGGGGCAGAGGCAGAGCAGATGCCATCATTGAACTAAGTGGGTAAGAGCTGGGAAACAATGAAACACAAAAGAGGAGTTTAACGCCACCTCAACAAAGCAGTAGAAGAAATGCTGCTTAGGGTCTGGTTTACCTCAGCTCAGTTGTCTTTGAAACTTGTCATCTGGTTCAAGCAATTCAAGGGCTCCTGACCAGTTCACAAGCTCTATGGCCCTTGTGTCTCAGCGAGGTGAGACAATCTCCCTCCTTCGTCGGCTCCACTTCCTTTGGCAGACAAGACCAAGACACCTTGGCTTCCTTTGCAATGCCATTATTGATTTTTGCAGTCTCTCTTTCCCTAAGGAATTGACTGCACTAGATCAAATTAAGAACAATCTGAGCATTTAATGGGGCTCCTTCAATACGATGAAGTTTGATTGCTCGAAGTTGAAGTTCATGATAATTATTTATGCTGACAGCACCCTCACAGGCAATAAAGCCTGACCCTTTCCTGAAGGCCTCCGCCTCTCCATCAGGGAATTATTTTAATCCTGCTGTGCTTACCTATCACACTTACTTCTCATTACGTATTAAATATGAGAATAATGACCAGAGAATGAAAATTTATTTTGTTTTCACCAAAAGTGGTATCAGAGTTCTGATTTTGTTTCTGTTCTCAGTTACTAAATGAAACTCTTGTGACCAGGACCAGAAGCACCTGAGATTAGCAGCCAAACTTTTGGCTCTATTGTATGCAGGTTCAGGACTCTTTCTGCTCATTTGTAGTTGCACAGGACATGTGAAATCTATTCATGATGAAAATTGCAGCATTTCTGTATTATCTAAGAGGTCTGTCCTGAGAATTGTCTTTAATCATCACAATGAGTTAATAAGCAGGTTTATTTGTGAGCAGGTATTTTCGTGAATGACAGATTAAGTTGAAAATAAATCTGTCTTGCAACCTCTTGAATTCTGTTTTAAAACCCCTTCTGGCTGAACATAATGAAAACAACCCTCAAAGTCCATGTTTGTGTAGATATTACACAAAACCAGCTGTCTTAACACCTTGAGGATGTTTGTCAATGCACGAAGCATCAACAGGTTTTCATTTGTGTATATGCACAGACACACACACACATAGAAAAATGAAAACATGATGATGTTGCATGTATACACACATAAAAACACACACACATAAAGAAACCCTCCACCTGCAGCTGCTCTAAACAAAGCAGTATAACTCCTCAACCCTCAAAAAAGTGAAAGTCAGGTAGGTAAAGCCAGAAGGCAGTTTTCTGATTATATTTTTTTTTAACTTTCCTCCCCATCCCCCCAAACAACATCCATCCCACTTTTCTCTGGAACATATCTGTCAAAATATACCACATTTTGGGACAGCCCCATATGTATTCTGCTTTTTTAAGGCAGGAAGAAAAACAATGAATGTGACTTTCTCACAAAGAAACTATTATTTACCTGGGCTGAGTCCTCCTTCTGTGGTGGAGAGAATGACCATAGGACTCTGATGAAGACTCATAAAATCCTCATTGTTGTTCCTTTGTGCAGCCAGCCCAGGATTCCTGCTGTTTCTGTCACACTCCTTCTCCCTAGTGCAGGTTTCTTTCACTGTGCAAGGTCTTGGTATTAGAGCGTTCAGATGCATGAACAGCTGCCTTGCTTTACATGGTAATTCCCCAGCCAAGGGACCGAGTAGAAAAATCAGCCTCTTGACTCATCTAAATGTAAAAATGGTGTTATTTAAGAAAAGTTGGAAAATGTGAAAATGGAAATTAAGCTGCATGGAGGGAGCAGAACTTCCCTGTGACAGGGCTGCCTTTCAGAGACGCACACATGCTGGAGCAGCCCAACTCCATACCCATCACTTCTGCTGGACACAGTAGAAACAGCTAGGGGCTGGCAGCTGATCAAGGGGGAAAAGCACATTTGAGGGGTTCCCTTAGATGGCTATGTTTATTTCTTGCTTTGGCTTTCATTTGCTCTTTGTCACATCTCGGTTCATCCATTTTAGACTGTGTGTCAAAACAGATCTTGTCTCAGTGGATTGCTCTGAAACCCAATGATGGCTTGGCTTTTTCAATACCCCCGAGGGGCCAGGCAAAAGGAGGTTGGAGCTGCCTCCCAGTACAGGTCAGGGTTTGCATTTGGGGAGGGAGTTGGCTACTTGGAGCAGGGGAGGGGT
The DNA here is from genome assembly GCA_013390025.1 of Pitta sordida. Classification (NCBI taxonomy): domain Eukaryota; kingdom Metazoa; phylum Chordata; class Aves; order Passeriformes; family Pittidae; genus Pitta; species Pitta sordida. Next base: position 236,004 of record WEKX01019115.1, read on the forward strand.
TTTTCAGCGATATGGCTTGATGATTTCAAAGAAAAGCGCTCAAAACTGCATCTCATTAAAAAAAAAAAGAAAGAAAGAAGGCAAGGAAGCAAGAAGGGAGCTGCTATTTCTTTAAGTAAGTGTGCGTGTGTTGGCCAGTCTGCTGAGCAGCTCATGCCATTCACTGCCCTGCTCTAAGTTTTTCAGTAATACTGAACTCCAGGTGACCCTCGCAGACAGTAATTGCTTTAGCATAGTTCTGACAACAACATCACAAGCTGTTACTTTAAGCACAAGCTTAAAATAAATTTCAACCCTGGAGACCCACTCACGTGAAGAATCCAGTACATCGTCCATGTTTTCCTTGATGAGCGTCACAGTTCTTGGCAGTTGGAAAATGACCATTTCCAAGGTATTTCCAGTGCCTCCTGCTCCAGTTTCTAACCTGGCAGGGAGTCAGACAGGAAAGACAGCAGGTGGCCTTTAAAAGAGTCTCATGGGCCAGTTCCAAGCTAGTATCCCTACTCATTTACCCCCAAAGCTACCTCTTATTTAAAGGTGGGATTTGGAGAAAACCAGATTTAATTGCAGTTCCTCGCTTTTTAAGTGTAACATAGTCAATTTAAAATAGATTTATCAGTCCTGGCAATACAGAGCACCCAAAAGCCTCCTATGAAAAACACATTTAGTCACCCTTGCATTGAGAGAGTGAAACAACTTTCTGCTCCTCAGCAGGAAAAGGGAAAATTTTGGCTCCAAGTGCTGTAGGATTGTTTGTTCTTGAAGAGGTGCCCACAGGACAACCACAGAATAGAGGCATGTTTGCAATTTCAGGGCACTTTTAGAGCATTTCCTGTTTTAACAAACCACCTGCAAATTAGCCTTGATCTTGCCAAGGTTTCAAGGAGGTACATGTACCTTGCTGCTACACTGAATCTGGGCTGCAAGTTTTCACTAAATTGGGTAGAAAGCAACCTTTCCAGAAGGAAGAAGAAAGTATTTTACTTGAAGAAGTTTCTTTTTCTGGCTCACACAGTGGTGACAGGCACAAGATGGATTTCAATGATTAATGAAGAAGAAAACCAAAGTACAGTGAACCCCCGGCTCTTCATGGCTTTTGTCTTTGCAGTTTCAATCCTTTGCAGTTTGTTTTTCCATGAAAATTTGTGTCTGAGCATGTGCAGAGTGAGGCATGAAGATAGCTCATGCCCTGCCTGTCACTCCGCCCCCCCTCAGCTCCAGAGCACCAGAAGGGCATTCCCGGCACATCCTCACACTGTGTGACGCGTCAGCAGAGTGAAGGGAATGGCTTCTACCCCTTCCTGGCCTGCCTTTCAGGCTGCTCAGGCTGCCCCAGCCCCGCTCACTCCGCCCGCGAGGCTGCCTTGGCCGCCCTTTCCCAGCCCACTTCACAGGCTTCACAGCAGGGCGATGGGGGGGCTCATTTGCATATTCATGAGTTTTCTATCATCATGGAAACAGGGCTTCATGGGAGGCAGGGAGACCCAATGCCCCGCAAAAGGTTGGGTGTTCACTGTATTTTTTTCCTGCCTCTTTTTAAAGACGTTTTCCTCCATTTGCCAGGATGACTTCCTGCAGGCATCTGTCTCACAATATGGACTATTGAAAGTTAGAATATACCTGTCCACCTGGCATAGCCTCCTCTTGTTCTTGTTGTAGTGGATGATATATTAGGAAAAGGCTGTTAGGACATTAGAGACGAAAAACAGACACATGCCTGGAAGTGTACAAGGCAATCAGGGAGTAATCCAGGCTCCCATGTTTTATCCTCTCAGGAAGACTTCAAGTATTTCAAGAAAATAATTTGTATCAAGTTTCAATCCCCTATAGCAAACACATAGAAAATAAGCATTTCAAACATTAAATAGCAGTGTGTTCCAGGATGTGGTGTGTGAGATGAGAGAAGACATACTTTCTCTGCGTACGGTTCTTTGGAAACTGGCTTCTTTTTCTAATCCGTCCCCCTCTCTGATAAAATCCAGAGTTACATCCTAGTTGCAAACCGAAATACTCACCTGAGAGCAAACATTTAGATATTCCAGACAATTCTAAAGCAGCACTTTGTCCTGTGACAAATCAGAGATCTGAATTCTGAGAAGCATATATATGAAGTCTACTCCTCTTGTTTTCTGATTAAATACACTTCTGCTTTATGACCACTCACGAGGTCAGTTTGGGCCAATAACTTTTGATGAGACAAAGAGGTGGACTTGCTGTTGGCTTTTTTTTTTAAAATGCCTACATTTTAGAAAAACATGTCTATTATCAGCTCACTACATAACCAAACTCATGAAATTGCTTATTTTAGTCATCATTTGAACTAGCAGTAATTATGCCCATAATAGTAAAATGAGATTTTAATGGTGATTAATGAAACTGCTAAATTGTCAAGACTGCTAGTTGCAGCTATTGGTCTCTGGTGTCTGTCCCTTAAAATAGTTGTCATCATATCTGTAATATGGCTTTTTCTGTAGGACCAGATGTGAAGCATATGGTGACTTGTTACAGTAGGGATGAGCTGCAAGTCCTGGCTGAATTGTATTGGACAAACTACCCAAATGGAAAGATAACATCCAGTGATTACTGTAGGATCATAGCAGCTTTCTAGAGGGGTAAGGGATGATGAAGGACTTGGGAAACTGCCTAGCTCAGTTGATTACTTCTGCCTGATAGAGTAGTATTAATATTTTTTTATGCTTATTTATATCCTAGAGGAATGTCATGCTGCTGTGCACCCAAACATACGGTAAAACACATTACTACTGCTTACCATTCATTCTCTCTCCTGCCTATTTCAGGTACCCATTCCCAATGGTGGAGGGAAATCCCCACGGAGTGGTGGGTGCTGGCAAGGGCAATCTGTGGAATTCCCCAGAGCTTGACCTGAGAGCTGACAGGAGCAAATCTCAGAGGTGCTGCTGCAGAGGAGGGAACACTGTATGAACACCCAGGCCACAAAGCAGGCAGGATAATGAGAGCTAACTACGTACAGTAATCCCCCGTTACTCGTGGGCTGTTGGGTCCAGCCCTCTTCACTCGAGTCCTGGAATCCATGAAGGTAGTGAACCCACTAAGTATTCAAGTACGCCATGCCCGTAGCCACACTCCATCCCCATATAAGGTCTGGCGGCTTGTCTCAGTTGTCTGGCTGTGCTCTGTTGAGGTGCGCAAGCGCTAGGGCGAGGGGTGAGCGGTGGGGCGGGCGCCGAGCACTGAGGCCAGCGCTGGGCAGCAAGATCGGCGCCGAGTCCCGAGCGATGACCGAGCGGCCCCTGGGCTCTGCCAGGCCCCAGCCATGGGACCTGCCTGACTGTGGGCATCAAAGGGCACCGCAGGGGTGGGGGGGGGAAGGTGCCTCCCGCTCCCACACAGACACACACACAATTCTCCTGCAGTTTGGCAGAGAACAATGCCAACCATGCAGACACCCTGAATGCCCTTGTTGCCTCCGCCCATAGCCGCTCCAGCAGCTTCTCCAGCCCCATCCCGCCATGGCGCTGGTGCCTGCACCCTCCACCCCGGTTCGGTGCAGCCGGGCACCAGCCCACCAGACCCTGCGGACGGGGAAATGTGCCTCCCGCTCTCACACACAATGGCAGCCCCATCACCCCGTCTTGTAGCCTGGTGGAGGACAATTCCAGCCGTGCAAAAACACATATTTACACTAAACGCATCTCAGCTGCGCTGCGCCAGCTCCCAGCTGGGACCAATCTGCATATTCATGAGCAGACTGGGGTCACGGTAGGTTCTGCGCACGTGTCAGGTCCCACAACTTGCTGGAAAATCAACAGCGAGTATGTGGATCCTGCGAATTACGGATCGTGACTATGTGGAGGATCACTGTAATGAAATTCACTGCTCTCTTATGATGCAGAGACACATTGTAGTGCAATTGGGCACATTTTACTTCCTCTTGGCCATTTACGTGTTGGGGCAGGGTCTAGTTCACAAGTAAGCTGCACTGAGCTTAGGAGAGTTGTCATCAGATCACTTGTGTGCCTTGTTCCAGGAGGAACAAGAGTAAACCTCTTCTCTGAACAACCAGATTTCCACTTATCCATTAACTTGATCATTATCCAATGCTGTACTCAGTCTTCAAGTTCATTGGAGGTACAACCCAGAGCAAAATATAATGGACTGCTTTTCAGTTTTGCTACTGCCACTTTGTATTACCTCTTGTATGATTCTATCACTTTATGAACAGTTTAACCTATTTACTCATGTGTAAATGGACAATGGTTGAAGATTAGAGAGGCTTCATTTGCTATGAAGAGCTACTGTATTGTCTCAAAGGAAAAAGAACCAGCTAACCTAGATGGCAGGTCGTGTACTTCTTACTGCAGATGTATATCAAATTAACTTCACAGTGCCAGCCTATGTGTTCAGTAACAAACACACAACGGCATAGATACAAACTCAGTTTTAGAGGCCAGGAAAGTTTACACAGCTATTTCAGTAGTTACATATATGAATCAATATGCAGGATGATTAAGATGATTCACAGGCACATGCATTGTGCTTTACATTAATTTCTAAAATCAATGCTTTAATTGCTGATGATCAAACTTACTTCAGGCAATATATTTTTGTTTCTTGTTTGAATGCATATTTGGAGGAGGAACTAAACTTCATGTTATCTCCTAAACACACTTCCATTACCCTATTCTCAGGCTTTAGGATTGTTCCGTCAGATAGCAGTGCTCAACTTATATCTTGTCAGGTCTTGCTGTTTTTAAGTGGTTTCACAGCACCCCATTCTGCACTCCTAACCCACATGAGCAGTATCACCAAATTCACAAAATCAGATCCCTAGAAATGCTGAAAGTACATCCTGCAATTCTCTAAGCATGCAAAGCTGATTTATTGTAGCAAAAGTCCTCTTCAAATTGTCTGGCAGCAGAAACTGAGGTATTTTCATTATGTGGTCAAGCTTTTCTGTGACAAATAATGCTACCACAGTTTAATTGGCATTTAAACAAATATTCAGGTCTGTAAACGATACTAGTGGAAGCCAGAGCTACAGCTGGGGTTGTCTGCATATGGTTACTGCACTCTGGATAGACAATTTGTTCCTTGGAAAAGTCTGTTTTCATAGTAACGTGGTTACAAAGCAGCCTCTCAAGTGCCACTGTGTCAGGAAATCACATCACAGACAGAAGGTAATGACTGCTGACACCAGACCAGCTTTCCTCTTGTTCCATATAAAAGACAGCAAACTCTAAATCATCAGTGCAACCATGCCATGTACCTGCCCCCATTGTTCAAGCATGGCTTTAAGCTGGGAACAAAATCTATCAAAATGTAGTTTAAAAAAAAAAAAATTACTGTATGACATGTACAGGTCTGAGTGGCTTGTCTGAACAAAAGTAAACTGGGATTAAGATTTCAACAAACAGCCTTTCCTACCCTAGGAATAGTGCCTTGGGAACTACTTCTCACACACACAAAAAGCCCTCCAACATTTCACCTTCCTAACCCAAAGAAAAAAACCAGAAATCTGGGGTGGGATGGTCTTAGAATTGTTCCCGTTCGGGCACTTTGGCAAACACCCTTGCAAACTCTATTAGAACAAGGAATATTACAGTAAACAAGTCATAAAATACTGTTTGTCTAACACTCACCTGTTTAACACAACTATAGCCTACATACTTTAGCCTGGAAATGCAGTTTGTCTCTCAAATGCCTTTTCCGATATCGACTGGTTATCAGGGGTTCAAATGAGAGCTGCACTTTTGTGGGCTTTTAAGTGATTTTGCTTCTCCAAGTTAGGATTAGGAAGTTGACTCATCCTCATTGTACGATCTTTCCAAATAAAAAGCTGTGGGGAACCGAACAGCAGCAAACAAACCAGAAAATAAGGATTCCATCCTTAGTTTGGCCACAAGCCACTGGTGAAACTGTAGCTGATCAGCCTAATTTTTGCCCCACAGCTGCTCCAACAGTAAAAATAGCACACTTACTGGCTTTTTTTTTGTTTCCCTGATTCTTGCTTGACTTGGGCTTCACAGTAAAGGGACTCTCTGACCATGTTGGACATGGAACATCAAGCGAAGAAGGTCTTTGCCTTGCCTGGGGTGCAACTGATAGCTCCAGCTTTTATTCACATAGCCAATAGTTTGCTGTAGGGCATTATATTAAGAACAGTAAATTTTATCTATGACTATCCACAGTGCTTAAGTCTAACTGGTAACTGCACTATCTCCAGAGAAATCTTGGAACAGCAGGTAAGATTTTTTTTTGTATGAGACATGTCCAAAACTGGAATTTTTTTAAAGTATTTCTAGATATAGATAGAGTACCCAATAGGATATTTCAAATGTTCTTGGCAACATAAACATACCCCAAAAACTGGCCTCAGTTTGATACTAGCAAGCCAAATCACAAATAAAAATAAACCACTTAAATTTCACTTTAAGTTGATATAGCTCTTTGATTTCAAAGTTTTATATCTAGTATCACTGATTTTGAATAAGCCCGTGTATTTTCTAGCTTTAAGTCTACAGAATATTCATTAGCATTTTATACAAGCTGTTCTGTTGATTAGGAGACCTTAATCAATACAATTTAGCTTCTCTTAGGAACTACCCCTCGCCCAGCCGGAGCTGGGCTTGAGCCAGATGCCTTGTAGTGTCAATACAATCCTCAAGCACATCGTCTCGAAAACTCTCCAGATACCTCACAACACGAAGCCAATAACAATGTGCTGTTACTGACAGAGCTGCAGTTTGTATCTCACATTAATGTAAAGATTTTGGACCTGATTCAGACCTTTTAGAGAATCCATGATAGTGATCATAAAAAAATTACATTTTTCCTCCAATTGCAGTAACTCTCAGCCAGAATACAGAAAGTATTTTGCTGAACTACTCACACAACAGTGAATGTTGCAAATGCTTGTACATGGCATGCAAAAACCTTATATTTGTCGTGCTTTTGTAACTGTGCCTTTTGTAACTGAGAGCCCTTGGCAACAGATTAACACGTTTGAGCCACAGCAATAATAACAGCAATACAAAAACACATATTAATTGAATTTGAGGAAGACTAAATCTTTTGTTTTATACTTTTAGGCCTATGCTATCTAATCAACTTTATAATAGTTTGCCACTTGTCTAAACTCCCAGGACTTTTGCAGTCCTAACTCCTCAGTTCATAAAGCTGACAAGTCCTATCATCCCACTGAGCCATCTACCTAGAGAAGTGCTACCCACTGTCTGAGGAAGAGATGAATGTAGGCCATTCATACAGTTATTCTAAACTCAGGTACAGGTTTTTTTCGCACCTCCGTTCATGAATGTAAACCCGGGTTACAAAATAAGCAACTAGACTGTGTAATGAGAATTGCAGGGAAATGCTGCCTAGAAGAAATGAAGGACTCCTCTGATTCCATTCTGTAATTGACAAAAAGTAAATTGAGCCTGAGGAAAACAAGAGGTAAAACAAAATGAGATGTATCCTTATAGCCACATCCTAATAGAATCATTACAAAACTGGCTGGCTCCTGACAGAGGTGGAGGTACGGAAAGTGATAACTAGATGGGGAAGAAATAAATCAATATGGATGACTGAAAACCGATTTAGAGCACTAAGCTCACTCAGACTTCTCTTGCATTTTCTCTTGATTAGGCTGACAGGAACTGAAGATGAAAATGTTAAACCCCGACTTTAGTCTCCTATGTTGCACTTAGGCTGCACCCATTTGTTAGGGTTCCTTTCTTTGTGCTTCTGCAGGTCAGGCAGTGCTCTGACAGCTGGGACCTGTCCACAGAAGTGCAGAGGGGTGTCCTCTGGCAGCTGACATAATTGTCAAAGCCTGATCATGAAATGATTTTACCTGAGTAGCTAATTTAAATTAGCTGATGATACTGCACGACACATAGGTTACTGCAAATAAGGAATCTGCAGGGAAGTCAGGACCAGTATCTCAAAGCAGAGGAAAGAAAATACACTGCTTTTACAATGCATTTCACTTTCCAATAAGAAGCTATCATGTTAGGCAGAGAAAATCAGGATCTCTGCTTGTCTATAACTGTTAGAGAATATCGAGTTGAAGGGGGGTGAGTGAGGGAGAAATGGGGTAAAAAGAAAGTTCTAGAAACTTAATTCAAACACATATGGTCAAAAAACAAGGTCTCAAAGAAAGCCCTAGGGTCAATATAACATAGAATGGAAAGACTAGAGAGTTTGGAAGTCTCCCTGTGACTTAAATTACAGATGGTTTCCAGGAGTTTCCTTAATAAAATTCGTCTAGGGAGAAAATATTGGTGTCAGTGAGGGGAAAAACTCTGATTCACGGAAAATGGAAAAGAGAAAGGCAGCTTCAACCAGGAGTCAGTCATCAATCTGTTTCTTAGACAGAGTCTTGGCAAAACCCATTCTCCTGGTAGAACTTGCTTGGAGTAGACCAGATTGATCTGACAGTCTCTTAGCCTAATAAATGCTTGACCTCGAGGTCTGCTGAATTCACTAAATTCACTATGCAGAAAGAATTGGGAACCAATCACCTCTGGGGAACATCCTGTTCCTCAGCCCTCCCCTGATAAAGGCCTTGACTGCTTTCAGCCTTATCGAGATGACTAGATGAAAGCTGCTCTCAGAAGAAGAAAGGTTAATCGACTACACTGCTGTTAATCAATCACTTGGAAAGATTCAGCACTTACAATAGGTAGGCCCCTCTTGCTGCCAAGAGGTTCTTGCATGTTAACCAGGGACCATCTCCTCCAGTTTGAAGGATGAGTAATAGACAGAAACACAATCCAGATAGATGCCAGGTGTCTGATCCAGAGCCAGCTGAAGTCAATAGAAAGACTCCTGGTGAGTTCAATAGGCTTGGACCAGACTCCGAAGAAAGACTTATTATCCGAAGTTTATTCTGCATACATGTATCAAGCTACTTTTAGGAGTGAAAGAGCCTTGAAAAGAAGCAGATTCATCACACATTTTTGCCTCCCTGTGATATCAAACTTCTTCAAATCATACTGTGTCCCATTTACCCGGATTGTCAGATATGGCTGACATCCAGCAAAGGAAAATTACCTGCCTGAGACAGCACAGACAGATATTTCAAAACCTCTAAGGAGTATAAAAAGAAAAAAATGCCAAACTGCTAATATTTTCCTGGCCTTTTTGTATTTGCTGCTAGCCAAAATGATAGCTTTCTTAGAAGAGGAAAAGCTAGATCAATTTCTGAAAGGACAAAGAAAAAGTGAGGGACTAAAATTTAAAAGATCTTGGCATGGAGAACAAGCTCAGTGCTGAATCACTAGTGAAATGCAAGGTGAAGCTGAAAGAGCCTGAGAAAAAAAGTACCAAAACAAAACACACATTTAGAAAGTGCTCCTGAAGATTTAGTTCTGTAAATTAACAGCTGTACTCAGGACCAACTGAGGACAAAGCAGTGACTATCCTTGATGCATGTCTAAATGGAAGTAGGAAGTCCTAGCCTGTTGTTACAAATCCAGGCCCTCTTATCCCAGTGCAGAACCACTTGGAAACACACCTGCCGTGTCACACAGCCCAAAAGTCGTATGGCAAAGAGCTGAAACTGAAAGAAACACACCTTTAGGACATCTATGACTGCAGGTATCAGTTTATTGCAAAGTCTGATATAGACTTGCTTCTTCACAGCATTACTTCAGGTATTTTCTCACTTCCAATTTACCCAAAGCAGACTCCCTGCTGAACTTGCTCTACCATTTCCTCCTGCCTGCTGCCAGAAGGCTTCAGGCTGCTCAAATCCTGAAACAAAGCTTGTGGGTAGTACAGATGCAGGGGCTGTTCTCTGCTTCTCTGAAAGTTCATGGCACTACAAAACATCGTAGGCTATGGATATTTCCTCCTTATGCAGTGACAACAAGCAACAGATCAGTGAAACAGGATAATCTAAGGTGTGCTACATATATGATTTCTATGTGCTTTTTCCAAGGAAGGACAGCCATCTCAAACGTACCCATGTTATTTGCCAGTCCTGGTCTTCTCACTGCTAGCTGAAAAATAGCCCACAAGACCTGTATCGACATCTAAGAGTAAGGACTGATATAAATATATGTATATATAAAGGACCTTTTTTCCTTTGGCTAAATGGATAAAATGAACAGCACTGCAAGCAAAGCAAGGCAGATACCATTAAAGAATGAAGGTACCTATATATTTCATAAGAAAACCTAGCAAGAAATTCCACATTCAAAAAAAACAAGACCTGGATTTAAAAGGTACAGCAGCTTCTTCCCCAGGAAAGACTTGGGTACAGCAGCCCTATAAATCTCAAAATTTCAGTCAATTCCACAGCTATGTGTAACACACATCACATCAAAACAGGCAGTAGTACTCTAGGTTGTACTCTGCTATGAGACCCTAGAATTTGTTTTCTATACCATTCATATCAAAAGTTAACAACCTGCTGAGATAAATGTGTCTCTCCAGGTCCCGCTGACATTATTGCAGATGCAGATTCATGAAAACTGCGCCTTATCTTCTTGTGTTTGAAACTGGATTTTCACAGCCATAATTCTATCTAGGAACAAGGTTCTGCTATTATATATGTAACTTCACGCAGCAACACCGGCAGGTCCTGTTCTGTTTGTCATTCTGCTGTGGCATTCACTGAACCCCACTCCCCTGTGATTTTCCTGCCAGTGGTGGATCCCACTGAAGCCACAAAAATGCCACGAGATCCAGATTAAAAGTGATATATTTCACCGATTGACTATTCATTTCTTAACCTAGAGTGGATGAGCATAAGACACCTGCAGCTTGGTACTAATGACCAAGTGAGGAAGTACAAAGGTTACTGCCTAATCAATTCTTTCTCGTGTCATTTAGAAGAGTGTCCTACAAGGCTTAATGGCACAAACTTGGTTGCACTGAACGACAGCATCGAAAGACAAAATCCCTGCTGTCTAAAAGGAATGGAGAGATGGATGGACGGCAGAGAAACAGAAGTCTGAGTGTTTTATCGACCCAGCTCACATATTATGAACCGTACACAATAAAAATTTATTGAGAAATAGAAAAATTCTTACTTACCCTTATCATCACTCCCCCAAATTGTTCATGCCACAGAAAACCACAGAATTCCCTTAAGCCACTTATTTAAAAATCTTGCAATTTTATTTGCATATAAAGGCCGCTAGATATAATATCACAATAAATTTAAAGAAACAACCGCTTTTCTAAATTCCATTAACAAGGTAACATAAAACAGAACAAAGCTCAATAGCATTTACAGTGGTGGAACAGAAATAACTATCTGCAACAATAGTTTGTGCTAGCGAGATTGCATTTACACACAGTGCAAAATAAGAAAAAGAAAATAAAAAAGACAAGAAGAATATTTAAATATAAAGGACAACTAAGCCTTATTTTATTTAGGCTTGATTGTATCCATTTGACTCTATACATGCCTGAACTACAACAAAGATTTAACTCGGGCTCTTGAAGGCCTTGAGCACTTGGAAAAATGTGTCACATCCTTCATAATTTAGATGTGCTGTACAGCATAATTTTGCAGATGCTATACTGGCAATATTAAATCCTAGCTTAGTTATAATGCACAAAAAATACATATATATATAAATTCATATTTAAAAGGAGTCCGCATTTACATTTTTTTTTTTTTTTACTGCATGAAATACCTGCTCTTTGCAGCTTTCACCCCCAGTCTTTTAAAGCTAAAATAATTTAAAAAAGAAACAATAGAAGGTAGATATCACATACAGGCTGTGGCTATCTAAATCAGTAAAGCAGGTAGAGACAAACAACTGAGAAGTCTATTCTCCCCTTGCTGCATTCTACTGTGTATAGAAACAAGTTTAAGTACATGCACACATATCAAGAGGTAAATGGACCCCAAAATATTGTTTGCGCTTCTACAAAAACAATTATATAAACGGAGATAAAAAAACTAACATTTAGACCTAGGGAAAAAGAAGACACTTGAAAAAAACCTCGACAATAACATAAGTTGTGCAAATTTGGGTGTTTTTAAATGCTGCTTATTTTTTAGCTTATAATATAATATTAAAATAAGGTCTCTCACTTATTAAAAGAAAGCTTGGCTGTCCTTTTGAGAACACTATAACAATTTACAATGGCAAATTTATTGAAAAACAAAATTCATTTTACAAATTCACAATGCTTTATCAATTTAAAATGAATGCTGCATTTCCAAAAAGCACAACCTCTAACTTTTCTTCTTGTTTGTTTTGCACCAGCATTTTACAAAAAAAAAAAACCAACCCCAAAGCCCACCCCAAACAAAAACCCCCACAGTTCCTCCAAAATCCACCCCCCCCAGCCCCTATTTTGAAATAAACATGTAACTGAATGTAGGTTTTATAATTAGAAAATGGCAGTTTATAGACCTTCCCCAGTTCCAAATGTGCAGTAGTGCTTCAGGATCCTTGAGGGGTCGGAAGGTCAAATATAATGGGAGGGTTGGTTGGCTGGAAGCTAACTGTACACGTCGAAGCGTTGATGTACGTTGTGTAACCGTCGGTCATGATGCCGTAACCTGTGGGGAGAGCGCGTCACACTCACTGCACGACAAACAAACACGACTGCCTGTGGGCTCCTGCACTGAAGGCTTGTTGTGGGATCAATGCTTGGGAATGAAATTAAATTAATCCCTTCAAAATGGTACAAGCTCTAGAAAGCTGACACAAAGGCTTGAGTGAAAGAAAAATGCAGTGTACTGTGTTTGAAATAAGAATGGATGTTTTTGTTTTATGTACAAACTTTTTTCTCCCCACGGAAAATTCTCTGCTGCAACTGGATGCAGAAGAAACAGAGACAAAACCACACATGTTCTTTTTCTAATTACTTAATTAGTGAGCTATAGTTTGCATGCCTGTCATGTCTGCCAGAAGAAAAAGACCATTCAGAAGCAAAAAATTTAGAAGTAATTTTGGTTTAGCCTACAACTTCTCTGGGCAACGAGCTGAACCCTGCAAGCTTTCCCTGTCCTAGCCTGTATCATCCAGTTCCTCATCACAGGACAGTCAAGCTCGTCCTCATGCTGTCTTTTGATATCTCAGAAACTCATCAGCAGGTTAAAAATATACACATACTCAGGTTGTCCAGAGAAGCTGTGGATGCCCCATCCCTGGAAGTATTCAAGGCCAGGCTGGATAGGGCTCGGAGAAACCTGGTGTTAGAGGGGTTTGGAACGAGATGATCTTTAAGGTCCCTTCCAAACCAAACCATTCTAACACTTGATGTAAATATAGAAATAAGTATTTTTTAAAAAAATAGAAACGTGTGTGTTTTCAACTGTCACCCACAAAAAGCTAACAAAGAAGCTTGAAAAAATCTAAGAAGTATTTGGCACCAAATGTACTTTCAAAAAAATAAATTAAAAAACCCCAGAGTTTCATGGAGAAAGAGATCTTCCCATTACAAGCCCACAGAAGAAGAATGTTTTTCTTTTAAACCATTATGATACAATACAGATCACTGCTGTCTGAAAGCTAAGATAAATACAGCTACCCACAGTGCCCATCAGAAAGAATAATCACTTCAGAATTGCTGCACTGTCCACCTGTATTATTTTATTTATTTAGACTGGCAATTTTGATTTAGATAATCTCATGGTGGGAAAAACCTTGTTTGTGCTTGTTCTTGCTTATCTACCAGACAAAAAACTTGCATCACCAAAATGTGTGTAAGCCTCCGTTGATCTAAGGGAATGTGGTGCATGTTCATCTGAGCTGGAGTTGGATCAGAATTAATTGTACTGTAAGATAGCTTTTAGCACTTTGTTATTTCTTCCAGTACTTAAAAAAAAGCTGTTCTTACATCTTCTGTGTAAGTACAAAACAGGATTTTAACTTTTTGTTGGTATGGTAAGAATTTTTTCACTTATACTATGTGCTGCCACCTTTCCTCTGAGATTTTAATGCAGGGTGCTGCACATGGTTCCTTGGTGCTTTCTCATAATAATGTTTTTTTACATTAACAGAACTTCCTCTCCCACTACTTAATGCTATTACAAGCAGAAGTTTCACCATTTAATGTGCTACAAAGGCTGTAGATAATTTACATATTTTAGCTGGAAGTCTTGCTATATTCCCTAACTCTTAATACACAAGGACTAATATTTATATAAAATATCCACTCTTTTCCTGGGTGCATTAAAAGATTGCAATTTATGCCTCCATACTTTGGGTCATGTCAGCATTCCCAATATAAACTCTTTATTTACAGATGCCAGGCATGAAATTCATCGTCTGAAGTCACAAGGGTTTCAGAAAAACCAACACCACTAGTTGAGAAAGCTGTCCCTTTTTTTTATTTTTCTTTTATGAAGTCTTCCAAATCTTTAAGCCTATGGAGAACCTAGTTATAGACAATGGAGAAACCTCCAGGGGGAGAATATAAAGTATTTAATGTGTAATTTTAAGTTCTAGGGTCACGAAGTCTTACACTTTCTCTCAGGCAGAAGTCCGAGTGTTTGTCTCTCAGCCACATGAAAGCTACAAAATTGTATTAAATATTTAAGTATCTCCAGAATGTATTTAATCTCTCAGTCTCTCTAACTGCCACAAACGGAGCTCATTGTTTCTGAAGCCTCGCACTCTGCCTCTCCTGGCACTGACTGTGGGGAAATATCTCTTCTAAAACATGAGACACACACAGTACAGGCTGCATCACAGGGTGCTTTTAGAAATGTATGCACAGCGAGTTCTGGCAATGTCTCCTCCTGATGCCTTTCTTTCTGCTTCTCACTGAGGGAGGTGAGCTGAGACAGTAAGTTGTCTTCGATTTTTTTTCTCTAGCACCTTTCTTAGCTCCTCTACTTGGAGTAATGGGGATAATTTTCATTTTGGCTTGCAAGTGTGGGGAACCTCATCTGTTTCTCTAACCAAATTTGTCAAAAGTTGAGTTGATTTCAAATAACCTGTACGGATCAACCTTTGCACAGTGAAAGATGTAGGTGGCTAAATGTAGCACACATTCCTGAAACAGTCTGTTTAAATTCTGGCATAAATTTACAAAGCGCTGTGCATGCAACCACTTCCCTCGACTCCCTCCCTGCTTCAGTCCAATATGCCATTACCCATCCATCGCGATACATTGTCAAAATGTGCTTCTTGAAATCTGTCTGAGATCGAGGTGGGGAGTAGTACTGCTCCTTACCTTCATGAATCCCACCAAACACGTGGAGTTTGGGCCTTACTCGCCTCTGCACTGTGTTCAACAGCTCCACACAACCCACTCTCTGCAGCTCCTTGGGAACCCAGTCTCGAAAACCTGAAGGCAAAATGCAATCAATACTAGTAATTTTCTCTATTCAGGTAAGGTTTCACGTAGTCTTTCAGGAAGTCATAATTCACAGAAGGTTTATTACATTATCTCAAGTCATAACCTCTCCATTAAAGCGCACAATGGCTTTTAAGAAATGTTTCACTGTCACTTTGTCTTCCTTAAGATTTCCTCCCTCCATCAGCATTAACATTTTTTGGGATGTGATCTGTTTTTTTAAACTATAGGTTTAAATTCATCTTCCACCTTGGAACCCTGGGACATTTATTCCTGGCACTGCCGCAGATTTTTCTTCCCTCTCTCCTAGCTCTTACAGCAGTCAGCTTCCCAAGCCAGCTTTGTGGTTACTCCAGGAATGAAATGGCTCAGGGAGATCAGCTGATTTATGACTCGATACAGCTGTCACCCCAAAGATTTAAAATACAGCCTCCCACAACTTCCAGGGGACCATGGCCTGCAAGCATCATGTTACCTCTGAGCCCACATCGCCAGTCTCAAGCAAAGCAGCAAAACAGCTTCCAAAAAGCCAGTGCTTATTGACTATGTTGCCACTCAGTCCAGTGGATAATATGGAAAAATGTACAGACTTGACAGCAGTCCTTGCAGAAGTTTGCTGCCTGGACTAGCACTAAAAAGCAGGACAAGGTGAAGGAGGAGGAATAAATGGAAACTGGGAGCCGTATCCAAATGTAGCACCATTCTAGTGACTTTAGTGTAATTACACCCTGTGCCGAGTTTATCCCAGGTAGTAAAAACATGTTATGACAAGAACACAGCTAAATTTTAGAGTGAACAGAGTCCAGTGACAGCTCTATCTCCCTTAGTATTTACTTATTATTAATAAGTAAATAAGTAAACAAGTAAATATTTATTTAAAAGGCAGCATTCTGTCAATATTATCATACAGGCTGAGACCCAGAGCCACTCATTTTAGGCACAGTACTAACACCTAATCTGTGTCTGTAGTTAAGATACAGTGCCAACCTTTTGAAATTGAACTTCATTATCTCCATCAAACACAAAATTTAAGTATGCTTATTCAGTTAAAGCACTCATTAGTGTCTGCAGCATCACAGCACTTCTGTGTGAACCCAATTCCGAGCAGATGGATTAGCAACCCATTTAAAACAGCACCCATGAAACATTATAAACATGCTTGCGGGGGTTTTTTTGCTTCTTTGGGAAAATAAACTGATTAAGAGAGCGCTGTTCAAAGTGCTTGTTTGCAATATCTGGTGGTGAATGCTGCATCCCTGCTTTAACACAGCCAGCATACTGGGAGCTCCAGCAAGTTAAAGGGAATTCGCACATCCCCTTGCAATATTCTCTAATTAGTACTAAAAAAAGTAACCAGCATATAAAAGGAGCAGTGACTACATTGGTCTAAAACTCTCTGGACCTTTTTTTTCCCTTAGCCTTGCTTAGATTTCTGACTCTCAACTTGATTGTGGTAGAAAACACGGGCATGGAATTAATTCCTGACTCAACCAAGTCCCCAAGAAGCTCTGGGAGAGCACTGAGCCAGCCTGGAACACTCAAAATGCTGCTTTATAATGGCACCACGTAATTCTGAGAAGTTTTTACCATATTCACAACCAGCTCAAAAGTCAGTGACTTCCTGCGATTCGTGTGATGATCTGACCCGTTGGACTGCAAGAGCTTTCTGGAACTCTGACAGAAGCACAGTCCAGTCACAGTAAGGGTAGTGAAAAGACTGTCACAGTTCCTTCTCCTGGTAAGTCACATTTATAAGAGACAGATGCTCAGCTGCAAACCGCACTGAAACACATAAATACAGCCCTAGACTGCTTGCTACATGTGTCCTAAAGAAAAGCAATAAATAATCTGCAGTGCTATCTTGTGGGATACAGGAGAGAGGAAAAATAGTGGGACTTTTCAAGTGATTTTGGTGTGGGCTTTAATGATTTCAGAAATGCCAAAACTGGGTACTCTTGTCTCTGCTAAATGAGTATCCTAGAGACTTTTTGAGACCATCAGAACTTAGTTTAGATATTAAGAGCTAAAATGGAGATCAGTGAGTTACTCACATTGACAAACCAAGCAAAATTCAAATAATAGAAAAACTTTTTGCTACCTAATGAAAAAACAAATTATGCATTCATGGCCTGGTGTCACCTGTCATTAGTTCAAGTAAGGAAAAATCTCAGAGCATAATTTTATTCCTTCACAATTTTTTTTTAATTTTTAATACCTTTAAAACTACTGTTACATATTCTAAGTTGACAAGGATTTTATAAAGGAGAATATGTGACTACATACTCTTGAACTCTTGACTGCATACTCTCAAACTTTAACATGTCATTGTAGTGGGAAAGGTTTTAAAAGTTTCAGTCAATCTCTAAAATATCATATGGGATTGGAAACTGTTTGTCAGATGAATACTCTTCTCAAAATAAAATGTCAAACTCTAATGGTTATTGAGTCAGATATTTGATCTCCCCTAGCTTGAATTTAACAAAAAAATTTAAGTTTTTCATGTAAACTCAAGAGATCGGCTAAGGTTAATCATCATTTTCCATTTCTTCCAAAAAGGTTTTTAATCCATAGTTTTGAGTTTGGGTACAATTGCAATACAGTTGAAAATATTACTTATAAATTTTGCTTATTTTGAAAGTAAAATTCTCATGCAAAAAATCCCATAAAGTTCTTGTTTCACTTACCTAGGGGAGGTCCATGTGTCATTAGTATATCAATTCCCTCAGGAATAAGGTTCCACTTGTCTAGCAAAGATTGACCTCTGGGTAGATTAAAGCCCCATCCATTAAACCATGGTGTCCTTTGGGGGAAAATAAGACAAACTGCATCAGTGTAAAATAAAAAAAATCTCTTCCCTCCTCCAATTTTTTCTGCATTAGAACCATTTCTGTGCTTCGGAGATTCCTTGCAGACAGCTTTTTTGATTCAAATACATGTATACATTAATGTATACATTTGAATTTTGATTAACATCTGATCATATTTTTTGCATTTCTTCAGCCCTGAGGGCATTTACTCACTAGAGAGAAAGGGAAAAACATTAAAATAATACCATCTAAATCTAAAGATTGTTTTCAAAGTTTGGGAATGGAACCCAAGAACTCTTTCCCAACGCAAATTACCAAAACAAGCAAAAAAATTCCAAAGCTATTTGGAGGCAAAAATCAATTTCTCACAGCACAGGGCACAGTAAGTAACAGTTCAACAGGAGGCACAGTGTGGCAATTCTAAGCACCATCTGTGCTACGGTATTTCACTAAACTCAAACTTGCTCCTCCTGGCACTTTCAATATCAGAATACTGTCACCTAACTTGGTTTTGAGCTCCTGAGCCTCACAGAAATCTCCATCACACAATGTTTAGCCTCACAACGACTTTTTAAAGAGATGTTGTAAGTTAAAATTAATTTACAGTTTCTTAAGGAAAAGTGATATCCTCAGTCTTCTCTACGATAGACAGTGGTTTACCCAGCAATCCAAGCATGTAGCAATGATAAGTGGACCTTCTAGGAGTCCTTTTACAAAGTATAAGAGCCAAAATGAATCATTTTGATGCAGATATATAATAATAAAGCCTTTCCTTATCAGATAGGTACACAAAGCAATTGTTCTGAAGAGATACTGTGTTATTTACATCTGGTCCTAATCAATTTTATACAATTGTTAGTATTGTACTAATTTTAAGGAATTTCATCCATTTGTGTGTTTCCTAGAGCTCAGGCAACAGATTCCATTTTCTAAGTGATATACTCCTGTCCCAGCCCCAGTCATTTGGGGACACCTTTCTGAGGGTTCGAGCTACTCCTGAAGTCTCCTGTGTACTGCAATTCTGAAAACAAAAATTGGGGCCAAAAAAAGAACTCAAATCAACCTTAAAGAAAATTGTTCCTGTTAAAAAGAGAGAAATCATTAAAGTCCTTTGAAATTTCATAATGTTAACTGCCTCTTCTACCCATTAAATTATTCGTATTTTCAGCCTCAAATATACATCTGAGTGGGAATGTCCTGCTGAGATTACCCCTCTAATTTTAATTTTTGTTTCCCTGAAACAAAAATTTCACCAATAAAGATCATATCCAGTTCTATGGATGATCTGCATTCCTGACAATCGGCGGTATGGAAAAACAGCAGGCACTGCTAATATAGGGGCAGGAAGGTCACTGGTGCCTTAGTAACAAATAATAGACATATCCCATGTAGTCCCACTGAACTAATACTTATCCTACACACACACAGGAACTCATTCAAGCCGGCAGACTTCCTGAATGAACACTAACAAAAGATAGGGAAATGAGACGTTAGTCAAACATTTTATGTGAGCTATGGGTTCCTCATCTGCACAGCCATGAGACTTCACCTCTCACAGCTGCCTTACTTTGCATCCCCTGAAACACCTGAAAGCGTTTCTGTGTTGTAAAGTAAGGTCAGTGTACCTCACAGGAGGTTTCTATGCAGCTGAATTAAAACTGAAGGTTGTGTCTTAGCCTGAAATAAATCACAAGCCTTTCTGCTCTCCGAGGATTGACCTTCCTGAAACATGTATCTAAATTTCCTTTCCTATAACATGCCTAGGTTTTAACATATCAAGATTACTGTAACCTTCAAGGCTGCAGTTAGGAGTTAAAATATCATTTGGCTAAACATTCAGCTGCTTAAAAAAACCAAACACATGAAGCATGGGTCAAACTTTTCATTGTCAATTAATGAATCTTTCCCCACTTGCATTTCTCCAGAAGATAAGACTGTAGTTATTACACCATAGTTAAACCTGAAATGTGAAACCACATCTGCGATTTCTCTGGAGCTCTTTGGAGACTACAACCACAGAAAAAGCTGGATTTGTCTGCAGGTTTTTTATTTTATTTTCTTCTGAAGCCCTGTGGAAGGAGGAGGGGAACCTGAGCTTAAATATATTCCTCATTCACCAACCTCTGTAATTAGCTGTGACTAACAGGCCCCACACGGGAATCCACATGCAAGAAAACTTTCAAGAAACCTTCCTCATTATGCAGCACGTGCACACAAAAAAAGATGGTCAAGTATTTATTTAATATATGAAAGATTTTCATACAAAGTTAATAAATCAAGGAGATGAGTAGGAAGAACACCTGGACTGCAGATTAAGCTTCAGGCAGTTAAAACACAAAACATTGCATATTCAATGACAGCACTGCACCCTGACCAGGCAGACTGAGGGTCCCTGCTTTTAGGGGGGGTTCAGGCCTTGCCAGAAAGCAGAGGATGTGTTCAGAACACCACCAAGAAGAAAAACAGCTCTATGGCACAGGCTTGGGTTTAGATGAGATCACAAGGAAGGTCACCCGATGTTTGCACTTGTCTATGTTGCAGTGCAGGCGAAATGGAGTTGATGTGCTGTGAATCCCAGGAGTGCACAGGGAACGGCTGTTTACCCCCAGCAAACTTTCAATGCGTGCAGGAGAGACAATCCCTGCACTGTAGGTAGGTAGCATCCTATCAAGGGTTATTGGATAGACATATTTTACTCCTGTCAGTGCCCTTTTTTGCATACGTAAGAGTTAAAGAGTCACTCTGAATTTATAAATAATTTAGAAGAAAAAAAATTACATGTAGTTAGGTGTCTTCTGCAACATATTGTCAAGCCCGTTACTCACTGGGAGAAACCACTTCATATCTAGGAAAAAATGTCTATCATGAACTTTGGCTGCACTGTCATGGTCTAACCCCCGCTCTCTCGCACAGCCTTTCACTCATTTCCCCCCCAGTGGGAATGGCACAGAGATTCAGAAGTTCTGGTAAGTTGCAACCAGGTGCAAATCATTAGTAAGGGCTATTAAGTCATTATTAGCCATATTTCAATGCTGAACCATTTTTCTTTACTGTGGAGTTCTAAGTGAAAGATTTCAATTTACTCCTAAAACCATTCATTGTATACTTCATTTTTACGTATAGCTGGCAAGAGCAGAAAGCTATGAGCTGTTGAATAATGCCACAAGGTGGAAAACCCACAGGGATTGGTAATGAGAGATTACAAATGATTTTGTCATTTTACGTTTGATGGACCAGAACACTTCCTCATACCCAATGACCGGCACGTCAGCCCATGTGCAGGAGAACCTAATTGAGCCTCTGCTCGTCAGAACCACACCACACTTCACAGCTTCCTTCATATGCCATCAAACCGTCACGGTAATTCCTGATCCCTGGCTCACCTGACAGCTCAGCCCTTGCACTGCTTCCTTATCGTTTAGGGAAGGCAGCTATGCTGGCACCAGATGTGACACAGGGAATATCCTTATGGAAGGCAGACACCTGGCCTGTCCTTAATTCTCCTCAGTTCTTCATTTCTACACAGGAATCCCCACAGATCCCTCTCCGCCTGGCAATTTGGAAGCTACATGTTCTGCAATTAAAAGAGTGCTTATGCAGGAGGCTGCAAATTATCTTCACACCTTGTGCTGCAAGAGATGCAGACATTACCTGACATACTGCTAGGAAGGAGGGGATCTTAAGCTTCACAGCAAGACTCACTCTCCCTTTACAGGTGCTTTGGGAGAACTCCTGGACGAGACACACAAATCCATCTGCTGTTAACAGCAGAGTGCTGCCTCTTCAGCAGGTGATCAGACCTCCCTTCTCCCAAGTAAACATTATATGTTTTTATCAAAACCCAACCCAAACCAAAACCAATCCACAACAAAAGCACAATGATGTAGCATTATTTCATGACACAAAAATCAGATGTTCCTCAGAAGCAACGCTGCTACATGAGGAAACAGGAGATCTAAGGCCACATCCAAGTTCATCCAAGTAACACAGAAATGTCAACTCCTGGAAGTATAACATTTTTAAAGAATGGTATCTCCTACAACCCACTTTCATTTCTTTTCTGGTTGTGAATTTAATTGCCTGATCCCTAGAGTTCAACAACTCAAAAGGTAAATGTTCAATGAGACCTTCTAGATTCAGATTTTCCTCTTAACTCCACCAGTAAATCCATTTATTTCAATAGTTACTTCTAAACAGGATTAGAAAAAATAAATTATCTCATGAGTCTTTAATCCCATGTATTAATTCATTTTTAAGGCTACCCAGTCTTTTAGGAAAGCTTCAATTTTATCCTTAATCCAATGAGCAAAGTGCACAGGAGGCAAAAATCTCATTCTGTCTTCTTCCACAGGATAACAGCCAAGGGAGTGTCTAAAAGGCATCAGAGTGGGAAGCACTTCCACACAACCAATAAAAATAATGAAATGCTCATTCTTTCTGTCAGCATTCAAAGTGAACACACAGACGTGGCTTAGGATGGAGAGAGACAGTTCCACCAGCAGAACATAAATGGTGAGACAGGACATGGATGTGCATTCCTAGACTTGCATAGTTGCAGGACTGTCCTACAAACATATTCCCAAAGAAAGCACCCAGGGAGAAGCTGGTCAAAAGCTGCGGCTGTGCAGTGGACGAGCAAAGACCAAACAGCAAAAGAGGGAGGGGGGAACAGCGATCTCTGTGCACAGAGAAGAAAAGCCTTTCAATCCCCTCCCTCTGCCCCAGCGCTGCACCCAGGGTTTGCCAGGGCGAGCTGGCCACACGTGCCAGCTGCCATTCAGTCAATGGACACAGCATTCCTACTGGGAATACACAGACAGGGACTGCAGTGCCAGGCCAGGGAGAAGGGGAAGGAGGAGAGCCTGTGGAATCATGGAGACAAAAGACTGTGTAGGGCAAGTGCACAATGCATTGAGGAAGCACATTTTATAAGAGATTCTGTAGAGGCTCTGAAACTTGCCTTAGGTGCCACAAAAGTACTTTTTTGGTTAAGCTCCTTCATACACTGAATATTCAAATGCTTTTTTCACAATGTAACAACCACCAGGAAATGGCAAAGGCTAAATTATTTCCTAAATGTGCTCATTATACCTAACTGAGATATCAGTAAGAGGCACAGCCTGGGGATTCAAGCTGCATATCATTCCCACCAGCACTTACCTGCTGTGCCTCGATGTCCCACTTAGAAAGTGATAGGACAATAACCACAAGAACCATCACAGGGTCCCGGGATTTTGCTTACCCTGCACCTTTAAACAGCTGAAGCTCTCACAAAAGTGGATTATCAGTACTGCAATTATATTAGCATGTTACTGTATGCAATTACTGACCTGCACTCAAGTCAGAAAATCTCAAAAACACAATTCTGCTATTTTTCCAGTGTTCAAAAAATCTGAAGCCTCCATAGTTACTGGTAATTTTTTGTTTTGTTTTGAAGTTTTTCTCTCTCTTTCTTTCAGCCTACAGTCTGTAACATCTAAACGTTGCTTATATAAGTGACAAAGTATTTGAGAAGCAAAACCCTCTGTCATCCAGCATGTTTGGAAGGAAACCCGTACAGTGCCTTGTCTCTAGGAAGCAGTTCTCCACAAAGAGAAGAAGCAGCATTCGCCGCACCACCACTAGCCAGCGTGCCCTGGCACACTCCAGGCTGCTCTCAATTTCTGCCTCAGACTGTGCAAACTGGTCAGTGAAGGTTTCAGCTTAAACTCCTGTCAGACAGAGATCCATGCTTGGAACTGTGAGAGCTGATAAATGAAAGAAAAATTCAGGACCTTGACTGCTGCCATCCAGCATGTTCCATGGATGTGCTGACCTGCCATAAAACAGGAACAGTGCAGGAGTAAGTGCAGCTTTAGCCACCCATATGTAGCTGGAAAATGGTACATGAAAAGATTTTTCTCCTGCATTTTGCAGTTCTTCCCTCTCTCAGTCTCTACATATCTCTGCCCTTACGGCCTCCAGGCCACCCCAGATGTTATTGACAGGTAACAGAGTTCTGCTTTCCAAATATAAAGCCCAATAAACCCTTTGGATATCTTTTAGTTGTTTTGCTTCTCTGATGGTCCACACCAACCACTGGTATATTCTATCCTGAGTCTGGAATGATTAGTGATCCCTCCTGGCAGTGGATTGTCTATTCAACTCACACGTTTTACGTTAACAATACCAGAGCAACACAGACAGTACTTAAGAAAACTCATCTGTGGGGAAGATGTGTATAACAAAAATAAAGCTGAAAGAAGTTGAGTAAAGAAAACCAGAAAAAATACACCAGGGTTTAAGAAACTTGAAAGCAAAGGAGCAGACAGGCAGGAGGTTGAAATGCCAGTAATTTCCCAAAGGATCACAAGACACTAAGGACAGCAGGACACAGAGCACGGGGCTCCCAGAGGACAGGGGTGAAGAACACACACTGAAGCAGGGGAGTGGACAGCAGTGGACACTGGAAAGTCAATGGATACTGGAAAGGAGCAGATGAATTTCTCAATTTTATGATCCAGACCACCTTTGCTTGAATATCTGAATTGCTCATCAAAGAGGAAATTTCCTCCAACCCTTCTGAGGTTTTCCAATCCCTAACTGTATTGCAATTATTTTATTTAGGGCTTTACTTAATGAGATCTGGGAGATGTTTTAATATCCAAAAAATATGAAAATAATTCAAACTTGACTCAAGGGCTAATTTCATTCTACTTTTAAAAAGAACAGAATTACAAAGGCCTACTAATAGGAGCAAGCATTAGACCTTACATATTTCTGTGTTGCATAAAATTAAGGAGGGCTTGAGGGACAGACCTGGTTTAAGTTAGGCCCAGCCTCAAATGGATCTACATATACATTAAGTACACTGTGTTTCCCCACAGGGCAGTGGCAGCACTTGACTTATGGAGGACCATCCTGTAAAGACTTGCAGGACTGCTTATCATTCCAGAGTGGGCACATCCACCCCTTCACTCCCATACTGCATGGGAATTTGGAGGGTTCTGAAGTGTCAAAGGACGCTGCAGTACTGAAAAGAGTTTGAATGCCTCAAATACTTATGGTAGAATCTTGTGGTATTTATAGAAACATTGAGGATCCTGAAATATCAGTGTCAAGGAAGGACCTCTCTGGTCCTGAACTTCACCACAACATAAGTCAAATGTCGTTCCGAGGGACATCCCAGGGAGAAAGAGGAAGCAAAAGGAGAAGAAAGCAGCTGTCTGGAATTTTGATTCAATTTTGCCCAACAACTGTGCATGTTAAAGAATAGTAAATGTGATCATAAAATGCCAGTTGTATTACATCTTAAATTAATTTTCTACATTCCTCTTATTATCTATGCAGGAAATGTAAATTGACTAAGCATCTATCTCAGGTCAATCTGAAAGAAGCTTTTACTAGCAGTCCTGCTTCTGTGATGACAACACAAATTAAAGTAGAGGGAAAAAAAAAAAAGCAGTAAAATAAAGGCCTCTCTGCCAATACACACTTAACGATGCATATTTTCAATCCACTAGGGTAATCTATGTGTTTAACATGTAAAAAAACAAAATATGTGCAGGTGTAATTATATTCAGTAGCTTCTGTTGAATATTTTATACTTTTATAAAAGCACCATTTGGAAACTATTAACAGAAACATTTCTGCCTCTGAAAAAAAAATAAGCTACATTCCAGTTGAATTATGGAATAAATGTTGCCAGATATAAGTTAGTAAAACAAATAAAACACTCCAAAGTAGTTATGTCTGCCTATTCTACTAGTAATTTCGGTTGTTGCTCCCAAGAAACAGCCTCCAGATTTAAATTAAATTTAATTATTTGGAATGCTTCTTTAAAGCGAATTCTTTAGCATGGTTAGGAGTTTCTGTAGTTCCGCCAAAGGGCTGTGCTGGTCAGTGAAGGCAACTGCTTGTTTATGAATAAATGCCATAAACCACAGGAATTTCAGATACACAGTTTTAGGCAGTGTTTCAACACCTTTATGTAAGTTTACACCTGCACCCTGTACTTCTTATAATATATACAACATTTAATGACACCAAAAGAAGAGGTGTGGCTTCCCCAAGAGGATGAATTTTGGCTGGAGACTCCCTAAAAGCTGCCAAACCAATCTACCAGTTCATTGCTGCCCAGAGAGGCCACAGCCCCCCTGTGCACCCAGCATCACTCACACAAATATCCTGAGCTGGAAGGGAATCACAAGGATCATCAAAGTCCAACTCCTGACCCTGCACAGGACCATTCCCAAGAGCCACACTATGTGCCTGAGAGTATTGCCAAAATCCTTCTAGAACTCTGTCAGCCTTGTGCTGTGCCCACTGCCCTGAGGAGTCTGCTCCAGTGCCCAATCACCCTCCAGGTGAAGAACATTTTTCTAATATCCAACCTAAAGGATCCCTGACACAACTTCAAGCCATTTCCTGAGATCTGGTCACTGATCACCGTGGACAAGACATTTTCCTTGCCCCTCTTCTTCTCCTCAAGAGCAAGTTTTAAAACTTCAATGAGGTCTCCTCTCAGTCTCCTCCAGGCTGAACAGACCAAGTGCCCTCAGCCACTCCTCACATGCTTCCCCTCAAGGCTCTTCACCATCTTCACTGCCCTCCTTCAGACACTCTCGAATAGCTCAATATCTTTCTTATACTGCAGTGCTCAAAACCGCCACAATATTCAAGGTAAGGCTGCCCCAGTGCAGAGCAAAGTGGGGCAATCCTCTACCTCGACCAGCTGGAGATGCTTTGCCTGATGCACCCTAGGACAGGGTTGGCCCTCCTGGCTGCCAGGGCACCGCTGACTCAGATTCAACTTGTCCTCAACCAGGACCCCCAGGTTCCTTTCCCAGCACTGTTTTCCAGCATCTCATTCCCCAGTCTGTACAAACATCCAGGGTTGCCCCATCCCAGGTGCACAATCCAGAACTTGCCTTTGTTAAACTTCACAGAACCAGTTCTATGCATTTGAATCCTAACAAATCAGGGAGAACACTAAGTGATGTCACTTCTTCCATAAGCCATGGCAAAAACCTCAGCCTCTGATGGAGTAAAAAGCAGTATCTGGGCTACCTGAGAGCAAGTCACTTTTCTCATTCTGCTGTTCTCTAAAGATAATCCTCTGAAAATAAGAGACTCGCTGTTTTATGCTTCAGGAATACCTACTAGGTATCACCTCTGTTTACAGCCATCTTAAGACTGCAACCCATCTCCATTATTCTTAATCTCTCACAGTAAAGTTTTAGTTAGTACACACCTAAAAAAGACAGTGAGTCAAATTTCACTCTCGTTCTTGCATTGTTTCTGTATGTGGATGTCTCAGTTGCCCATGCTTTTCCTGATTTCATTTCCAGCATTAACAAACCAGTTTGTTGTTCCTTAAAAGTGGGCGGAAAAAACCAAACCAAACCAAAAAAACAACAACAAAAAAATAACCCCACACTAAGCACAAACCTACATCACAATCAAAGGAACTTGAAGGCTTTCCAAACTCTTTCAAGTGCTTTACAAGTAAATAATTTAGACTCAGAACACTCTAGATAGAACACTGTTTATAGTGGTACTGTGCAGAACTAGGTTGGCTACACCAAGAATAAATTTGCCAGAATATATGCTTAAGTAACTTGCTTGAAGTGAATCGTGGTAGACACAGAATGCTGTCCTCCATGATTTTCACTGCTAACCTTCACCAATGAGTCAATTATTCTTATCTACTCTGATGACTTAAAATCAGACACTGAGGCTGCCTATTGTCAGATGGTGCTGTTTATCTGTAAATACCATCACTATTTTTATTTATGTTTTGCTCAAAGTACTGCCCAGCATTCCTCAAGAAGAAACTGAAACTTCCCGAATGCCTGGTAGGAAAACCAAACAAGGGCTCAGATGTAAGTCTTGCAGGCACACATAGCCCACAATATTTAAATTGTAGGAACTTGTAACATAATCTTCTGAATATTTACAGAAAACAATGGGAACAGTTAGTTATAATTAGGTCACAGGATACTCCCAGCATTTCTTGTTTGTTTGAAGTCTGTGCTATCTTCCTGGATGTAAAGTTGTTTACCCTCACTAACTATATGAAAACTCAGTTTCCAGTGTCACAACAGATAGTTAGTTGGTATTTAGGTACAGAATTAAATATCATGGCTGGACCTTAAGCCATAATACTGGATTACTATTTAATTATAAGTTTTAGGAAATGTCATTTATTTAAAATGTATGCAGATTTTGGTTTATTTTCTTAATTTATTACACCCTTGCTTTGTGCAGAAATTTAACATCTGGACTACTCAAAATTTTATCTCCGCTGAAAGTCATGATTCTACTTCTGAGTCTGCAGGAAGAGAAAGTTAGCAACTCCTGTCCAGTCTTCATCAAAAACCACTGCTACTTTACTTGTCAAATTCTGTCCACCAACAACCTTTTTTTTTTTAAAGTCATCAGAGGAAAGAGATGATTATGGATCTCAAAACGCATATCACACCTCCTTCTCAGCTCAGGAAACTTCAGGAGACTCGTAGGCAAGCAAAGTTCACACATATAAAAAATCATATACCTGATACTGTATGTATAAAATGTGTGCACATATGTGTGTATATATATATGCTTAAATACATATTTATCTCCCGTCACTCTGCTTGTATCAAGGAATCTGAAAAACACCTTGTGGAAATTGTGCAAAGCACTTCCAAACCAATGAGAATTCCAACTGCTGCAGCACTCAAGCATGGCCCCGGCAATGTAAGCACACATTTTCAGGTTATTACCTGGAGGAGCTGTCTTATGTATGAGCCAATTTAGCAAATCAATTAAAGTAATGCAGTTACTTAATCAACAGATGAACACACAGGGAAAAAAATGACAGAAGAGACTGAGGGGAAAACATGAGGGTCATGAAAAAAGCAGAGGCTGCTGAAAAGACTGGAAAGAGCATTTGTAATTATTGTAATTGAAATGGATCTATTTAAACAAGGGGTTACTTGCTTTTGTTGCTTTCAAGATTAAACAAGAAATTCAGATTATATGGAGGTCATGGGGGTTATTTACACAACACTTAATTTTAGGCTCTCCTACCTTCACATCTTCCACAAGACCAGGTTGCTCAGAGCCTTATCCAGCCTGGCCTTGAACTCTGCCAGGTATGGGGCACCCATAACTTCCCTGTGCCACCTGTTCCAGTGTTTCACCACCCTCACAGTGAAGAATTTCTTCCTTGTGTCTAAAATAAATCTGTCCCCTCCCAATTTAAAGGCATTACCCCTTATCCTATCACTCCATGCCTGTACGAAAAGTCCCTCCCCAGCTCCTTTGTAGCCCCTTTAGGCACAGGAAGGCTGCTAGAAGGTCTCCCACAGAGCCTTTTCTGTTCCAGGCTGAACAACCCCAACTCTCTCAGACTGTCTGACTGGGAGAGGTGCTCTGGCCATGCTGTAGTTTCACAATTACATATTAATCCCTTGGTATCATATAGAACTCGTATTTCTAAAAAAAATACACGTTCAAAGAAAAGTTGTGAGCTCATATTACAATTTCTCACCTGAAGTAAATTTCTTACTGATGAGTTACCAGCCTATGAACTGGTGGTTTATAATAGAAAGGCAGACTGACATTTAAATAGAGTGGCACTAAAATAATGGCTTTACATTAGTATTTTATGGGAGGCTGAATAACCACAGAGTTAACATACTGTATT
Source organism: Pitta sordida (assembly GCA_013390025.1). Classification (NCBI taxonomy): domain Eukaryota; kingdom Metazoa; phylum Chordata; class Aves; order Passeriformes; family Pittidae; genus Pitta; species Pitta sordida. Next base: position 265,740 of record WEKX01019115.1, read on the forward strand.
TTCTGGCAATAAAAAATCCTTTGAAAACAAAAGGTCATATTATTTGATAATGTAAATGAATTAGATTTGTATCGTACGGCCAAGAGAGTAAAGGAAAGATTAATTCTTAGAGGAGAAGTCAATATATCAGGATGGCTAGGATTGGTTTAGTTTTAATTCTTCAAGCATGTTGTAAAGCCTGTGGTTCATAACCCACAGTCATATATTGCTGTATACTAAAGGTTTTAATATGGGCCCCGGACTTCAGTCTGATCTGATAAAAATCTGAAACTTGCAGTAGGTCATTATGTGGGTAAACCATTCATTTTATATTCACCTCCTTGTCGTGTCAGTGCAGGGGTCATCTAAAGAGGGGGTCTAATTAATCAAACTGTCAGAGCCGATGAGGAGGAGCATGTTAATGGGACTTTTATTTCACCCAGGAAAGCAGTGGTCTGACAGGAACCAGAAAATATGGCCTTGATGTTGCTGTTTATTAGCAATGCTGAGATCAGTGGTAATAGGTGCCAAGCAGCCTAGGTTTGATAAAGCACTGCATGTCAAGAACATGCCCCAACTAGAAATGAGACTGACAAGAGGCAGGAATCGCCTCATATTGATGGCTACCAGAGAGCAGGTACAGCTTGGATGTGGTCACAAAACCTGAACCTGCACAGCACATATTCTGCTTTCCTCAAAAGTAAATTTAAAATCCAACAAACAAAACCCAAATCAAACTACTCACTCTCCCTCAAATACCGAAACCCACCAGCTACTTTACACTACAGTGATCGTCCGCATAGTCACGATCTGTAATTTGCGAGATCCGACACTCGCTGTTGATTTTCCAGCGAGTTGTGGGACCTGGCACGTGCGCAGAACCTACCACGACCCCAGTCTGCTCATGAATGTATAAATTGGTCCCAGCTGGGAGCCGCCGCAGCACGGATGGGATGTGGTTAGTGCAAACGTGTGTTTTTACACGGCTGGAATTGTCCTCTGCTGGGCTACAAGACAGGGTGGCGGGGCTGCCATTGTATGTGTCTGCACATACAGCAGAAGGCACCTTCCCCCGTCCCGCAGGGGCTGGCACCTGGCCGCGCCAAGCCGGGATGGGGTGGAGGGGCAGGCAACCACACCATGGTGGGATGGAGCTGGAGAAGCTGCTGGAGCGGTTACAGGAAGAGGAAACAGGGTCCCTCGGGGTGTCTGCATGGTTGGCATTGTTCTCTGTTTGAGAACAATGTGGGTGTCTGTACGTGACAGCGGGAGACACCTTCCACCCCATGCCTGAGGTGCCCTTTGTGTGCCCACAGTCAGGCATGGGGTCCCCTGGCCGGGGCCCGGCGGAGCCCAAGGGCCGCACTTGGCGCCCTCCACCACCGCTCGCCTGGCCCTGCCGCTCGCTCAGCACTCGGCCCCACCACTCGCCCTGGTGCTCACACGCCCCAGCGGAGCACAGTCAGACATCCGAGACAAGCCCTGCTCTCAGGACCGTCCTCCAACCCTTATTAGGGGAGGGGGTGTGGCTACAGGCGTGGCATATTTGACTACATAGTGGGTTCGCTATCTTTGTGGATTCCAAGACTCGCGTGAAGAGGGCCAGATGCAACAGCCTGCGAGTAACGGGGGATCACTGTATTTAGCTCCTCTTTTTCCCAATAGGCAAGTACAGCAGCACAAGTATGGAGAAATCCCTAAAATTAGTAAAAGACTGATGAACTTGGGAGGCCATGGTGGTGTGGCCCAACACCTCTGATACCCTCTGAGAGAGTTGTCAGGATTGTAAATGGTCTAACCTAGCAGGAGAGCTGAGACAAACTGATCCAGATCGATTCAGGAGCTGCACTAGATGAAGGAAGTACAGCACAGGCAGAAGTCAGGGCTGTGCACCTCTTGCCTGTGCTAGACTGGGCACTCAGTGAGTTCAGCCTTGGCCCCGCAAAACACAGTGACAGTGCTAAAATAAACACAGTGAAGATTTCTTACTCAAAGCCTTTCTCCAAAATTGATGCTCTCAACACAAAGTGCATACCCATAGTAAAGAAGAAAACAAACATATCTATAAGGGAGTGAGTGGGAGATATAAGAGATGCTTGCAGTTTTTGAAGGGCACTGGACTCATTTTAGCAGCAGCCATAGCATTTGCTGTGTGGGTGACATATGTAAAATCTTAAATTAATTATTTTAGTAATGCACCCCTACACGATTTCTCATTCTGCAATGCATTTTATACTTCAGGCCATGGTAGGCTTTATAATTAACTACTTTCTGAAGCCATTTTAATTAATTTTTTTCCCCCCCAGACCATTATTTCCAAATGAATAGAGCGCTAACATTAAATAGCCTTCTAAATAGAGCGCTGCAGGAATCTGCTCTTGTAGGATAAAGCACTTGGAATCACACCCCAAGCAATGCCCCCGGAAAGGTTTAAGCAGCTGAAAGGAAATGTGCTGCCAAAGGGAAACCTTGGGCATGCAAGTCCCTGGCTATGTCAAAATTCTTCTCGGTGGAAGAGGAAAGCTGTTGTGTTTATGGCTGCTGCCATGGATCCAAATATCCTCATCCTGAATTATCTTTTTTTTTTTTTCTTTCTTGTCAAAGAACACTCTATTGTCTGGATCTTCCTCTTAAAGCCAGCAATACTAAAATTGGAATTAAATGATGCAGAGCTGAGTTCTGGGCCTCTCACTGGGGTGACTCAGCCTCCCAGGCTGCTGTGCTCCATCCCAGAACTCTCAGCAGTGTGTTGGGAAGGCAGGAGCCTGGAGTAGTCCTGCCTTCTGCACAGACAACAGCTGTCCCTTGCAAGTGGGCTAGCACAATTCCATCTCCAAAAGCTACAGAGACATGCTTGCAGTAAGGTACTTTTCTTCTGCCTCTCCTGAGCCTTCCCCTGTCCCTCTCTGCCACAGGCACTGCTCTCTTCTGGTGGTACTGATGAGCCTGAAATGAAATCTCTGACAACACCTGTGTCCCCAGAAATTGGAAGATCATTCAGGTTTTTTGGTTTTACAGGATTCAAACCTTCAAGCAGCCCAAATATGAGACTGAAGAATGTTAGCACTGTACTCAGGACTGGTTACTGAGGGCAGGAACTGTTTCCCTGATGGCAAAACTCACTTAAAGCTTTGCCATCAAATTACAGCTTTAAACAGAATACACTCCTACCATAACAGAAATACATAAAGAATAATAAAGATACTTTTCCTGTCCTAATATTCTTCTGATGACAATGCCCTTTTGAATAGTTAAAATGATATATATTTCCCTTCCAATTTCATACTTTCCAATTTAAACATAAGGCACACACCTCCTATACTTGACAGAAAATACATTAGATTGAAAATAAATGCAGAGAGCAAAAATGTGGTTCAGAGCTTTAGGTGGCTATTTTCACAGCTACAACAAAAACAGATGTTCACGGGCAAAATCTTAATGGTTATGAGCCTCACTTTTACATTTCTCAGTGGCTGTGGTGTTAAAAACATTAAAGTCAGTTCATCATTAGTAAATGAATTACCACAAAAAATTGGCTATATATGTTGAGTATCATTTTTAGAAGTATTGAAGAGTTTTCTGCCATCGATAGTGTATTCCTTAGCCAACACTACTGTATTTTATTAATGTTTGGATTTTATTAGCTGTGTTGCAGTGTCAGCTTATTGGAGGGGAGGTCTGTATTTTTTGCAATGTCACACCTTCACACAAGCAGTAGGTACAAAGGCTTTGTAAAAGTGTATTCTTTAAATTGCCTGACTAACTTGATGGAGATATTGCTCTTATTTTGAAACAAAACAAAATCTGCACGTTAATCTCAATGACATTGCTACAGGAACCTTATTTACAGTATGGTTAAAAAATGGTCCTTTCTTACAGCCTCATTAAATCTAAGCCTCATTTAACTACTAGGACATTTTTACAATGGGTTTACTGACATACCATGATAAATGTCTGTATAACATCCTTCAACAATAGCCCCGACTATAGCCATAACCACAATGTGTATAAACACTGCATCAGCTCTAACAATGCACTGTCCTGAATAGTAGGAAGTGAAGTAACACTAAACACATTTTTTTCTAACCCCCTCGTCTACAAAACCTGTATTTTGCTTTGGTTGTTCCATTGGTTTCTCTTTTGGTCTTGGGGGAGGTGCTTTGTTTTGCCTTCTCAGTGGGAAAAGAAACATACCCCTTAAAATTATGAGAATTAAGATGTTAAAACTTTTAAAATATTACAGGACTCTTTGAAATTTTGACCTAGGCAGAAAGGTTTCCTGAAATTTGATTCTTTAGAGATAAAAGGGTTGGCAGGCGGATGAAAGCAGCCCTACCCTTCTTTCCATGTCAGAGAAATGAATGGAAGGGCTTATGAATACATGTAACTCCCCCATTCAGGAGCCATGCTGGTGCCTATTTGTCCTGAAATATCGGTGTTGGGTTACTGTGCAAAGCGACACAACTGTGAGCCAGCATCGACTCGATCTACGAGAACAAGGAGGGCCAGCAGAAGGTTTCTGGAGACTGAATAAACTTCTCAATCTTCCAGGTAATGCAAGGAATTCACAGAGATGCCTATGGGAATCATGCTTCCAAAACACCTTTATAAATGGTTAGCTACTCTAACTTTTGCAAGGCACAGAGATCAGGTGTACCAGAATCGTACAACAAACTGAAACTGAACAGGCTCAAATGCTTTCCTGTTCATGGTTAGCCTCTGATTTAATTTCACATCAAATGGTATCACAAAGCTGGACATGGTAAACCTACAGTATTTTCACTGGAGACTAGGGTCTGACATTCTGTCTAAATGAAATTTCCCAGTTGTCCCAAACACTTTTTATCTTATTTCCATGCTAGCAGTTCGAAATGTCACTATGTATTGCCACAATGACAGATGAGCAAAGGCACAAGAAAGCAACAGACCTGCTTTCTGCAATAAACCATGCCTGGAAAATGTGAAAATTCACTTGTGCCCATGGCTCCTGGCCCACTCCCAGGGATTGATGGCAACACAGGGGTAAGCTCTGCAATGGGATTTCATGCAGGCTGAAATACAGAGCATGGGTTTAAAAAAAGTTTTGTATGCAGGTATATACATACATTATTACAACCCCATGCACCGCTATCGGCTGGGGGACGAGTGGCTCGAGACTAGCGAAGTGGAGAGAGACTTAGGTGTACTGATCGATAGGAAACTCAATATGAGCCAGCAGTGTGCCCAGGTGGCTAAGAAGGCCAATGGCATCCTGGCCTGCATCAGGAACAGTGTGGTCAGTCGGTCCAGGGAGGTTGTCCTTCCNTACCACTAAGAGTCAAACCTTGCAACATTTTTACTTTACTGTCACAGGTTATAGCATACTGACAGCAATAAGCAGCCTGTGATACACAAGATGAAGCTATGCGGCCTTAATACATATTTTATGTGGATTAATAGACTGAGGCTTAAAAGGTATTGGTAAAAAAATTAGGAAAACATCCTTCAGAAAACATATGCTTAAGAGAAGATGCCTCCTGCTCACTGGGATTTCAGAACCTGCAGACTTCCTTTCAGTGGCAGTGGGGAGAAGAACACAGTAACACTACTCATTGCCCTAACTTATGTATTTCTATTAACTACAAATTCTTGCTGTAATGAAAAAATAATCTTCTGCCTCTAAAAGGTAATTCCTTTATATGGGCTTGTTTGTGTCACAGTGCTGGCAACCACTGGAAGAAAATAGATGGGGTTATATTACCAATATATACTTACCAAGTAAGGGTAACTTACTCTCTCCCTTTTGAGTATTTGTTCACTGCAACACTCCTGGTCACCTCACTTCAGTGAGATAGGCAGAGTTGCCACTCCCAGCAGTGACCCCTCCTGAGCAATGCTGAAATCTAGTATTAGAGCATTTGTATGCAGCAGCATCCACCTAGAAACCCCCACCACTGCTATCAGTATGTGTGAAATGCTGCTCTTGTTGAAGCCAATGTTCTAAATTTCACCCATGATTTATTTTTCAACAAGTCATCCCTTGCTGTTCTGCTCTTTGATACTGTTTTGCTTCTGAGAGAGCAGAAGGTATGAAAAGGTGCATTTCTATCAGCAACATCCACTTTAAAACTTCACATGCTACCCTCTTTATAAGGCCCTGCTGCCCTCCGTTCTCTGATACAAGCTGTTACTCAGCCTTCACCTGCCTTTATCATCAGAAGAAATCACTTTGACTAGCACAATAAAACCCAGAGGTCATCGTGGTCTCTCTCATAAGTGTTAGGAAACAAACTTTTTAGTATAAGGTAGGGTAAAAATTGAGTTTTGCACCACATTTGGGCTAGATTCCACTGAAGATGCAAATCTATACAACTATTTTCTTCCAAAGGACAAAACTGAGGCCCCAAATGGCCAGAAGATGCCATGACTGAGGTAATACAAATGAGTTATATCATAGTTGGGGGATGTATTTTCAGAGCTCAATAGTGAGATCCATCCAAACCTTCCTCTTCCAGGGATGCAGGTGATGACACCTGCCTGCAGGAGACCTGTAGCCAGAGCCATTTCCTTAGCTGATCCTTCCCTTGCTACAGCTGGGAGAAAGAAGGGGGAAGGGAAGCAGAAGACTGTGGAGATGATGACTTCAGTTTATACAATACTCTAATAGTTAAAAAAGCTTCCCCAGAAAGTTCTCATTGAGGAGGAATGAATTAAATACTCAATAAAAACCTAGAGGATTAGCCTCTATGTCTCCTACAGACAAGGCCAGTAACTATGCATGCACACAGACACACACATATATGTAACCTGGTCCATATATTTTACATACATATATCCTATAAAATTACATAAACAAGAGGCTACATTACAAGCTACACAATTATAATCAAGCATAGAAAAAGGTGCATAGAAAATGAGCATGTTGAAGTAATTTGACATACTTGCATATCAAAACATACAAGCCCTTATCAAACTTTGTTCATCAAATGTTAGAGCAACTCAATTTCTGCCAGCAAATATGAATTTATAAAAAGGAAAGTAGTATTTAATTTTCTGTTCCTGCCTAGTTTCTTAATTGCAACTTGTGTTTGGCTAGGTGAATTAGCAGCATTTAAAACACAGTCTAAGGCTGGCTGTAATCAGGAATGAGTTTTACACAGTCCTTAACGTTTTTCAGTGATTAAACCACTGCCACAATATCCTTACAGAATTAGCTTTATCTCCTACATTAGGAACAATATGACTTGTTTTTATTAGCTACAGTGTATGCAAGTCTATTAATAAAGAGTCCTTGTCAGCTAAATTTAGGTGTTCAGAAGTCAAATGTTTGGTACAAGCTATTTTCCCTGGCTCCTTTACAGGCAAAGGAGAGGGATTTTGCAAAGGGATTGTCTCTCTAGTCCAGCTAATGTTTAAAGCAGCTGGGATGGATTACAGGTGCTGCTTTCTGTTCCCTTTAACGAAAAAACGGAGCTGAGGAACTCTTGCTTGGCTTCAACTCGTAACTCTTCAATCCAAAAAACCCCCATCAAATCTCCAACTCCAAACCAAAAATTTCGCGTACCTTAAGGGACATCATACATTGTATAAAATAAAGCTTCTGCAAAAATGTGGTGAGATACGTGTTTGTTCACATGAGCATGCACGTATATATACAGCATATAAAATCTGACACCTAAAAATATATATATGGATATATAAACTTCTGGCAATACTGAAAACCCTTCAGCATGTTTCTTCTTTGAAAGTGTGCAATGCTTCTAAGAAGGCAACTGTGATACTGCTTTTAAGCTATTTTAGTAAGGGCCCTTGACAAGCTTCACATAAAATATTCAGCATTGATGCTTTCAAGTCCACACAATTTAACTTAAAAAGCTCTCCTTCTTCAGCCCACAATATAAAGAGGTTTATTATAAAGGTGGAATGTGGATTAGATGCTCTCCTTCACTCTTCCCATCTGCCTTCCCAAAGCGTGATTGTATTGGGTTGCATCACAAAATGAAGGAAAACTTGGAAAAATTTCTTTTAGAACTAAAATTATTTACTTGAGGTTTTAATAACTTTTTAAGAAATTTGGAAGAATTTCACACACTGTTTCAAATGTAGTTATGTTTACATTTCCAGCATATAACGGCTGAAAAGTAGTTGGAATTTAAAGGGTCCCGTATTTATTTAGTCCTCCAGTCTGAAACTTTATTAGCCATGACTTTATCAAGAGGAATTTGTCTTCTAAACTAACTTTTAAAATTACATCCTGGCTTAAAAGAACTGAGGAGCCAATGCTACTGATATCAGAGGGAGCTGACTTTCATCCCTAATCTTTTATTTTGTCTGCATAACAAACTGATAACCTGCTCAGTGTAAGGAAGTTCTTAAAATAATACCCTGAAATGGTGGACAACATTTATGCTGTGGAAAACACAGCATTCACGTAACATTTCCGACTCCAGCTGCAATGAAAGGCCTTTTGTAGGCACAAAGCAAGAGTCATTTTCCAATTCTTACAGGCCCAGAGACTTCAGTATGTTTTTTAAAGCTATTTAGATGCCCAAACTGGCATGAAGATGGAGACATGTTTGAGCCAGCACACAGTATTTCATAATGTATATCTGCAGTTTTCAATCAGGCAGAATTCCAACTACAGTACTCAAATTTTTCTCATCTGTTGCCTAAGAACTTCAGGATCAAACACATGATTTAAAGCCTACTGAGATCAGTGGGAAAATCCTGTTGGTTTCAATAAGCTTTGGATGAGACTCAGAAAATCACAGTCAGAAAGTTATCTAGGGTCAAAAAATGTATCTTGTGACTTCAACGCCTATTTTGTAGCTCAGCATCAAAACTTCTAGTTATCTCAGTTTCCCTCTCAACTTTTCTACATTCCAATCCCAAACTCTACAAGTATTTTCTCAATATGAAAATCTGGTGTCTCTTTTTTGCTCTCCTTTCCCCTTCTTCTCATTTGGGAATTTCATCCTTGACAACAGAACTTCATGATAAAATAGAACCAGTAACACTTTCAATTTCTGCTCATGTTATTCAAAGATATTTTAACTGCTGTTGAACTCAAGCTATAGGAAATGGTGATTTCAAGCTGGACTTGATACAGTCATTGAGCTGTTTCCTATAAATATTTTAGATGGTAATTCTATTCTTCCCAAAGAGAAAGTGACTTAATTATCAGAGCCTTCTGTTCACACTATTAATGGGAACAGATAGACTTCTTAGCATACTTAAAGATATTAAATTATGAAAACTAGTTCACATAGGGTAACTATCAGAGATAATTATTTGATAGTTCATTATGATGACTACAGTACATTTATTTATAATAAGTGCCATGTTTTATACCCTGATACCAAAATCAGATACTACTTCATAGCCAAAGAAGTCTCCTTTGGCACTAGCAGATGAAAATAACTGCAAACCATTAGTCCAGTGCCATTCAAATCCAGAGCCACTTCTCTTTGCTGTATGAATATTACACAGCCACTACAATCAATATCCTCATCCCAAACCTCCTGGGTCACTCAGGATCACTGTAAGCTGTATGCACATGGGTAAATACCACTTGCCATTGTCTATGTTTTATAATCTACCATTTAACCTTTAAGCATGTGTTTACCAAACCCTCTAGAAGCACAATGTCTTTCTTTAGCGGGAGAATACCAGGCATACAACACAAGGTTTATACAGTAACTTCTGCTTGACTGCAAAATATATCAAAACAAAGTGAGTCCCTGTTTATCCCAGCAGAGAATAAGAGTCCTCTGTCTTCTCATCCCAGATCTGACAGTCTCAAACTTCATCTGTCACTGAAACAAGGTCTGCCCAATGATTTAAAGCCTATCAAGATTTATTTGAGGTGAATATTGGCAACACATTTACTACAGAATTATTGCAATACACATTTCATTAATGACAATGATACTAAACCATCGGAAATCCATGAAGGTGGAATCAGGAAGACCAGACTGGTCACTGAAGTCAGTGGAAAGATGTAAGCAAGCTCTGGGTCTTACTTTGCTTACAAAGCACCGTCGTCTTTAGAAGTGGTAAAATTTTACACAAGGGATTAGAGGCATGTTACTGATTATTTACATAAAACCTCCCTAGAATAAAATGTAAAAGAGTAGATATGAACGGTGAAAGCACAGTAAGGAAACGGGAAGAGACCCAAGATCATTTTTCCACTAACACATATATGTGTTATATAATTACTGACAAGTATAATTACTTGAATAAATTCAAGGGAGCTGCTTGTAAAAATTGAAATTTTTTACACCAAAATTTGCAGTTTGGGCTCCTCTTCTTACTTTCAGCAACTTCACAATTATTTGAGAAACCAAGCACAGTCTGCAAATTTTACGTCAAGCTTTAACATCAGCCTTTAGCATCAATCCTGCCCAGTCCCCCAGGTGCAGTGTGCATGACTGAGAGCCACAGAGCAGAAGCACAAAATGATCTTCTGCTTTGAGCCCGGGGAGCTCCCTGTGCTGCTTGGCTACTCTGGGGGCAGCTGCTTTAAGGAACCATCACACTGATAAATAAAATCATGTTTCTGAGACAGAGTATCAAGAAAAAGTCGCTTCTGTTCCTTTGCAAATTTGCCGTTTTCTTGTCGGCTTTTGCTGAAGCAAAATGAATTCACCTGAAATAAAACCATCAGAGTGAGGTGAGAGGAAAGTGCAATATTATTAGTACCAAAGAATTACATGAAAGCTGTGACATGAAAGCCACAACCCCCTCCACCCCCACTATTTATTCCAACTAGAATAACATCTTTGCTCACCGATATTCACCTCCTTGTCATTTAAAGAGGGAAAAAAACAGTCAGACCAATTTTTAAATTAACTTGCCTACCACAGCTCCAGAAATAATTAATACTTCTTGAAAGGATAGTTAAAAACAGCAAAAAAGAAAAACCTAGATTAATGTAACTGGACAAGAATTTCTTATTGAACTAACTCCAAACAAAAAGAATGAATGGCTCATGCTGTAAGGTCAACTGCCACAAAAGTATGATTATCTAAGGTTTTTAATGCACAATTCAGCATGATGCTTCTGTATGAAAGGGCAGTGCCTGCGACAGGGAGGCTGAAAAACACAAGGACCTTCCATTACAGAAATAAAAGACACAAACAAGAAAATCTGTGAGAGATCCCTGGGGGAGATTTAACTGCAGCGCTTGTTTTCCATCAGCCCCAATGGATTGAATTCACCAGCACAAGCACCTCCCATGCCCACGAGCTCCTTCAGAATGCCAAGAGCTACCACAGCTTTCCAGAAGGTGCAGCTGGACACAGGCTCACTAAGTTAATTTCAATTTGTGTTAACTGTGTTCTAGAAAGCATCACACAGCTCCAGAAGCGGAGAAAAATTGAAGTTTAGCTTTCTGTGTGTGCAGGTTTTGTTTGCAATGAGTGGGATGACTCATTATTTGTTGCTAGTTTTCTCTATTCACGATGGAAGAATGCTGATGCCTTCACTCTTTTATCCCCTGCAAAAGGCATCCAGTCTTCAAAAATATTTTAGACCTTACTGATTCACTGCTTTCTTACACAATTTATTTTAAATAAGTTTCCATTGAAAAGGATATTTCAGAACACACAATTAGAGTAATTAGCAGCTAAAATTAAAATAAAAACACTGCAGAATGCCATTCAGAATCTTCAGCACATTATTAAGTACAACCTTCTGACATTGTGTAACTAAACATAAACCCAAGAGTCATAAGCAGCTGCAACGTAAGTACAATCGGGGGAAAAAAGACTCTACACTAAGAGAAACTTGACATGTGGCTTCTCTTCAGACTTGCAGCAAAAAATGAGATTGGAAAGAAATGGTGGTGAGGAGGCAAACTTACATTTCTGATTTAATTTACATGAAGTTTTTAATTTTTACATAATAAATTCTAGTTCGTATTAAGTACACTGTTACTGTTTTGGACCATTAATTACTTTTAACATTTACCCTGAAGGTGTAACAACCCACATGAAGTCTACATTTACAATAACATATCAAAATTATTAATCTCCTACAAAATAAGCAATATTTAATTGCTCCTAAAGTTAAAAGTGAAGTGCCCAAATAAGCTCTTAGAACCACAGTTTTGCTGGAAAAAGATGTTTCAGTCCATACAAGCAGTTCAAATTAGTATTTGATTAAAATGAAAAAGAAAAATCACCAAAAAAAAAAGGGAATTGGAAACCTACCATCTGCAATTTATGAGTAAAAATTAAGTATAAAACACTATGTTCATTATCTTTGCAGTCTTCAAAGACTGGCTTGACCAGGAACAATAGAGCAGTTTAAAAACGGAGACAAAGGTAATACTTTGTCTTATAAGATAAAATTCACTTTAATGAACTTTTTCCTTATGCATTTAGAAGTTCTAGGGTTGTTTTATTTTGCTAAGAGAACACATTTTAAACCACTCTCTCTGTTCATTTATAAATTAATTCTAATAATTTGCATCAAAAGACAGCCTGAATTCAGGAAAAAAGAAGAGTCTAAAAAGAATAATTCATCACTCTATAATCAGAAAATGTTTAAGCATATATACAAAAAAATATAAAGTGTAAAAATGTCAATGTATAATAAGCTATGTGGTTATTTAAATGAGTCAGTAGCATACCATCCCAAGTTAAAAAAATGACGTTGCCAACTAGTGACAATCAACTTTCTTCAAATAAATAATAGCTTGGAGATTTTTCTGAAGTAAAATAGCAAAAACAAGAGCAAAGTTAATTGCAAAAAGCGCTTGGCCTTAAGCCAGCCCACCCTGTAAAATAATAAACTCTATTATAAATGGGTAACTTGGCAAACGGTAACATTTATTTTCTGCCCGCTCCTGAGGTTTTCTATAAGTAATACTGTCTACCTAATCTTTCTGCAGCTCTTTTTCAGAGCCATCCAATGCTGCACTTCCCACAGCGTGCCCTCGCTCTGCACCTTAGCCCTGTTTATCTACCTTATCAGCTCAGGAAGAAATTTCGGCAAAACTCTTCCTCTGGTCACCGATATCTCTGGGAACCGAACCCATTAAGATATTTGTGACCCCTACTCATGCTATTTTAACTGTCTGTTGTACAGGAAGGAACTGATAAAAATAGGATTACAATGCCCTTACAGATGAACTAGCAGGAGGCTTGATTGTGATTGATGCCTGAATAAATATACAATAACAGGCCCTACATTTCAACACTGCTTTTGATAGAAGGTAAGAAGCAGTGTCGGTTTTCACCGCCCGGACTGCAGGACTCTTTTCTCAAATACCTGGGAAGCGTCTTTCATTGAAGATGGAATCTTCTACTCTTCGTGTGATTTCAAATAAAGAGCAGGAGGCGGTTATTAGTAGGTAGGAATGAATATTAGTATTATTTGTGAGGTACAAAGATGCATTTCTTCCCACAAGTGCTCATGTGTGGCCCACCCCCAAGTTCAAATGAAGGTCTAAATTCCTTTGAAGTCTCAATAACTCCCTACAGGTAATCAATGCCAAGGTGAGTGCATTTTAAAAATAAGCAGCATCATAACATCTCTGCAGAAAACTAATCATCTGGACTTGCAGTTCGGGGTGGGGAGAGGAGGGCTAGGATTGCCCAGGTCTCTCAGTCAACTGATTGCCCAGTCAACTCATCTCTGCCTTGGGAGAAGTTTTCAACAGTGACTCAGGCACAGACTTAATCCGGGGGATGGTTTCTCTAGGAAAGGTACATTAGCCCACCCATTGGTGAGGCTGGACAGCAACAGGAGAGCACAGCATTTCCAGCAAACAATGTCAGATGGTTTTTCCTGACTCCACGTACTGCAGTACAGACTGAAACCTGTCTGCATTCCTTTAACCTTTCCTAATAAATCAATTCGCAATGAGCCATGCATTTACCACCCAAATCAGCAATTTCAGGAAGGAAACTCAGAGCATGCTTTTTATTAACCTTCCTCTTTTTGGAGAAGAGGGCTTCAAGTGTCCTGAAACCACACGTTATCAGCTCCCACTTCAAGTCACACAGCTATCTATTCCACTTCAACAGTATCTCAAATACGCCCCTTCTTATCCTGCAAAAAATAGACACCTACTTAGCTTTCCAGTGCAACAATCGAGCCAAGTACTCCAGCAAGTACACAAACTTCAAGCGGGCAAACACTCCCTCTGGCTCCTTTGAAATCATTCAAGGAAGTAAGACTGCATGTGCTCACTCCCTGGCTGGATCATCTTGCTAAAAATAAGTTAACAGTAATACTTGGCACTTCCAAAGTGTTTCACATCCTGAAACTATCGTTGAAATGGCAACTGCGTAACTACTACTAGCCTTAGGTTGTAGATGGAGAAATTAAGGCAAAGAAAACAAGTTATTTCCCACCCTTTATACAGTGAGACAGTATCAGAGACAGGGGTCCTCTTCCCTGTTCCCTCATCCACATGCTCTATCCTACTGGATTCTGTTTCTTCTGTTTCTCTTAACTGAAGGCACAGTCAGCACACACAGCAGCTGCCTAGCACTCTACAAACAAACTTAAAAAATTCAGCTCCACCTAATGCAGTCGGCAGCAATTAATATAGCAATTAAAAATAATTAAATTAGCCCAATCCCCCTGAAACAAGCAGGGACTCCTTCAACTAGGTCAGCTTGCTCAGGGCCCCATCCAACCTGGCTCTGAATGTTTCCAAGAATGGGACATCAACCACCTCTCTGAGCAACCTGTGCCAGTGTTTCACGACACATCAAACTCCATCGCTATTAGCATCATTATTAGCAGATCTTCCTGAAGTATTAATTCTGTTCTGAAGTCACCATTCAGCAAGACAGTAAACCCCATTTTCAGTGCACCTGGCACCAGAGCAGAACTCTATCAAACGCCTGAACCCCAAACTAAAGCACTGTAGCAACAAGATGCAAAAATAAACTTGGGCAAAATCTGGAGCACACACTTCCTATTTTATCCTCTGGGGAATTAAACAGAAACCCAGCTGACTTGGAGGGAGTCTGTGTTAA
>WEKX01019115.1:281437-354026 GCA_013390025.1 Pitta sordida
TGCTCTATCCTACTGGATTCTGTTTCTTCTGTTTCTCTTAACTGAAGGCACAGTCAGCACACACAGCAGCTGCCTAGCACTCTACAAACAAACTTAAAAAATTCAGCTCCACCTAATGCAGTCGGCAGCAATTAATATAGCAATTAAAAATAATTAAATTAGCCCAATCCCCCTGAAACAAGCAGGGACTCCTTCAACTAGGTCAGCTTGCTCAGGGCCCCATCCAACCTGGCTCTGAATGTTTCCAAGAATGGGACATCAACCACCTCTCTGAGCAACCTGTGCCAGTGTTTCACGACACATCAAACTCCATCGCTATTAGCATCATTATTAGCAGATCTTCCTGAAGTATTAATTCTGTTCTGAAGTCACCATTCAGCAAGACAGTAAACCCCATTTTCAGTGCACCTGGCACCAGAGCAGAACTCTATCAAACGCCTGAACCCCAAACTAAAGCACTGTAGCAACAAGATGCAAAAATAAACTTGGGCAAAATCTGGAGCACACACTTCCTATTTTATCCTCTGGGGAATTAAACAGAAACCCAGCTGACTTGGAGGGAGTCTGTGTTAAGGAGTAATATGGCAGAGTATAGACCCAGTATGACTGATTGTGGAGCTGAGATTAAGCTGTGTCCCAGCCTCCCCTCCCTTCCCCAAATTCAATGTTATTTAAATGCCTGCAGGGTGACACCAAAATTTAAGTGTTTAAACTCATTTAATACAGTATCTCATTGCCTCAGGAGAAGGCAAAAAGCTTCAGGTGGTCAAAGATGTGTGAGCACTTGGTTTAGACTGCAGAGCTGCCCAGCCCTCACCAACCAAGAGGCACTAACAAGTGCCTGGCTACTACAGCTCTGGATTTAGTACAGTCCTAAATCAGGGCTGTGATCCATATTTTAATCCCTTTTCTTCTCCCAGATATGATGATTTGGTAATGATTTGAGCCACATGCTATTCCAAACAAGGCAGGACAAATAAACTGTCCACATTACGAAATAACAAAGCTCTGCCATCACAACTGCAGACAAACAAGCAATAGACAACTCAAAGGTTGAAATATTAACAAAAGAATTTCATCTGGAGTAGTTTTGTATTTAAAATCAAATCCCGGAGAAGCAGTGAGGAACGTGGCACTGATCAGTAACACTGTGAAATACGGAGCAATACTGAGATTTATCTTCTAGTAAGTCTAAATTCAGCACAGAATAANTCTGGAAGAACGGGTAAACAGTGCATTAATTAAATTCACAGATTTCAATGTAGGGAGAAGTGTTATAAACATGAGAGCGGGGAAAGAAATTATGCAAAAGGAGATTAGAAACACTGAGATAAGTAAGAAAAGGGGATTCCTTCTGAAAAATTGCAGGCTAAAACATCTGAGGAGAATGAAAAAACATAAATAAGCAGTGAGAGGAAGAACTGCAAAACCTGTTAAGCTAAAACAAAAGACCCAGGGGCAGCAGCTGACAGCAATTTGTGTATGAACATGCAACATCAAATGATGAAAAGAATAAAATTATCTGGGCTACACACGTGGATGTATCACAACACTCGAGCGTGACGTAAACCTGAACTTCCTGCAGAAGCAATGGCACATGTGGTCTCCATCCTACATCAGCATTTCAACCCACCAAGTATCTCCCCTCAACATCCACCAGTGACAGAAGAATTCTGGGGCTTAGTTTTAAGCCTCTTGTGAAAATCTAAAAAAACCCAAAGCAACTCAATGAACCAACCAAAAAGCAATACTCAGGAATATAAACCACCTCACGAGAAAAAACAAAGAAAAGAGAAAAATCTGAAAGGATTATAGCGACTGAGTGTATAAAGTAACTGATACAGGACTTGAAAAGAAGGACAAATAAAAAGAAGAGTACAAGTAATCCTTAAGCTCATCTCAAACATGGCACAATTTCAATTTTTTTAAAATAAATAAACATAGGAAGCATATAGGCAGAATATTAGTTCCCATTAGCAACACCTATACTATACTGAAGAACAATCTCAAAAAGAATTAACTGGAACTGCTTCTTCACTCATTAAAACTGGGCATTATACTGAAAAATACAGTGTAGGAGACAAACCTGCAATAGCAGAATGATTTAATAGGGCTTTTCCATCTCTAACTTCAATGATTCCTTAAGAGACAATAAGCAGAGAGACAACCCTCTGCAAAATTAAATCACTGGGAATCAACCAGAGAATGAAAATTAAATCACAGTAAAGTATTTTCTTCTTTGTAAGCATTAGCATTAATCACATGCAAAAGTAAAATATTAGTTAATTTGATTCCCTGTGCCTTCCAGACTCTGGTCGAAATGAATCAATGCAGGAAGACTGATTTCTCTGATAATTGGGGAAATGGTAAGGGAGGAGAAAAAAAAGAAACTAAAAAAAACCTAAAAAGTAAAATGAAATTACTAAATGCAGGCCAGAGAAATCCATGTTAGAGCACCTATTTCGCCTGTATTCCAAGTAAGAACAAATATATACAAATTCACAGTGACAGCTTTGAAACGGTGTTATCCAACTATGGCTAGATTTGGAAAAACTATCACCTGGGACAGTACCAAGTATTGCTAATTTGTTTTACAGTCTATTATTACTGTACCAAAAATCTCTGAAAAATGGCTCAACTATACAACCCCCTTCAAGTGGTCAGCCCTCTGCAACACCTCAGGTTTGGTGTGGTGGTACACCCAAATCCCAGCTCCACTCGTACAGTAAAGAAGGGGCATGATGGGTTTTCAAGGCACAGTGTATTTGAACTGCTGTGGAACAGGTTACCTCATGCACACACCGCTCTCTTGGCTATTTGCATCAGGATCATGTCAGTGACACACGTTCACAGTTTATTCCGAGTTGGAAGGGACCCACGGGATCATCTAGTCCAACTCCCAAGCAAATGCACACCCAGGGATCAGGCCCACAAGCGTGGAACCATGGGCACCACGATCCATCAATCCAAGCCTCCCACCATCTAGACCATGTCACCGAGCTCCTCATCGAGTCTTCTCTTAAACACCTCCAGGGATGGTGACTCCACCACCTCTCTGGGCAGACCATTCCAATGAGAGATCACTCCCTCTGTGAAAAACCTCTTCCTAACATTCAGTCTAAACCTCCCTTGGCGTAGTTTAAGGCTATGTCCCCTTGTTCTGGTGTTGTCAGCCTGAGAGAAGAGATCCACATCCACCTGACTGCAACCTCCCTTCAGGGAGTGGTAAACAGCAATGAGGTCACCTCTGAGTCTCCTCCAGCACAAGCCAGCACTTAAACCTGCTCTCTAGGCCACAGAAGGTCAGACCGGACAAACCCCGACCTAACCAAGCAGTTTCTAGCTGGGTGGAGGCAGCACAAGCCTTTCAAATTAGCAGCTATGTGATGGCATGAAGTCGTAAGGGACTAGCTCTCAGTGTAGTCAACAAGAATTCAGGCGCAGATGTCGCTGGACATCCAGGCTGGGCCAGTTTTGCAAAAGCAGGTAATTTCAGCTTGTGCACTAGAGAAATTGATACATGTGCTATGGGAATATAGCAAAAATGGGCATGAACACAGTAAGAGGAGAGCAGAGCAGCTGAGACAAACTCTCCTGCCTCAGGGCCAGTGCTTTTTCCAGGCAGCAGCCTATGTTCTTTAGTTCAGTGAGAGACTTTATTGAACTCGCAAAGAGATGCGTCATCAACGTAACAAAAACTTTAAAAAAAGATAAAACCAAAGGAACAATATAGAAAAAAAAAAAATTAACCAGGGGTCTGGTTTGTTTCTTTTGATACATTTTAAAATACATACTTTCCTCCTACAGGGAAGAACTACTGTATTTAATTAGAAACATAAATCATTACGATTTTAGTTAGGAATTTCTTCTATAATGAAACTAGACTATTTTCTCACTACACATGCTGTTTATTTTCCAAATTTTATGATAAATTCTAATAATCGAAGTGTTACAGAACAGTTCAGTTTAGGGGTTTTTGGTTCTTAGATTATTTTTTTATATACATACATCAGCATAAATCTGTCTGGCTTTCTACTTACTGCAGAAAAATATGCACTAGCTTAAATCACCTTCTGAATGTTATGGGGATAAAGTTATCTCTAAAATTCTAAAAAAAGTTTAAAACTTAGCCCCATCTGTGAGCAGAGCGAGTTTTAACCTTCACACTTAAACATGGGTGAGGTTCTTCACATTCAGAACACAGTTACCCAGCAGCTCTGCTGTGATGGGACCATCCTGCAGCTCCACATTCACTCACTATCAACATGTAGCCACAAACGTCACCAACTTAAGCAGTTTTCTACAGGGCTGCAATTATTTTCCTCATCCTATTTCCCCCATCCTACAGCAACACAATCAAGATGTAAACACAAAGACAGTGAAGCAGACACCTCACTGATTTCACTGCCATTTAAGACAACCCCAGCAGCTTTGTGCTGTGGGCTGATGAGGAAAGCACATTAAGCACTTGCAACAGAACATCCAACTAGACCTGCTTTGCAGCCTGATTAATAGAAACAACCTCTAAGGACTAATCACAAGTCGAGCCCTGTTTTGTAGATTAATAGAACAAAGGCACAAGAGAATAGGGAAGGTTACAGGACTAGAATATAAATAAGAAAAGGTGTACATTCTAGGCAGATTGACTGCTAGTAATTATCAGCTACAGACACATCCTTACGGTGAGGTCTCGCTGTTCGGTGCTAAAGCAGCTCACCTCCAGATGGACGATCAGCCTCAGTATCTCTGAATATTTTATCTCCAAAATGCACAAAACAACAAAATCTCTCTCTGAAACAAATCACACTTTCATCTCTCTCTTTCAGTATCACTTAAATTTTTCTTGATACTAGGTGATTACAAAGTTTACAGGAACTATGTTTTTCAGTTATACACACGTTGACCAGGAAATACAAAACTGGCATATGATGAGTGGCTGTTATTTGAAACACTGCAATGTGGTGGTGGATGCCATGACCCAGCAGAGATCCCACACAGCCTGTGTGATCCTGCAAGGAGCTGTGCTGCTCCTGCTGCATCATCCTGGCCAGCAGATTTTGCTGCTCCTGAGCAGGATTCTACCACTTGAGAAGAAGACACCCAGTCAGAGATAAGTTCTACAAATAAACCCCTTTGAAAGTAAATGCAAGATAGGGAATGAAAAAATGTACACTAATTGTTTAACAACAATTAGAAGTGATGTATGAACTATGTGCACTGTCTGTACAAATTCCATGCGGGAAATGATGGCAATTTTTTGCGCCTCTGAGGAAAATTCTTTCTCTGCTTTTGAAAGTATTCATTACATTTTGAAAGTATTCATTCATAACAGAATGTAGGGAAGACAACGGCAACACAAAATGCTGCATCTGTGCCTGCTTCAGAGCTCAAGAATGATTGCAGGTACCGCTTGTAGCCAGTGCTTCATTAAACACATGCAATCTCCTTTCCAAAAATCCTGAACGAACTAAAGTCTTTCTGACTTCAGGAAGGGTGGATTTCATATTTTATGCGAGAGAGTACCTCTTTATCTTTAACCAGATTAGACGTTTGCTTGTGGGCCTGATCCCTGGGTGGTCGTTCACTTGGGAGATGGACTAGACGATCCTCTGGGTCCCTTCCAACTCAGAATAACCTGTGAAGTATAAATCACTCTGAAAACAGGTTCACAGGTTATTCTGAGTTGGAAGGGACCCACAGGATCATCTAGTCCAACTCCCAAGCGAACGCCCACACTTTCTAAGCCTTCCCAAAAGTTCCACTTCTGCCAATGCCATGCATACAAGAGCACAAGCTGGCTTTCGAACCCAGGAGTTTACATAAAGTATCTGCAAGTTAGGCAGTGGAAGACAATATTCCATAAAATGGCACTCGACATGCAAGAAATACAAAACTTATCTTATATGCATAAACAGAAGAGGGAGACAAACTTACTAAGAACTGAAACCCCAAATTCAGGTACCCATAACCCTGGAGATTAAAGTGTATTAGAGCATCCCATATTAAAAATGGGAACACTTTACTACTACAGACTCAGTTTGTCTTTCTCTTCCTTTTTCCTGCAGTGCAGGCCATGGAAGTGTTCCAAGCAGCCCAGATAGAACACTCAGGGAAGTGTTAAAGAGAACACCTTTCTTGAAGTTTATTACATTCCCAGTTTTGTAAACAAGATGCATGAAAATATGTGCCAGGAAAAGGAGACTGAAAGACAGCCTTCCTTCTTACATAAAGCTTTCTTATATAAAGTTTGAGGCAATACACAATCCATAAGTATATTCCCAGGGTACAAACTCATAAACCCAAGAGAGCAATACAGTTAGTAGCGGCAAATATCAGCTTTTGTCAGTAAAACACACTGATTCACATATGTACAGAAATAAACTGGCTTTTTGAAGAACTAGACCACACACTGCTCCTTCTTGTCAGCTCTACCCATCCTGCAAATGCTGGTGAAGCAGCAAAACGGAAGGTGAGAGCTCTCCAGAAGCAGAGGACAGACAGGCTGGCAGATCTGCAGATACAAATTCTCAAATTACTCGCAAAATAAATATGATGGCACAGTTGTCAGATGATTTCAAATCGTCACAAGATCATTTCCTAGGAAGCATTAATCCCCTTGTCAAAGTAGCCATAGGCACAGGCTTTCCAAGCATGATACACACGTCAGTGTGTAAGACAAACAGCTAAGCACATCTAACAAGGAATACGGTGTTTAGTGTTTATCTAAAACACCAAAGAAGAACACAGAATGGAGTAACTCCCAGTACTTTCACTCAGGTAAACTGTGCACACAGACCATAAAACGATTCCTTGTCTGTGCAAAATTAACTGAGGAGGCAGCAGGGCACTGTGGCTTGTGAGGCCTTCTGTACTTACTCAAGGGTGTATGAAACTCAGGCACATCTGTGAAGGCACAGTGATAAGCTGTTGGCATCTTCCTGCTTGTACACCACTGCTGAAGCCTCCTCTATGTGCACATACACAAATACGGTGCTCATCCATGTTAAGATTTTATGCTTAACTAAGTAGAGTTAGAAATGTCAGCACGTCTCATATTCTAGATGTACACAAACCATAATATAGACCAGAAACTAAACATTTTAGAGATGGTTATAAATAGCTAGAAGTTTCAGTGATTTTCAACTGAATCCACGAGTGTTGATCACTTCTGAAATAAGGTGCCAAATCTTTTCTACTGAGCAGATTCTCATGAAAATCTGATGAATGTAGTTGTCACTCTTGACCTTTATGTTTATACTCAAATTCGCAGTCAGTGGTCACTTATTCGAAGAGCATGTGCAATTTTTGCTTAATTTCCTAGCCTCTGTGAATTACTTGAAGCATTTTATAGACATGTCAGGGTAAAGTCAGCATTCTGATCAATAAATACAGTATTAGATGAGAATATGACCCAAATCATCTTGAAGTCAGTCATGAGAAATCTTACCCTTCACTGGGAGCTAACAAAAGTCCCTTACTATATGACTTACTTTTGGAGTAAAATAAAATACAGTTTTTCAAATATAATTGCTTCTCCATTTTTATCGCATTTTATCACCATCACATCATGCGATGTGCTTTAATGTCAACTCTACCTGAGGTGATGTAAATTCTTCTATATTTTTTCCTGTTTGCCCTGACTAGATGAACTGTGAAGCAAACTAAACTACATTTGTTTTACATACCTGATAATACACAGAACAAGCACAACTACCTTCTTCCCTGTTGCCCCCTCCACCCCAATGTCACTCATTTCACTGCACCTTTCAAAGGCACTTGAAAGGATCCTTATTTGTCCAATTAACTCAGCAAAGCTGATAGTACGTATATCTGTGTGTAACTGATAATTATATATTTAATTAAAGCTTATGACCAATCTCACTGAGTCAGTGAAACCACCCATTTCCCAAACCTGGCACATCTAGGAGCAGAAGCAAACAGAGGAAAAAAACCTTATTCTCTACCTCCCACCAGCAAGCGACATTCAGCCATCACCCAGAAAGCAGAGCTTCAGCACATGGAGCGCTTGCTCTGGAAGGCAAACACTGTAAATAAAGAATGCCCTCCCTTCCTCCCTCCTTTTCTTAGCTCTTATATCTGAGCTGACATCTTACGGCATGGAATATCCCCTTGGTCAGTCTGAGTCAGCTGCCTTACTTGTGTCCCCTCCCAGGATATTGCCAGCCCCTAGTCTGTTAAGGGCCAAAATGTTGGAGGGACAGCATTGATGCTGTGCCAGCTCTGCTCAGCAGTAGCCAGAACACTGGTCTGTTATCAACACCTTTCCAGCTACCAATGCAAAGCACAGCGCTGGGAGGGCTGCCATGCGGAAAATGAACTCCATGTCAGCCAGACCCAAAACAAGCTGCGTGGGCCTCGCCCTTTCAGAAATCCAACCCTTGTGCCATCTGCCTACCCCTACAGCAAGGCCTCGGCATCCCACTTAGCTCCTGACTGGAGTCCTGGTTCCTCTGGCTTACCAGCTCCTCCAGAATCTCCTCCTGTTCAGGACCCTCTGCTTCGGCAGCCAGGCTCTGGCTTGCACTCACCCACACATCCTCCAACAGGCTCTTTGCCTGTCACTCAAACATCCACCTGCTCCCTAATTCTTCTTGCTTAGGGCATAGGGGAAATGAAGCAAAGAAAGTAATGAGGCTTGAAGAGCACCATCCAATGCAAAATCCAGTCTGATGTCAGCTTGTCAAAGCTGAAGCCCCTCTCTTACTTCTCCACTTTACCACTGGGAAGGTGGTTGTCCTAGAGTGAAGTAATTCTTCAGTTAACCTTAACAGCATGGTATTTTCAGCTTTGTCTTTCTTGCCTTCTGTACTAGACCACCACAAAGAGGTATGGTGCACATGCAGGTGAAAGGAAATGAAAAAAATAGAAGTCCTGAAGTGCAAAAGCCGCACGGAAGAATTTATTCAAGCAATCATCAAGACAAAGCACTGAGTCCAGTACAGTAAGGGAACAGCCTTTCTCCACATTTGGGTTAACTCTCGCTTTTGCTCCTCTTTCTCAGCTCCTTTCTTTAAGGGGTTTCAGAACCCCTCCCAAGGGGGAAGTCAGTAGCATCAGATTTGAAAATTCCAGGAGTTTCTTAGTAGTCTAGCTAACCCCTGCTACTCCTGACTCCTCACTGGATGCCAATGCTTCCAGCCTGCTCCATGCACAAAAATGCCACAGTGATCACCGTGCTATTCCAGCGTTCAGCAAAAGGAAAGCAAACAGCTTGTTCCAGGAGAGCTGGCAAGTAAAAACACACAAAACCAAAGCAAAACTATGAGCACAAGCCTAACTTGTGAGTTTTGCATGCACAACTTGCATATAAAAATGACCTCATTGCTGAGGAAATTACACTTCAATCTATGAACAAGGAGACCACCATAAATAATCAGCCCCCCAACACCACAGCTCATGCTCATTCTGCCTTTGCTTCTTTGTGCAGCACCTCCTGAACTCCAGGGAAACTGGGCAAGATTTGCAAACCAGAGCACATTCTCCCTATCAATTGTTTGGTACTGCTCTAAAAGAAATAAAATCCCTGTTTCCACACTAGGAAAGAGCCAAAAAAAGTCAGGAGAGTCACCATTTCATACATCTGTTTGAACTGGCTAGAATCCACCCACAAATAGGCACAGTTCATGTGTTATACCAGTAATGAATACTCTAAAGTTCTTATTCCTGCTGAAATCAAGCATGAACATTAAGGCTTCATGATCTTCTCCAGTGTCAGGATGTAGAGCTTTCCAAAGACTTAGCTAGGACAGGTTTGCATCACTGTATTAACAATACTTATGAGCTAGTATATTTAAAATTACAAACATTCCACTATTTATTAAGGAAAAAAAAAGAAAGAAAGAAGACTTTTGAAAGTAAACTGGACAATTTCTTTACTTGGAACTGAACCTGATATTATGGCGACCAAAGAAAAATCAGTGACATTCCCAACAAGGCAAAAAATGTAAACAAAGCCCTGCAATTCTAGACCAGGGGGGAATTCATTCTTCCATCCCAAACGGAGAGACCTGGAGGACAAATGCCAAGAAAAATGAAACAGAAGCCTGCACCTTTAAACACAACCACGCTGCACTGGTGGTGTGTTTGTTTAACATACAGAGTGGAGACTTCAGTCTTTGCCAATAATTTTCTCAGTTGCTGACTTCCACTGCATAAATGCCAGAGTTCCTGAAAAATTGGTACCACACCAACAGCCTTGTCCAGTCTCCCCTGGTTTCCTCACTCCTAAATAGCACAGAAGAACTTTATTGCTGAGTAGTCCAATTTCTTTTCCTCTTTTTTTTTTTAGGCACAAGCTAATTGCCAGCTAAGACTATGAAAATAAAAGAAATGAGATCCATTCCAACCTAACAGTATATCTGAATCCCATCATGTGAGTTGCCAATTGGTTTTCCAGCCCTCACGCTCAATATCTGCTGTTAATTTGCTTGCTATTCCAAGAACTTGAAGACTGTCAGCAAAATCCATGATGCATTACAAAACTTATAATTGGAAAGGAAAAAAAAAAACTCTGACACTTTTCTGACAGGATAAACAGAGGGTCTGAAAACACTGATCAGAACAAGGCAGAGGTACTCGAGCTAGTTGTACTAAAATATGCTTGCAAATGAAGCAGAGAAAGAAAGAGAGTTAGAGAAATAATTTCAAACTGATGAAAAACCATTTGATGAAACCCCTAAATTTTACGCCGGGCTACAAAGAAAAGGAAAAGATTGCAGAAAACATTTTTTTTTAAAGGAAATGGCTGAACCTGTCTCTACTTTCTTATGGTTGCATTATCTATGCCAATTAAAATTTTGCTTCTGAAAAAGAGTTAAGGCACTTCCTCTAGAGTTACTAAAAAAAGCAAATGAAAGCCTTGGCTTCGCAGAGGTGAGTGATAGTGAGCCGTTTGTTCTTGACCTCTGGATCACCCTACAGATCAAATTCTTGGACATAGGAAAAACCCACAAGTATTCATTAAAAGCAACTGGGAGGCCAGCTTTGTGCTTCTGTTCTTGAGACCTGAACACGCTACAACTTGACAAACGTGCAGGATATTGCTGAACAATGCTGCTGTTCCTGTCAGGAGGGAAGAGCTTTATTCCCAGCTTCATTCAGGATGAATTGATTTTCATCACAATGATGCAAATCACAGATTTCAGTCATTATTTAAATAATCGATTGTCATCTTTTATGTTTGTGGTGCTTTTCAGTTATTCCCATATAGTTGATTCCGTTAACCATTAACATGCATTGATTTATATTGAATTAGCTCTTATACTACACATTTTTTCCCCTCAAAAAGATACATCAATCTGTAATTATCTAAACTAATATAGAAGCTGAAAGTCCCAGATTTTCTTATGCATTCTTATGCTGCTAGATCTGGGTGGAATTTTTCCATATATTTTCACAGCTAAAAAATTCTGTTCTACACAAAGTTGATCACAATACTTTTTCTTGTCAACTATTTTTGTTTTTCAAAGAAGAAAAAAACCCACCCCCTTCACACACAAACAAAAACGCAACAAAATAAACCAAACAAAACCCCTACCTGTAGAGCTGATCAGCGGAACAAAATAAAACAGCAAAAAATACAAAAATATTCTCCCTGAACAATTGTTTCTGTCAAAATGTGGTTTAAACAAATTCTAGTTCCAGTTAACTGCAGTTCTCTGGTGGTTTGAATGCTTTTAAAGCTTCATTAGAAAACAGACACTGTGAGAATATTTGTATCCAAATGTCTAAAGCATACTATAGTAAATTCAGTCCGTAGCATGGATGAACAGTTGCAAATATAATCTAGTAAAACACCACACATATTTTAAAACAACATTTGAATTTAAGTAAAACTTACTCACTTACGGATATTCAGCGCCCAAAGCTGCAGTAAAAACAGACTGTCTCTCCTTACCTTCCACAGATACATCAATGTGAGTTATGTTTACATTTACTTCACAAAGGGAAGTTTAAGATTTAAAAATTCATATATCCATCACTGTTTGTGTCTTTTGTGCGGTTTAATAAATAGACTCAATCTCAAATTTCCCAAGAAGAAAATGTTTCCATTGGAATTTTTATGAGCTTTGACTGCATAAAGTATCAATTATTTTTCCACCAAAAAAGCCAGGTTCATAGGGCAGCCAGAAGGAAGAGAAAGGAGTGGAATGTTTTTGTGGATTGTTAGCTACAGACCAAATGGAAAATCTTCAGCCATTTTGCTCCTTCAAGGTACATCAAAGAATCTCCTATTTAAGGTGTGAAAATGTCAGTTACATTCTTCACCTCTGAAAATGAGCAGAGCTCTAAATGCGATTTATGTCCCACCCTTGCACTTTTCTCTTTTAGGGGCTGATACTCTTCTTTTCAACTTCCCTGCAGCTAATGCCATTTAATACTCTCAGAACCAACGGGCTAAATTCAAATTTTCTGCTCCTTAGAGGCTGTTGTTATGCACCACTGCACATTCCAATTGCAAATACACATGACTGCTCCCATGTATTGTAAGTTATTTTTTACACACAAATTCAGCTAAATTGTAAGTTAGGAGGCAATACTTGAATTCTCTTAGGCCTTTAGAAAGCTTTCAGATGTACCATGAGTAATAACATGTAATGAATATGGACTGATATTTCTTTTAGGTAGTTACACTGAGTTGGCAATTTACATTTTTTAGACAGATTACTTATAGCCAAGCCTTCCCAGTACTCTGGCAATTACTTCTTAGAAACCCCTGACAGGCTGAAACCTCCAGAATCACATCTGTTATTCTTGGTTTGATCCCTCTTTTTTAAATTAAAACTAGTAGCTATTTTCCCTCTGGAAATACTTAAAAAACTGCACATAAATTGAAAATGCCAACTTATCTCATTTGAGGGTTGGCGCATCTTCTGGGTTAATGACCAGTGTTCCATTTCTGTGACAGAACTAATTGAGGTAAGGCAGCCATAAATACATAGAAAACCCCACAAATTCTCTTCCTTTGGGGTAAAGTGAAGATTTGTAGTAGTAGAATGAGATGTGATTGAAGGGGAAAGAGAAAAGAAATTAAGAAGTGCTAACAGGCTTGTCAGATCATTCTGTCTCAGTTTTGCAGGCACAGAAGAGAATTAGGGCAGGTTTTTCTAATATCTGATGTGGCTTTTCGTTCCTCTCACAGACCAGCTTAAAAAAAAAAAGAAGACTAGCTGAATTTTCATGTTTTCTAGAAAATAGCATTATTTAAAAAAAATAAAAAATAAAATAGGGGAGAGACAACACCACCACATCTCTTTGCTCTGATCACAGATTGGCTGATTGATCTAAAGAGCTCTGTTGAAAACGATAGCCTCAACTCCACATCAACAGTCGCTCAAAACATGCTTTGACAACAGTTTTTCACAGCTGAACACAAATAGAGCATCTTTTGAGAGAGAAACCCACACTTGGTTGGAGCTCAGCGTGCATTTCTAGCAATCTAGCTTCATTGATCATGCATCACTAATCAGAAAAATGCAGTTATCCATGGATTATAGGAAAGAATAATTCAGGTTTGTCTTCCACAACTAGGTCATATGTCATTCAATCTTTATGGCTAGAACAACTAAGTACCTTGATGTGATGTACCTTAACATTTCAGAACGAACATTCTAAATCCATGTGTACACCTGCAGAATGAGAGAACTTCTAAATGCAGCTGGAAACAGAAGGATAACAGATTTCCATTACAGACTCGGGAAGCCAAAAAGGAGAAAAAGAACACTACATCCTGCCAGTACATGTAAATGTAAAGGCATATCACACAGTTCTCCATTTCAGAACACCAAACTCGCATTCTACGTTCTCCAGATCTCTCCAGCAGTGCTGTAAGTAAGCTGAGTTCAGGTAAATCTGACCCAAATAAATTTTAGAAGATGCCTACACTTTCTAATCACTGGATGGCTGCAGAAGACCTCTGAGTCTGAGACATACATACAAAAGAAGCTGAACACAATCTCAGCAGCTAATCTTCCTCAGCTCTTCACCTTGCAGCAAGCCTCAAACCCACCTCACTCTACCCAAGGCCTTACGTGCCCTGCCTTCTGTGCTGCTATTATAAAAAAGAAATTACTTGGAAATGTCTTCAGGAGATGATTCCTAACCTGAATTAAGATCATCTTTCCCAATTTGCTGATACTGCAGGATTTAGAGCGTTACTTTTTTTTTTTTTTTCAGCTAAGCAGTCTCAGGCTGATTTAAACTACTAGCTAAAGGCTATGACTTAAATTAAAAAATTAGTAGCTCAAGTCAAGAATGCGAGACACAGAGCTACATCAGTTTTCTAGCCAGCATTAATGCACACAATGTGACCAGATGAAAGCACTGTCAGAAGCAGCAACGTGTGTGCTGCTACATGAACAAAGGTCTGTGGGCCACAACAACAAAGGTGAAGCGGGAAATTTCTTGCATGTGTATGAGTTTCCCCCATTTCTTGGTTCAGCCCCTGTCATTCCTCCTTCTTGTCCTACCTTTAAAGCAAGCCTGACATCAAATAAGTTACAAGCTTATAATAAACCCTTCTTATAGGTGTGCATAAATTAGCATCTCAGTACTTCAGCTGACAATTGAGAATGCCAAGCAGCAGAATGTTTATCACCATCCCTCAAGTTCAGGTTTCTGGTAAAGCCTGAAAGGACTGTGGCTGTTGTTAGCATGAGAATTTTAAACAAGTGCTACCCAAGACTCCATAGAAAGATGTCAAGCATCACAATCGAATGACACGTGGAAAAAACAAGGAAGAATCTCCTTAGTACAAAAGAGGACAGCAATTTTTCCTGTGTGACACGCTTGGCATATGGATGGAATGAGACCAAAACCGGCTAGAAATTTTGTTATCACAACTTTAGAAGCAAAAGAAAGCAATGCCTAGAACTGATCAAAAAATAAGGCTTAAAGCACTTGCTGCTTGTGTGGGTGTTAAATGCT
Organism: Pitta sordida; assembly: GCA_013390025.1. Lineage (NCBI taxonomy): Eukaryota > Metazoa > Chordata > Aves > Passeriformes > Pittidae > Pitta > Pitta sordida. The sequence continues at coordinate 296,384 of WEKX01019115.1, forward strand.
ACCATGTTAAATGCTAATCTATTAGCACAGCAGACATAAATACCTCAACAGCACACAATATAAAAGAGCTTCCCTAATACATACTAAGATACCACTGCAGTTAATCCACGAGCATGGAGTGGGTATTGAGTCCATGGTTTAAGTGCATTCAGCAGGCAGAATAGAAATAGTTACAGTTCCTTTTGTCTTATTTCACACATGGCTAAATACAGATTATTTATCCACAAAAAAAAAAAAAAAAGAAAAGGTGGCAAATGTTTGGTTTACAGCTAAGTCTGAAACTGTTCCGCAGGGCAATGCAACAAAGCAGCTTCATGCATGTTCAACAGGAATGATTCCTGCTGTGGTTCAAGTAATAAACAGCAAAGAAAGTTTAAATTGGGACTTACCACGGGGCACCATATATTCGGAATCCTTTAACTGTTACCTCTGAATCTTGTAAGTAAATACTATTTGTCAGGAGTGACTGAACATTGTCAAAGTCCTCTGGTTTCAATTTGGACACAGAGGGAAAGCGGTAGTAATCTTGTTTAACAAGGTCTGCCATGAATTCCTTATCAAATGTCAGTTCATGATTCCCAGCAATCACTATTTTATATTCATATGGTAGGTTTCCTGAAATAACAAAAAAGAGGACTTAATTAGCACATTTTCCTCCCACACCAGCAATGCCGGCACAATAAGCAGACAGCTCCCAGTGACAGAACGGAACACCCAAGATCTCTGTGCATCTCCATGTTGAGCACAAACTATGAATGCTGCTTCTCTTCCACTGAATGAAACTGTGTTAAAATATAAAGCAATGTCACACAAAGAAGTGCCATAATAAAGAGCTTGTGCTGCAGAGTTACACAAAACGAGCTGGCAGGCAACAAACCAGCTCCAAAAGTGGCAAACCTCACCATGGCTGAATTAGATTCACCTAAAATGTGACAAGTCCTTAATCCATGGGACTGGCTCAGTCAGCAGCCCCGAGTCCCAGTCCCCAGGAGTGACCTGCAGTGAGGTATGTGGGTGTCTCACAGGGTCCGTGACCAGACTGCAGGATGCCTCACAACTACATCCCGAGGAGACTGAATTCGACTGCGGGTGCTGCTGTTTTTTAGATTATGTCGTTATTTGGCTTAATTTGTGTTCCAGACCTAGTCTGTTCTCCAAAGCTTCAACTCATTTGCAATGTACTTTCACATGATAATTATTATTATGTTTGTGGCAGTACCTCATTTCTGTAAGAAGTACATGAGTAGAAGAAACCATGAAATGAAACTCAGCCAAATAAGACCAAGTAGGAAAAAGGAAACGTGGTTAATTCATTTACCATGAGAGTCGGAGGTACAGAATACAGGTTGGCTCTCTTCAGTTCAGGTGTTTGGAAGGATCAGAAACAGATTTTCAAGCACTTGATACCAGCACTCACTGCCAGATCTTCCAAATAAACATACTGGGTGCTGAGTTCCCTCAAAAATACAGCTCCATAGTGTGATGTCTTCATAGAATTTGCATGCTTTTACAAAATCTGTCCCATTGTGACTTGCCAAAAATCACACCTAAGTTTGCATCACAGCTAACTTCTACTGCCTTCACCATAAACCTGATTTCCTAGCCCCATACCAAATTGTTCATTTTGCTATTTATTCCTAATAACCATTTAGAAAAGATTGTTTATGTTGTGCTTGTGGAGGGGTGGGGGGTTGTGGGATTAGTCTGAGGTTTTTTCATAAAGGCAACAAAATATATTTTGAAATCTATGGATCCATCTTCCAGTTTCGAGACTCAAAACATCTGTCCCGAGGAAGACAGAAAGAATCGGATGTTGTACATTTCTTGTGAATACAGTTCTCCTAAACAGAAGTATTTTTTCTAGTTTAAAACTTGTTTTTCAATTTTTAAAATTGAGTTTGTGATCTTTTTTTAAAGTAAGTTTCAAAGTAAAGCTGCAAGTATATCCAACAAGACTACCTTTCCCCTAAATAAGACTTACAGGGAACCAGTCAAAACCTTCTGCTTCTTAGTATTTACAGTACAGAAACCGAAATTACACAAGGCATGTGTACAACTTCATCTTTGCAAAATTAGTTAATTCTGGATAGAAAACCAAAAAATCTACAAATCCCCTTAAAAAAAACCAAATCAGATTTTTTCATAGACACCTCGTATCTGAGCAAAATACAGATTGTACAGATTCTTAACTCTCTGCAGTGCTGCATTAGAATAAAACCTGGAGAGATGCAATAAATGCTCCTCTACAGTTTTTGCCTCACTCCTTTCATTTTCCCTCCCCTTCCCCATTTCTGCTACATGTGGCTCTGCAATTCATTTTTATTTAAAAACTCAGTGTGGCAGGTACCTACAATTCCTGCTCCCTGTGACTCCTGGGCAAAAGATAAAATTGCTATTTTCTCCTCTCCCAGGGAACATAAAAGATACCACCAGCATGAAATTTGATACACTTGTCATAACCATCAATCCCCCAAAACAAGGTAGATGTGATAATACTATCAGAGAAGTAGGATGGAGCGGTTAAATTCAGGTTTGTGCCAAGTTATCAACATTTGCCTGTTTTAGCAGAGAAAACATTTCATCTTACTGGATAGATGTCCAAGCCTTGAACTTTCTTTCATTTATTCTGATGGACTTGAAAACTGGCACATTTTGCTGATATTATGTCCAATTAAGCCAGGAATACTTTTGCTTCAAGTCAATGGTTTTTCATCTTGACATTTTAAAAATAAGGGCTTACTTTAAAAACACCCAGGGCACACAAAGACAAACTAATGGTGGAATCAGTAATTACTAAAATGTGTAAGTGTAACACTGTAGATGTTATAGAAACCCCTGAAACCAGTAGGGAAAACAAATAGTATTTCTTGCAATTGGTGTGAAGACAACTGTTGATATTTTTAAGACTAAGGAGATGCTTTGCTTGGTCAGTTCTTGAGAGAAAGCACTGGGGAGCTGGGGGACACTGGGACAGAACAGCCTCTCCCTAATGCACCAGAAAAACCTAACCAAGGCCAAGAAATGAGGCAAAACAGGTCCTGGAGAAGAACGCCCACAGGGACCAAAGTTTGCCAACATCTGCCCTTGAGCTCTAGGTCAGTGGTACCATATACTACAGCCCAGGAGCTGGACAGGAACCAGTGCTAGCAGCAGATGTACCGGCTATCGACCCAGGTCCCCCATCCTCCAGCAACCAGATGAGATGTGCTGCACTCTGTTCTTGTGCCTACTGCAGCATTTACCACAGGAAGGGCACCAAGGTCTGGCCTAGCTCCTCAGTAGTTCACAGGTTCACAGGTTATTCTGAGTTGGAAGGGACCCACAGGATCATCTAGTCCAATTCCCAAGCGAACGCACACATTTTGCTCTCGTTTTCTGGTGCTGGCTCGGGAGCTAATGATGAGCAACACCACTCATCAAAAGGCAAGCACATCAAAAGTCAGGCCCATGCAAACAAAGGGCAGTAGGAAGAGGAAATCTCCTCCATTTCTTCTCTCTACTCTGAGGAAAGACTATACAGCACTAATCACAGTAAGAAATTACTTGCAATCAGATTAGCTATTTATTCATCACATTCAGGTTTTTCATTCTTGAAAGGCGTTGTGACAGTTCACAACATTTATTCCCTCTAATACGATTGATGAAATATTTTGACATGTTTTCTTTTGGCAGACCTGCCCTTTGTCTATAATCTCTTGACCTTGTGTTTAATATAGAAGTATAAACAGTTATATTCAAAAATCTCCTACTCCAGGGTAATTTATTTTCATCTTGATGAGATTAAGCTCTGTGTATCTATGCCAGTGCTGCCTGTACATCACAACACACAGGTAGAAAGGCATTTTCCTTCACTAAATCTTTATTAACTACATTTGGGTTTTATTTTAATTTCCTATCAAACTTTCCATCATGCACCAGTGCTATTGCTTATTCTAATTTTTACACTGAATCTGGAAAAGAGATAGAAGAATCCTTTTCCAAACTAGAAAAAGTTTGATCTGATTGCTGGGACTAGCATTTTCAGAAATCTCAATTATCAACTTCCAGCATAATGAGTTTATTTAAAATACTAAAATTGCAACTACTGAAAGTGATCAGGGCACTAAGATTGTGAAGTTGAGTGACTTATACTAAAGTATTTGAAACCCAGTATTTATATTTATGTCTATATACACACACAGGGTATGTGTATGTATATCTTCAAAATACATCTATTATTTTGGGTAAGATGTTTTTCAAGGTCTGCCCTCAACAGTACCAGAAAGGGCACAATGCAATCACTCATGAAGAAGGTACGGCAATTAGTTGTTCTGGAAACCAAAAGGTCAGTATTGCTCTTGCTCAAATAAAGGCAAAGATAGTTAACTGTGAACTGTAAAAATGGAATTGTTTACAGTAAATCTATTAATCTGAGAGTCTCTTTACTCCTGTAAAGGTGCAATTGCACCTCTTTGCCAGCACAAGGATCTGGGGGCTGCAGAGCCAAGTGGATCAAGAAATTGATTCAGATGAAAACTGATCTAGCAAAAAAGGAAAGGGAGTCTGCACATGCTGGAAAGCAGGACTTCTACAACTGGCTGCAACCACTTAACACCAATCAAAATGTCAGAGGAACAACAGACTGAGTTTAAATATACGTATCTTTTATATGGGACAAGGGGGAAAGCTTGCAGGGCGGGGGACTGTGGGGGGTTTTTAACCTATATAAGTAGGTGATTCAGTGGGGTTTTTTAAGTTCACCTTAAATACTCGAATCCTCAGAGTCCTTAATCTGTTGAACAACCATTCCCATTTTAATAGCATGCTTCATATGAGTACAATTTAGTCACACAACCCAAGCTCTGTAGAGCTGCCAGACATGAAAAGGAGTCTGACTGGCAGTGAACGTTACTGCTGAGTCCTTATAAAAATAGAAAATCACATTATTTTTCAACTACTGTTACCTGCAAACCCCACAGGGAAGTAGGGGAATATGAAATAAAGTGATACTAGCTGTCTATATATGTAGTGGTAGAAACCTGTATTTACACACAAATGATATGCAAGTGCTTTTGATGTGCAGCTCTGAATATGCACATGCATGCATTAACTATTCAAACCACACAACGCTTCCATGAAACATGAAGCTTTTTTCATGCCCGTTTCATAGCCTCATAAACCCTTTGGCCATGTGCTGAGAAAGAGACTGAGAAACCTTGAAGTACAAATCTTAGTCCTTTCAAAACGAGGGAAATCTGTACAAGAGAGATGCGTTTGCAAGTGAATTTATGGTGTATCCTATGTGCTTCAAAAGTGCAAAACTGGTCATGGAGCATTTCTGTATAACCAACCTCATACACATTCAGGGATAAACACTGAAAAAGCAGATTTTGAGCTGTTCCTATGGACTTCCAGCCCCCACAGCAGCACAGGCTGGCAGCAATTGTCTGGCTGAGCTGCCCATGATGTCCAGGGGGCAAGGGCACCCAATACAGGCCAGCACTGGTCAGCAGCTCTGTAACTCTTCATACAGAAGTTTCTCATGGAAAGCCCATGGCATCTCAGGGCCACTGTTACGCTCCCTTCCCAGCATCTAGCACAACCACAACACAGTTTTTTATAAATAAGACAGAACGTCTCAAAGGCTCTGATTTCTCCTTTGGCAGCAATAAATGAGTTAGACTGTTTAAGTACAGTTACACAGATTCAAGCTTTCACATAAGCTCAACTTATCTCACCAACAATCCACTCTTAAGTGCCAAGATCTGAAATTGGATAGGAAAAAAAGCAAATATTTTTTCTAGGACAAGACTGACCAACTGACTGTGAAATATTCTGGCTGTTTAAATCAAATCAGCTTTCACCAAAAATTCTCAATAGAACAGCTAAAACTGATGTCAACCAACATACTGACTGAAAATGTAACCCACAAATTTCTATGTATTTTAGCCCTGTGTCTGTAGAAACCTACATAATGAAACAATTAAAAACAAACAAAAACAACCAACCAGGAAAATAAAAGACAGAACATGCACAGAACCAGAACATGCTTCTAAAATAGTACCGAAAACTGAAGTAGAAGATCTCTCAAGGAAAAGTATTCCACCGTCAGTGCAGATGCCTCTTTTTTTAATTTCCCTCCAAAATAAAATTTTGCAGAAGGAAAAAAAGGCAAAACACACATGGGCAACATGGCAAGAGGAAAGGAGGAATGAAAATGTAGCTGTTTTGCCTTTATGCAAAGAAAACATCAGACCACAGCACAGGGAGAAGCAAAGGCTGAGACCCTTGAATTCCTGTGATAAATCTAAAGCTTGTACATTAAAGCTCCCCTTTGTTGAAAACGCTGTTAGACACAACAAAACAGAAATGTTAGGTAAGTGCAAGCTCTGCCTCTGACCTTTCCCTCTGTAACCGTCAGGCTTCATTAATTTTCACAAGGCCTGACAGCTCTAGCGTTAATACTCACACTTGCGGATCGAGCCACACAGCAGGTTCAGAGTCTGCTACCTTCTCCTCTGAAACTCATGCATTAGGATTTCTTCCATGCTGGCAATGGAAAACCAAGTCTAAGAAACATTAAACACAAAAAACTACGTTACAATAATGCCAAGGTTGAGTCATAAACCCATGAAAGCAAGGAAGTCGTGAGCGAATCTCGTCTCGGCACCTGTAACTCAGCTGCGCGGTGCCGAGGTGCTGCAGGAAACAGGGTCCTCTCCCACGGACCACGGCCACCTGCACAGGCACTTCAGAGACATCAGATGCTGCAGCATTTTAGAGGTACCCAATATCAAGTGTTTCCATTCATTCTCTCTTCCTTAAGTCAATGTAGTGATTTTGCACAACACTGGGCCAAAATATGTGCAGCATGAACCCTGCAAGAGCGCCAGAAACACTGCAGAACCTACTTAGCTACAGGTGTGATTTACCAGCACTCTGACATCGGTAACAATTCCTTGCTTTTATGTTTTTATGTCTCAACCGTAACATTATTCTAATGTAACTGTTTGTGATTAATATCCTTCTCCTGTCTGTTAAAAAGGGAAAACGTAGCACAAGGTAAGTGACAAGCTTTTGTTTCGCTGTGGTGTTGGAACGGTTTCCTTAGTATTATTCTGACATAACTTGTACTGGGTTTTGATCTCCGGGTTGTTTTGAATTTCACTGGGCTACTGTTATTGAAACAATTTTTTTTTTTCTTGAAACACAGAAAGCTTCACTAAAGTTTTAACAATACATGACATTTCTTTGTTTTGAAACAGAATCTGAAGTTTTTGTTTAGTCTAGCCTCAAAAACAAACAAAAGCCTCCAGATTTTGCAGCTCCCAGCACTGTCTACCTCAGGTTTAAAAAATACCCCAAACTGACTTTAAAATTATTAAATCTGAAACACAAGCAGCACAGATTGCTTGCTAGTCCCTGGAAAGGCTTCCTTTTCAGGCTTTTAATTATGCAACCTAAAAGATGGAGCTTTCAAGAGGAGAAAAAAAAAATAATAAATCACCTAACTTAAAATCAAACGAACTGACAGTTGTGAAGTTTCCCTTTAAATTTAGCACATTTTGAGAACCCCACTCTCCCTAAAAATTCCAATAGCCTTGTGCTTCTTGTGTTAATGCAAGTTCCTGCTACTCTCTTTCCCATAGCACAGCAATACCTGAAGGACCAGCACGGCTGTGCTGGGGCAGTGTGCCCTTTCAAAGAGATCCTCTGGGGGAAATGGGTTCACTTTGGAAAATATACAAGATTTTCAGGCAAGAGCATCTTTTGTCTGGCAGAGATGAAGGGTGCTCCTCTAAACAGAATTATCCCATATTTCCACTTAGGGCAACATTTGCACCTAAGCCCCTGTAGTTTAGGGTCTATAGTGCAGATGTCCTGTAAATACAGTGAAGGATATTCTATTTTATCTAAGAGAATTTTACATTTTCTCGTGTGATCGAGATCTTCATGTACCAGGGCAGATCAGTTTTAGACCAATTTTAGCACACTGTGTGGTTTCAAATGGCTCCAATCTTGAACTCCAAATACCAAGGCTGAGAACAGGAACATAAACTCTGCCTTCACAGTGCCACTGAGTCTAAGTAGAAATGTTCTCCTTGAACTTAATTTATACTTAATTGAAAAAGAACATTTTTGGTTACTATTACATTAGGCTAAAATATAAAAATGAACCATAATACTTTCTAAATCTAATAAGAGAAAGCCATCCCTATTTCAAAATTTTCAAAGCATTCTCTATAAATGCATCACAGATCAATTTACATGGTACTTTTGCCAATAAGCAAAACAAAATCACAGGTTCCAATTGGCTTAACTCGTATTGGAAAGCGCGAAAGCAAATGCTGGAAAATGCAATTACTGCAAACAAACTCCATTTTCTCCACTCAGGAGGGAATTTCAGGGAAGACTTTATTGCTCTCAAATAATATTTCTAAGGGCATCAATACACAATTCTATTTTCTTTTCAAAGTCCCCCACACTATATAACCTAATCCTCCATAAAGAAATTCACCAGATTTTGAAATAATATATTGGTTGTTGATATTACCTGCTGCACGTACACACTGTATCAATTTAAATTATTTTTCTCCATGAATCTTAAGAATACAAAAACCAACAACCACTGCCTGACACAAACAGATCTGCACCTATTTCCCATAACACACCCTTTGTCTCTGTCATTTACAATTCCAATTTAGCCTTTTTCCCCCCCACTAAAATAAATGAATAGAAGCCGTCAAAAAGGAGGTCATCCTGAGAAACAATTATACAGAAAGTAATTAAGCTAATCATAATTATCACAGACAATGTCTTGGTATTTTCGTGTGCATGTATTTTCACACTGCAAAAGGCCAAGGAATGCTAAGGACAAGATTTTTCGAACGAGGTAAAATCTTTATTTAAAAGAGAAACAAGTTCTTGATATCAGTTCTTCACTACTTACTGAAGGAAATGAGAATTATGATTGCAGGACTCAGATCTAGATTCTGCCCCATGTTCTTCTGTCTCATTGACAGGGACCTTTACAGAAGCATTAGAACTTTTCTGTCCACAGGCTTGACAAACACCTCTATCAGGATTTCTCCAATATCTACTCACCTATCTTAATATGAATGAATAAATACATCAACCAGGCAAGACATATAATCACCAGTTTTCCTGGTTTTCTCATCTTGGAATTTGTTCCCATTATTTGTTCTCTTATTTTCAAATTAAAGTCTCTGAGACTTACAAATGCACTGAGCAGCAGGCACATGCGTTCCTCTGTCTCACAGCCTGGTAGAACCCAATCGGTATTTCTGGAAAAAGATCCCACCAAATGTCTCCTTTTTTCTGTATCCCAGGAAGGAATTCAGAGCATTTCTCATGAAGAAGTAATTCTCATGATACATAAACAAGAAACTTGAAAGAACTATTTTCTTTCTACAGTACAGTATATTTTAAATAATTTCTTGTTCTTATACAAGCAACTGAAATCCTTCCTTTAAAATTATGATTTTTGAGTGTATTGTTGATAAACCACAAAACATTCTGGGGCTCATAATTAATGAGTTATCAATACAAATGTAACATAGATACATTTCCACAACAATAAGAGGAAAAATTACAAGCAGGGATAGCAAGAATAACATCAAGGAAAATAAACTAAAGAAGAAAGAAGATTAAATGTTTTCTAAATATCCCTGTCGTGGTTTGACCCTGGCTGAATGCCAGAGACCCACCCCAACTTCTCCTGAAGGAGAAAACTAAAAAAAAACAAACTGGAAAATAAAACTGGAAAATAAAATAAAACTGGTCACAGGCAAAAGAAGCAAGGCAAAACTATAAATAAAGAACATAAAGGGTTTATTTTCTAACTAACAAGCTCAGAACTGCAAGGGAAGCATCATTTAGAAGGCAACCTTTCTCCCCCCACCCCTCCTTCTCTTACAATAGATGTAANCTAGCTCCAGGCTTCTGTTTCTGGGCTCCAACACATCAGCAGTGTTATCCAGTTTTTACCTCTCCATCTTCAGTCTTAATGCTTAGACGGATTCTGCGGTCCTGGTTCTCTCTCTTTGGTCCATAGGTTTTCACCATGGTCAGTCCAATTCACAAACAGCAGCGGGATGCCTGGAAGAACATCTCTACCCCTTCTCTCGTTGGGCCTGGGGGCCTTCAAATCTCTCAGCCTCCCGACGCAGGGTCTGAGCTGGCACGCTACATCTTACTACTGAACTTTTTTTTCTTCTCTCCCAAGTATGTTATTCTGCAGAGACGCCTTTATCTCTACTCTAACCTTGAAGGCCCTGGCAGCACGGAGAGAGCCTAGGCCAGAGCTGAGCTGTTAACCCCCTCGCTACCAGAGCAGCAGAAAACCCCCCAAACCATAACAATCCCAAAGGTTTTAAAAGCACTAACTTCTGTCTAAATGCAGGACGATGCCTTTTTAATAACTCTGTGTAACATTCTCCAGCGTGCTAAAGCAATTAGTTGCTTTTGAAATTTTACCCTGTGATCACGGTTTGGGCTTTTACTTGTAAACATTAAAGTATAAGAAGCAAGTTTTTGATATTCAAAGGTGGTTTTAAACATATTTTCAGGTGGCAGTGCTGATGTTTGTTGGGAATTGTTTCTTCCTTTTCTAAGCTGGAAGAGGGGAAATCTAAAACCTGAGCTAAACTCCACTCTAGAGTTCAGTATCAATTTGACAGCGCTGTGTACTGTGTTCCAGAACAACCTCCACGGTCCTTTTCTGAAATGTTTATGGAAGATAAAACATAAAGTGCACAGAGAATGGAAACTGAAACTACAGTCAAGTGAAATATTCAGACAGGTCTTTAGGAATCTCCAATATTATTTTCTGAATCCAATATTTAAATTTATTATTCTAAATAAAGCTAAACATTCCATTATAGTCTTTTAAGATGAACTTGGATACCAGGAATCTCCTGAGCCCTGTAAGAAAATGCCTTTTAATAACCCAGCTCATAGAAAGGTTTCTTAGCTACTAAAAGAGACAACCAAATCACTCCAGCTGTATCATGTTATTACAAGGAACTGAATTCCTCTTACACAGTTGTGGGGGTTTTTTGTCCCTAGCCATCTAAAATTACCTAAGCAGAAGGACACACATCCTCAGATACCTTTCTTGTGAGTTTAAGCATATACAGTAGCACCAAAAATTAAAAAGGAGAGAGAGAAGGAAGCTTTAAGCCTGATAAAGCTTTGGAGTAATGACTATGGACACTGGTGCCCGGGATTTGAGGTCCCTGTCTCAACCCTCCTACTGGTTCTTGCCACTTCCTCTCATCTACTGTCTTTGCAGAATTTTAATTACTGAATTACTTATGTTACAGCATCCCAGGACTTCACAACAGACAGTTCAGGTTCAGAATGATGTCCTTTAAAAATCAAAATCTTTGAATTTCCATGTGCTGAAATACCTTTTAATTGTCCTTCCAAAGGCAGGACAAAACACATTAAGGAAAAATAGTACATGTACTGTAAACTCCATTCTGAAATAAAAGCAGGAAAACTCTGTATTGATGATGGAATTCAGGTAAAAATCTTGATCTTTCCCACCCTTTTTACAAAGACATAGGCCCTCCGCTGCACCCATCTCTGCTCCTCAATAAGGACAACAGCAAAACCCTAACCTAGGAGCGAAACGTTTTTAAATTAAGTAAAAAAAAATGTGTGAGATTTATGGCTTTCTGTGTGAATCTATTATAACATTTTTGCAAGGTTCTTGAAAATCTGTATGATGCAGCATCTGTACTTGCCTTTAGTGTAGAGAAGCACGTAGCATTCTGGTACACACAAATAGTATTTCTCTAATTAAATGCTATCATTAATTGTTGGACCGTGCAGTTTTTCATCCAGTGTGCTTTCTGCAGAGTAGGGTTTCTCCTGACTTACCCATTTCAGGCATCATTTCTAGACTTCAAAACAAAAATGGAACGAGAAACTTGCTGTAAAAAAGGCATGATATGCAGACTTGAAGTTCTGCTGAATAAAGTGACAACTACAGTAAATCAGAGCTGGTCATTAAGACACAGCATTTGGAGAACAGCTATTTCAGTCACTTAGACAAAGGTAACAATTTATTCCTTATTTATACTCCTCTCTGCTAAGGTTTTGCCCTCTCACCTCCCAGGCAAGCATCATTGTTTTTACAGCTGGCTTCACGGAAGCAGTTGTTTATGAATGGCTGTATTGCTTCCACTATAACTGTACACAGTCTAGTAACTCACTCAAATGCCAGATCCATTTTAACATGGATAGCTGGAGCTGCCAGTCACCAGAGCAGCGGCTCTTCCTTCCCCCTGTCTCAGTGCAGCCCAGGTCAGCCAGCCTCTCTCAGGCAATCCCTTCCCACCTTTCTCACTCCAGCTAATGGCACAGGACAATAATTTCCAAACAGGAGACAGCAAATGGTGAGTGGCTTTCCCTACAGTGCTGGTGTGTGAATTACTTCACATGGGGGTTTACGAGGGGATGTCAGTCCAGGACCTTTACTCTCAGGACCACAAATATGGCTCCAGATACATTATTTTATTTCCAGCCACCACTGAAACCTGCAGCAGGGACAGAGGGCAGCAGAAGGAACCAATTCCTTCCCCACCACGCTCAGAAGACATCTGCACATTTCCTGCAGGAAACTTCGTGTCTGCCTTGCAGCTTTTCTGCTCTTCTCTCAGCAGTGAAGGCAAGTGCCAAATGCTGCTTAGGGAGCAGGGCACATTCACAGTAAGGTATGGAGGAGAGCAGCTCAGGGAAAGGTAAAGACATGCTGGCAATTTCTTCATCATTTGCAGCTCTGTCTGAAACTAAAATTCTCTGTGTTGGCTGCTTACACCAAAAAAAATTTAATGGCAAAAGTCAAGAGAAAAGGAGCTATTACACTCTGATACTCAGCCTGGCCTGTGATATGAAAGCTTCTGGTTCATTAGAGAAGATGTACATAATTCTGAGGTCTTTATGGTTCACTTACCAACAATTACAGGAAATTCAAAGTACAGAGTGTTCCTGAGCTCTCATTTCTTAATTTTATTAACTTGAGAAGAACTGAAGCTCCGGAAAAAGCAGGTGAATCTCCAGGACTTTACATCCCTGTGCTCGCTCTCTCTATCTTCTCTTTGTAGTCTCCATCCCACCCCCAGTTTGATGTTACGTATTTTGTTCTCCTGTGTTGGCCTTCCATCTGCTCTCTCCTTACACTGCTGTCCCCCTGGCGTGTTGCTTTGTTCCTTTTCTACTAAACCTACCATCAATAGCCACTGTGACTGTCACCTCACAGCTGGGCTGCAGGATGAGAAAAGAGACCACAACAGCTCAGTGAAGTGAGGCATTGAAGTGACCTGAGCCTCAAAGCCAACCCTGAGTCCTGAGAAACTCTGTTCCCAAGGCTCTGGAAGGGCCACCACAAACCAGCCCTCACATGAGCCAAATGCTAAGATCAGCCTGGCATCACGGCATGAGGCAGCAGAGCAGGTCCTCCCAGGGCCTACCCAGAGAAGATGGTGCCCGTGTGTGTTGCAGCCTGTGGCACTTATTCCCTGCCATGCTTGGGATGACAAAGCGGGACAAAGAAAGAAAAAGTTCCTTTGGGAGAAGGAAGTTCTCTGGGAGAAGGGCTTCTGTTCTCCTTTTTCTCCCCACCAGTGGTTCCAGAGCGCCCACAAATACAACATCCATCCTCCAAAATCAACATGCTCCCCAAGTAACAGTCAATGAAGATTTCAGGCTCTTGAACGGGCACAACAAGGGCGGATGGGAGAGGGGGATTTGCACAGGTCTGTCTTTCACAGCCCTTTTGTGGCAACACACATCTTTCCTATGCAGAATGTGCCCAAACTCAAATACTCAGCTTCAGCTCACTGCAACAAAAGGGTTAATTAACAAGCTATGCAGGCTGGTTATAGCCAGCAATAAGCAGCCATCTATTTTTCTTACAAAAAAAAATAACTCAGTAATTCTTGGAACATTTATTAACCCCCTAGTATAGGCAATTACTGCAAGATAAAGGTCTGCCAGTCTTGCATTACTATAAATTGCTGCATGATGCTTTTCTACAGCACAGTAATGTCCACAACAGTGTGAATAAATGCTAACATTTGAGTTTGAAGCTTGATTCAACCCACTCAATCACTGAAATTTAGTAGATTTTCACTCTTGGTGGCTGTTTGGCCGCAAGAAAAATAACCATTTTATACAAGCCAAAAAAATCCAGAATGATATTTCACTGATATACTGTTTTGTAGTTGAGTTTAAGGTAATCTCTCATATTTCCTTAACATGCAGAACTGAAATGCAGAAAGGGATTGGGAAGCACAAAACTCAAAGATCACTCCTGCTGCCTACTAGGTTCTGTAGTCACACACAACATAAAAAAAATAGTGGCAATAAAAAAGGAGAAAAAGTCTTTGTAATAGACAGAACACTGCCAACCAGCTTTAAATTGAATTACACAGCCTGCTAATCTTTACGATGAAATAAAATTTCTTTGAACACTACACATTATACTAAAATCTGCAGTGTTTTTTTTCCTAGCCCCAACCTGTATCAGCTCAAAGCAACTCCTCCACGCCAAAGCCATTGTTCTTTCCAGGCAGGAATGTAATGCTCTGCATAAAGTCTTCTTTTAATAAGATATTGTTAAGACCGTGTGCATGGTGTGAAAATTTAAGAGAGAAGTATTTTTGCACTTTGTATTTTTGATGGAACTTTAAATTTGTAAGTGACAAAATAACTTGATGGTGCACAAAGAATCTACCCTTTGCTTTCCACTGATATCACCCTCATTGTGATACATGGCTGTGGCGGCAATACTGGAGGAAGAATCTGATGACAATGTCCATAAAACTTTCTATTTGAGTGGCATTAGTTTTTTCATGCCCGGTCAATACAAAATCTATAAATCTCTTTTCTGCCTTAAAGCAGATTTGGAGGAAAGAGGGAATTGCAAGAATTATTTTAGTTATTTTATAAATTTTGTTTGGTTATGGTTTGTTATTAGAAACCTGTTCATCCCCTCCCCCTCCTAAGACAACATGAGCAGCCTAGGGAAGCAGATCCAAGAAATCAGCAAGCAATTATTGTGATTGAAAATCCATTCAAGAATTCTGCAATACTTTCTGGTGCTCACTGGCTCCTTTCTTTGATCGAAAATTACAAAATGAATATATTAGATGTAAACACAAAGAGCCTCTCACTCCAGAATATTATTTTATGTATTTGAAAACATATTTCACCTGAGTCAAGTTTTCGAATGGCTGTCAAATAAAACCTTTACATTTGGTTTGACTGACCACGGCAATTGGAATAAAGAATATTACACTTTCTCTCTACTGGTGAACACAATTAAAAAAAAAAAAGAGTCAGTTTCTCTATATGCCATTAAAAGACAGCAAAAATAGATTTTTCTGAAATCCCTTCATCAAAAATTGCCAGGAATTACAGGAGCAAAACAAGAAAACACTGATCAGATAAGAATGAACTTACACTGCTCCTCAGGCATGAATTTCACATTAGTCAGTGGAAATTTTACTACCTTGACACTCATTTTATCGGATTGTTTCTATTTTACTTTCTAGGATATACTTACAGCATTCTGTTTTTCACAAAGCATTTAGTATCTGATCCAGAGCAGAGGATAAACATGAAGAAGCAGCTATAACAACCATAGCATAAAAGAAGAATTTTGCCCTCCCCCCACTGTTGTTTTCATGTTTCACTGTAGATTACGACATCATCAAATAATATTCACCCTAATACAAAAAAATCAACACGGTTATATTTCCCCACTATTTTATAAATACAATAAAATGTAACATTCAAATTATTTTGGTATTCCTCTGAGAGAAAAAATAAAATTAGTAATAATATATCAACAAAGGTATATGCAAATAAAAGCTGAGCACTGATGATTAATTCAGCCGAGCCATATGGGAATTTAAAACTAAATACAAATGGGAATTTAACCATGACATTAAACACAGTTCAAGTTAGAACAAAAGCAAGGAAATATTCTTATGCAGTAATACTGCAATAAAAACCTAAATAAACTACAGTGAAGTTTTTAAAAACCTTATGGTAAAGACAGAATGAGAACTAAGTAGAAAACCCACCAAACCGAAACACTCTGAAGATTCTAGATTTCATCTTCTAAATCTGAGGGGGTTTTGAATGAAACTGCATCAACATGTTCCAAGGTCATAATATTCAGCCCTCTAGAACTAACAAGCAACCAGACACACTAGAGATCTGGACAGGCATCTCCAGGGCTCTTTTAGTCTCCAGTTCAAAGAAGAGGTGGCCAACATGGTCTGGATCTTGGAAATGACACGAGGTATCGGAGGGGACAGCAGAATGCCAACTCCGTCAGAAGAGTCAACAGCTTTCAGCACCCAGCTCAGCCTCTCAGTAAAACATCTGCAACCCATTCCCATGTCTGAAGCCTAAGGAAGCTTCTCACCAGAGCCATCACAGAAGTCATAGTTGTTCTCAAAATTAGACTAATAAGATTTTCCAGGGAGTTGCCTCCCTCTCTCCCAGAACAGCTGTGCAAAACTCATACATACTTACAGGATTAAAGCTACCTCAGCATTTTCTTTCACTTGCAATGAATGCAATTTTTTTTTTCAAGTGCTAAGAGTTTTGTTCATCAAAATGGTTTTTTATGTTTAATCAATTATTCATTCTAGCTATAACAAATAGAGCAATACAGAGTTCAAAATATGCTCCAGATGGTAAAAACACAAATCAGAAATAAATCAATTTATGAAAAATGAAGAGATTTGGTTTTATTGCTATTATTTAACTTTTGAATATTCATAAGCTTGCTTCCGGTTCTAAATTAGTCCAGAATACTTTGACCTAACACCCCTCTGAATTTGCTGAAATTTAGGGCTCACTGCTTTGAGTTTTTTACCAAAAAATTGTCATGTCAGATGCTAGAAGAATTCACATCAGAAATATATTTTTACAGAGCAAAAGCCCTCAAGAACAAATACATACTTCATCACACTGAAACTGTTCTCAGTGTACATTAGCAAAGGAACCCACTTAGACAAAACCCTAAATGAAACATGCCTGGAGAGGAGATGAAGGCAGATGAAATGAGGGACTAACGAAACTTGATCAGAGAGATCGAGAAAGGATAAAAGCAGAATGTGACCCTGCATTTTTAAACACTGACCAAAAAAACCCTTGATCTTGCTATTATACTATTTGGTACAGTTATTTTTTTCAAATTGAATTACACTATGTTCAAGATCAAACACTATTTTGGCAGGTGCGTGCCTTAACACTTGTGAATACATTTCAAATTTCTACAGCACTAATGCATAAATTCAAGTGTAGACTGGAACCAAATACCTGTCCCTAGTTCTGAGATCAACACCACATTTCCAATTTGTCATCTAGTCAACCTAACAGCCAGCAATTCCAAGCTGATGCTGCTATTTTCAATAACTTTCACACAAAAAATGAACTTTAAAATAACTGAAAATACTTTTCTGAGGACCACATCCATATATAGAGTGTAACAAGAAAACTTCCATATTAAAATCACATCATCATTCTTTTCTTCTCACTTTAAGTAACATGATCAAGGAAGTACAGCACAGAAAAAAAAGCTGCATTATTATTTTAGCTCTATCAATCATGTTTACACCAAAAGCAAGCATTTCTTTACAGGTAAAGAAATATTTGTTCCAGTAGAAATCCATACATATTTGGCCACTAAACCATTCACAAAGTTTCTGGAATCATTATCCCACAGAAGTCAAGAGATACCAGCATCCAAAACAAAAGCAAGACTTAAAAGAAAAAAAAAAAAAAACCAGGAAACAATCAAGCTGCTAAATTCCAGAAGAACTCAGGAAAAACCCAGCTAAATCCAACTCTTAGCATCACAGACATCAGCCAGCAGTAATTTCACCTACTGAATTTATTTTGCCTGCTTCATGCACTGATATAGAAATCATGCATGGAAAAAAAAAATAATCCGAAGCCAAAAATGAACACAGTGAGATATAAGCACTAAACAAAGAAAATACAAAACTGGCTATTTAAGAAAAATTACTAAACTGGATGCAAATTATTCATACAAGTAAGGGCATGCACAATCAGGCCTCTACTAATTGAGCACAATAAACATATTGACACTCATTAAAGATCTATCTGCCCGAATTTATCTTGGCTTTCTCTTCAGTTCTTATGGGTTATTCAATCATTTCCCATCACCCAGGAAAGGTAATATTGCACTATGAAGACAGAGCTATAATTAGATATTTCTGTATTTCATTTCACGTCTGTGACTGAATGAGAGAATGGATGGGAAAAATATGAACAGAGATAATAATACATAATAAGTTGAAACATTTAGTAAGAAATACATTGGGCACAGAATAACATCTCAATTCCTCCTCAGCACATAATGCTGTGTTTACTGCAAAATCAGTTAAGTTACTATAAGAGATTTTTAATGATAACAATTATAAATTTAAAATAACTGTGTTTAAAGCATTTAACAGTCCCTAAGGTCAAGTGATTACAGCAGTTACAAGACTCAAGGGACATGTTCACACGAAAACAAAGTGAATAAATTATCTCAGCCAGTGCATGCAATCAGTAAGTGACCACAGAGGTTATTCAATGTACGAGCCCAGATGACTTCCATGTAAAACCAATAATGAAAATGTAACAGCTAAAGGGAAAAAGCATAAGAAATTGCAGGAAGGACTGGGAACTAGGAAGAGTGGGAAAGAGTGTGGAAAGCATGTTCTGTGATTCAGCTGTGGAGACAGGGAAGAACAATGAGTGTTAATGAAATGGACAGACAAGATGATGAACTTGGTCCCCACGTGAAAGACCCAAATTGTTGCAAAGGGATGAAAGACTCACAAAATACGAAACTGCAGGGCTGTCTGAAGTGCTCTCAGACCTGTATAAGTTTGGCATATGTAATGCCCAGTAAAGTACAAGCAAGGCAGTTTAGAATTATCATCTTTTGACTTTTCCTGTGGCTTTACTGCCAAAAAAATTACAGACAGTCATTGTGTCCTAGTCATCACATTAGATAGTCCTAGTGGGATGAGCCCTTGGTTTTTTCCAACAGACTAGGTAAAATAAGCTGTAGAATGAAACCCAGCTTTGATCTCACTTCTCTCCCTTATGGCATAAATGATACAGATGCATTGTCTTCAATACAGCTTCACAATGTAATTGCCAGTGGAGAAAACTATGCCCATGAAAGACAGGAAAACATTTTTCTCTAAGGACAGCATTGCATTTGATAGCAGCTCTCAGCATGTTGCTTTCGAATAAGGTTCCTACCAACCACGATGAAAAAAGATGCTTCCCACCATACAACAGGAGAAAAAGGAATCCTGCCTGTTTCTGGCTGTCAATAATATTTTTTCCACTACTGCAACTCACACCTTCAAAGGCACTAAATCTTCACAATACACACAGTAAATAATGAAATAATAAATGGTAAAATGCAATTACACATTTTGTAGATAGGAGCCTTAAACAGAGTGGCAAAAGGGTGTGCTTGACTTTAGTGTTTTGTTACTGCATGAGAAAGGGACAGCACTGAAGCAAGTACTCACCAACATAACAAGATTCCACAGGGGAATCAATTTGCTGTCTCACCTTATGCCAGGAACCTAATAACTGGTATTGTCATATATATGAAAATGCAAGTGGACTGTGTGCATGTAAAAAAAAGTTTCTTCTGTACCTGAAATATGAAAGCCTGAGGCCAAATCCAGTAGGTCTTCACAGAGTCAAAGCTTCCAGTTTTACTGAAACTGACTGCCAAAGAATGCAAAATCTTTCTCAGATAAATACTATACTGACTTCTGAAAGAAATATACATATATGCTAAGAAAGCCCCAGGGTAAATTACTGAGGCTGGAACACAACCTATTCAGAGAGTTATAATTCTTCTGTTGCAAATGTTAAGCCAAGGGCCTACGTGATAAAATAACATCATCATGAAACACCTGTTAAATGCAAGGAATGCCAAGTGGCCATCAATACTGTAGGATTCCCCACAAAAGGGGAAAAGCAGCCTAGCAGATTATTTGGTTTGGCTTTCTGCAGCACCACGTTAGCGCTTCAAAATGCCAAGTGTTGGGCATGGGCTCTGGCTCTATCAAAACAACACTTGTGGAAACACTCCAAGTCCAAAGAGGAACTTTGGTGAGAAGACACTGCTGTCAGCAGTGCACTCAGAGTAGACTTTGGAGGCCTATGCTCTCCAGAAGGGAATTCCTTTTCTAGAGCTGCCTGGCATCCACAATGGAATCCTGTTTAACAGCAGTGCTTCCCAGCTTCTCCAGAGGATCTACACCCAGGGAAGCTGCGTAACCTCCCACCACATTTACCTTGCTTACTCCTTATCTGCCGGTCCCTCCTCCTTCACAACACTAACATTTCAACACTGTCACAAAGAACACTCAAAATTGAGGAATATGATTCCTACTGTGTCTCTCCTCTCATCCTAAGTCATATCTACCTACTTCTACCACTTCTAACATCCCACTCCTGTGATCGCATTATAAAAAAAGGGACAGTTTTGAACCTATCAAATCTAGTACTGCTTTCCAGAAAGAAGAACAATAAAACTAAGAGCCATATGGCAGTATTAGGAAGCCCCTGCCTCATATGCACAGCAATAAAAAGAAGGAAAAATTTAAAGTTGGATTGTGGAAATCCGAGGAGGTCAGGTAAAGAGAACAGAAAATGCAAAGGAGGATGAAGAGACAGACAATGTAGAAGTTCTTCCACTTTAAAACTGCTTCTGTAAATCCAAAAGTTCTTTACATATCTCTTGAAGGGTCAGTCAAAAAACTCTAATGGAATAAAATAATGGTATTAAAGGCCCATAGAAATGCTGCCATCACACAGAAGGCAAGTGAGTGTGGTGATGGAGGTAAAGCCTGATGACAGGAAGATTTTCATAAAACATTGTAAATTCATTAAAATATGTCTTGAAGATCAGCTGTTGGAGTCACCTTCAACTCCGAGTATTTCTAGAGCAATGGGTGACTTGGTAGTACAGAGCCAGCCTACAAGAGGTACCTATAACAGGAGCATCCTGCACAAGTTCCCCTCCTTTGTTTTGGGTTTCTGCTGTTGCAATTGAGTTGCCCTCAACTCTATCAATATGCTGTTGAGGCACTGTAGTCAAATACAGCACAACATAAAAGGTATTTTACCAAAGACATGCTGGCTGTTCGTGGTCCAACTTAAAATGCCAGTACTCTTAACTCAAAGGAGCAAGTGCACAAATACCACCCCAAAAAACTTCTCCTCCAAACAGTGCTATTGATTCTGTCAGGGGAAGAAGGATTTTCATCATTTACAATTATGCTGTAGCTTCCAGCGGTGTTTTAAGTTATGGTAAACCCAAAATACAGTGAGCAACAGTTTTGGCTGAGCATATAAAATCCCCCAGCATGTACTAAAGGGACACTGTATGTTTTCATATGAGGTGCCACCACCTCCTTGGCACACTCATAGGAATCACAGTTCTTCTTATGGAATGACAGACTCTTTTCCCCCAAGATAATGCAAAAATACAACAAAGTCTCTAAATTTGTCTTAATTAACAGAATTAAACTGAGGCCAGAAACACCACATCACATGAGGACAAGCGAAGTAAGGGTGGTGGGGGGGGAGATTTTTCAAGTGCTCTAATTCAATTAGGAGGCAGTGACTGACACTTGGACAGGGGAGGTTAATTGGGGTCACCAAAATGCAGTAATTCCTTACCTAACCAGTCATTAAACTTCTTAACCTCTGAGGGCAGTCCCAGTTCGGTGAAATCGCCCGTGTGGAGAAGGATGTCCCCATAAGGCATCTGGATGCCATCTGTTCTGGAGTGTGTGTCTGAGACGCAGACAAATCGCGTGTGGCCCGCTGGTTTCGGAGTGTCATATGGGATAGGGTCGACCCTAAAGCAGACACAAAGATCTCGTAACAGTTACAAGGTTAAAACCCTCACATCTATTATTTCAGATATCAACACAGATCTCTCTCTGCAAAAGCGTTCATGCACATACACACACACACATTCATACACGCCGTGCTGGGAGAAACTACTCCTGCAACACAGCACTGCCAAAAACCCAGAAGGAAACACAGTGCTTCTTAAACACTTACCTGCCGGGGAAGGAAGGTTAAAATATATGACCAGTTTCTGATACTAAAACAAATTTAAACATTAGAAAAAATGGATTTAAGATACCTTGAATTCAGATATATATTTCCTGTCACTTGCCTTATACATGAACAGGTACACAGGCCATTAAATAACAGGTGGCACAGGAACTCACTGGAGCTGAGCAGCTTAGCAGCTGATTTTGTTCAAGGGCACAGGCACTCCTACAGGTTCCAGCATTTGTTTTCCAGTGCTTGTTTACACACAATCAGGTACACTCAGGAGAGCTCTGCCGAAGCCTGGGAACTGCAGAACTGAATCTAATGACAAGTTCTAAAACTCACAGAAAATCCTGAGCTCGCCTTCCCAGAATCTATAATGTCCAGGACTGATGTGTTACAGCACCAAGCAACCATCGCTGAAACATTTTTTCCTGTAGCCAGTGGTGTTAAAAATCTAATTCAACTGATTATTTGCAAGATACATTTGCTAATTTGATCTTATCAACTACATGTGACTCATCAAGTTTGGTCATTTGGGGTTTTTTTATTTAAGAAGAACAGATAACAATGATAGGTAAGTGAAAGGGTTTATGCATACTTAGTGGTTAGAAGTTCTAATTCGTAACAGAGTAACTTAAATACAAAAGGCAACGCATCGCCTACATTGGAATAGCAATTATTTCTCTGCAGAGCTACCATTATTTGATTTGCTTTACACTTGATAAGCACAACATCTGGATTAGTGCCACAGAAAACGCCATCCCAATTCCACAAAGCTTCAACTCATTCCATTGATGTGCCTCTTTGATCATGGTTAGAGCTTCGCTTCAGCTAGAAATTCTGAGGTATTTAGGCGTTATGTCAGAATAATAGTGCACTTACATCTCAAATTATCAGAGCAGTGAAACCAAGCTCTAAGTACTTTAAAGCACTCAAAATAATGCTGCTCTAAGACTTATTGAGACAAACTGGCACAGTAGACACAAAAATATGAGTGTCTGAAAGCAAAAAGAAAATTAAACAGGTTTATTAATTTTGCTCTCCACACTGAAAAACAATTAACTATCACACATCACTATGAATCTTTTTGTCTTAAATCCCCACAGTTGTAATGAGATGTATGATTAGTAATAGAAAATAAAGCCCAAACCTAAGAAAAATACAGACTTTTGAAGTATTCTTTTAGTATACTGAACTGCAAACTAAATTAATATTTAGTATTTACTATACACTGAACTGTGTTAAAACTTCTACCTGTGTTTTTAACTTCAGCCACCTGCACAGGTGAGAAAACCCAAAAGTATCTTCCCATGTGCAATTCAGTTCCCTACATGAGGGAGTTAGAGTGGTTCAGAAATCAAACTCCATGTGGACATGTCCTGGTCTCCAATGCAAAAGCGTCCCAGTGAATGCACTTACTAACAAGATTTTACTGAGGATTTAACTTTATTTTGATAGAATTTATTCTAACAAATTGTGTTTGTTTAAACATTAACAGTTAAAATTATTAGGGAGGAAAGAGGCATATGGGAGATAGTGTAATAGTTGTTACATTGTATTTCCCAAGGTACCATAGTTAGTGTCTTTCCAATCAAACTGTATTTACTATAAAAGTATCACACCTGCTTGCTGTGGGCCACTGAATTAATTTGCAAAATTCAGACTTCACAAAATGATGTTCACCTTAGAATCAGATTCTACTGCTGGGTGGACTGAATGGGAAGAGTATTTTGTGGGTTTGGTATTGTACTTACTATTCTATCCTCAGCACCAGGTACAATGATCCAACCAATGCAGCTGGTTACCATTGCAGTAACCCACCACAAATATATGAACTCCCAAAATCAGCAGGTTTTTCTTCTCTGCAAGGGCCCAAAATTAATAAGGTTATTATCACAGAGAAAAATGTGTTTACCCCTTGAAACTGCCCTGGCAAGGTAGTCAGAACTGCAATTATAGGCCACAGTGCTTTTGTATTTGGTGTCTTCCTTCCACTTACTGAAGTTAAGCAGCAACTTCTTTAATGGTGTCACACAGTAAACATGAGGGTCTCCAAATCACTATTTCCACACTTCCAAGTGTGTTTATTCCAGACAACACAAGAAAGGAACACCAACTTTCATCACCACCACATACCTTGTTCAGATCATCTCTGCTGAGCTATTACCAGCACTGCCTGCCCCTAGGGAGTCCAATTTTGTTTGTACACAGCAGCTAAGGTTTTGCTATCCTCTGCAGTTTGCTACTGTTTCGCTTGAGGCAATCCCTACTGGAGTATGACACCAAAATCTGGGTTAGGATTTTTCTATTCATGCAATGACTACTTATAGAAAATTCTATAATCAAAATTCATTAAGTTCCTGACCCTTCTTTCTCTTCCTTACAAACACTACGATGTTGCCAAGTAACCTTTTTTCCTACATCTTAGCTTTCTTCTCCTATTCAGTAGCACTTGCCTACTAAGTATTTGAGAGGGAGATACCGGAGGTTATTGTGTTCAGTGCACCAATTTATCTTACTCAAAATAGTCCTTCAATAGAAACTTAATAAAAGTGGTGTTACTGACAGTCCTAAAGGCTTAAGTATTCTTTTCATCCACAGCTACAGCAAGGCAAACAGTAATACCAGAGTCTTCTTTTCCAGTGCATTACAAGAGGATTGGCCTCCGAAGGCAAGGCTTGTGGAGGCACGCTGCTCACCAGCAGCCTCCTGCCTGGGCTGTGAACACCTGATCACCTCACAGACCTGGGGATTACAGACTGGCATTTCTGAAAGCTCTGTAATAGTCATGCATCTGACCCTCACTGCAGTTTAACAGCAGATAAAAAATTGATTTCAGCCCTGTCCACCACCACTCTCCTTAATCAGAGCACATATGTAAGAAATTCAATTTGTTCTTTACCTTTGCTCCAAGCATCCAGCTAACTTTTACACTCTCCATCACCACAAACACTTTAGTTTTTCAGTCTTCTTGATCTAGCAGACCGAAACACTTCACAGGTTATTTGATGACTGCATTCGGAAAAGTATGCTCATGGAAAGACAAAGTACATGATACTTCAAAATAATTTAAATGTTCATATTTTAGGATTAATACAGTAGTCAGGAAATAAAAAACAATCTAAAATAGCCAAATATCAAAATGAATGAGGATTTTTTTTTGCTTTAAGTTAGCAAGCTTTAAGTTAGTAAGTTACTCTGAGCATCTAAATTCTCTTAGAAACAACTATTAATAGGTATTCATCCGTCCTAAGATATGTTGCGCCTTAGAAAATCACTAACTTGGCTGTTTTTTCAAAAGTTTATGTAAGACCCAGGACAAAATCCAATAAGGCAGTTGAGCAATGACTGCTTTTTAAGATCACGACAGTAATGTAAGATCTATCACATTTAATGCATTTATGACAAGGGTTCAAGAACCAGAAGGGACAGTGTAACCTTCATAAACTTCTGTAAGAACCTTGTTTACCAGATAAATACTTGGCTTTACTAAACTGCCCTTGCCACCAGTTATTCCTATTAAGAGTAAGAGTCTCTCAGGTACAAACCTCAGATTCACAGTTCCTCACACATTGCTGCAGCTGAATTAAATGACAGTACAAACCAGGTTCTGGTTTGGCTTGCTCAGGTACCTTCCTCCAAAACCACAGCACTTCCACGACAGCAGGGCCATGTAAGTAGGCATGTTAGTACTGCCCTGCCCTACCCTAGCCTGCCAGCTGTGCACACTGGACTTGGGGTGGTTGTACTCTGTCCTTATCCATCAGACAACAAAGTTCATTGTGGCTTTATGCTTTAAGAGTGGAGGTTAAATAAGCAAGAACGACCAACACAAATGCTACCAAGCAGGTTTTAACAGCAAGGTCGTGGGGGCTGAATTCAGAAATTCACAGGAGAGGAGTACATCGGGCCTTTGACATGCACAGAGGCAAAGAACTTGATTTAGGATGTCATGCCATGGAACAGACATGTTTGCTGTGTATTTCAGCTCAAGCTTATGTTAGTTACTCATAACTGTGTCTTATAAATCAGCAGCGTCAGAAAGCACCTCAGAGAGAAAGGGCAGTGCAGCCCTCCTACAGACACAGCTGCAGGCAGAACTACACTGGGACCCTGCTACAAAAAAATTTAGAAAACACACAAGCACCATTTTTCTGACAGAAATAAGTTTTGATGGCAAAGGATAATTCTTCATGGGTGAATTTAAATGCTGAAAATAAGGGTCTCGGGCTTGGTTAGCCGGTCCCTGGGAACGCCTGTGCTTGGACAGCCAACCCCTGTTCACTTCCCTGCTCTCCCGGGTTTTGAGATATGCAGACTCCAAATCCCCTCTTAGAGAGCAATTCCCAAGAAATCAATCCATCCATGAAGATGGAATAAAAATCTGAAACATTAAGCCAGGAAAAATTTCCAGTTCCTAACATCAAATAAATCACTCAGATGAATGCAGCACCTATGTTGCACAAAACATTTACAGATGCTGAAAATCCCTCCCCCAGCCCCACCTCCTACAACTCAAATCAGCATTATTCCTGCTTACAATCCACCACTCCTCCTCAAGCTGGCTCTGCTGCCATTGCTATAGGTGAACGAGTCAGCAGGCAGCACAGAAAACCACATAATTTTACTCTTTCCCAGGCTCAGCAGATGCATGACTAGTCCTGTGACACAGGGCCCATGTCCTTCTGAGACTGTGACATATCATATGCTGGCTTTTCATCTCAATAATTACTCCACTGGGTATGTCTGTGACTGAATTTGTGGGTTTGTTTTTTATTACATCTAAATTAGTATTCATTGTACATCCACTTATGCACAGACGTAAGTCTGTGTGCCACATAAAGTCCATGTGTGATGATGCACTTACTCTATCTTGGGAGTCACTTGAAGACACACTATCTATAACTACTTCACATTTAAAACATATCTATATAACTAGCTTTTAAAAAGCCACCTACTCACACTTGCTATGAACAAGTACATGTTTATTTGTAGTCTAGTTTCCTCTTGTAAAATTTCATACTCTTATTGCTACTCTTATCTTCCAAATTTACAAACCAAATACTTCTCCATAGAACCAGTTAGCTTGTTATATTTGTTTCAGGATTAAAACACAAACATTTTCTGCAAAAGCACTTCAAAAAGCTTGTTTCTAAGTGCTGTTAGTTACCCCTCCCCAGCTAAGGCAATGAAAGACGATGTTGTTTTTTTTAAACCAGAAAACAAAAGCAATATATTTTCCACATCTTCAGCATTTTTTTTCCTTTTAATTTATACATCTGTCTCTACACATGCTCCCTCTGGCATGGACAGTTCATGAGAAAAGAATAGGAATTTCTGTGAAAACTCCTTGCTACAGTACTTAAAGTATGGGGACAGCCTTCCTAAATGTGGGGATGGCCTTCCTACACGTAGAGACAACCTTCCCAAACATGCTCCCCATCAGCAATGCCCCACGGCCAGCCAGGCAGTGCAAGTGTCACCCCTCACCTACCACGACAGGGCCTTCACTGGACAACAGCACACAGCCAACATCAAGGTTCTAGGATAACAAACATCCAGAAAAAGGCAATGGACAGTAAGGGAGGCTATAAGATTGTTGGATGGTGAGCGAGACCTTATTTCTTTTCCCCCAGGGCCTCCCCAGGCCTCAAGGGTTTAATCCAGTGCTCTCTCCCCATCAGCTCAAGTTCAGCCTAAGCTCCCATTGATGCAGCTCCAGCACACACGGCTGTGCCTCCACAGCTGCCCCATCCAGTTGGCTTTGCTCCCTGAACTGGCTCAGCTCATTCAGTCCAACAGGCCCTGGCACCTCTGTTTCCTTGAGCGCTCCTTGAGCACCATGACTGGCAGTGTAGACGCTGCTTTCCCAAGCACAGTTGTTGATCTCAGTTCTAAACGAGACTCTACATAATGAGGGTCCAGTCACACGAACCCTGTATGCTCCAATGAAAGGTGGATAGTCTGCAAATTCTTATACGTAAATTCTGCACATTATAAAGATATCCAAATACCCCCAGCCAGAAAATCATTTACTTGGCCATACACAGAGCAGATTTTGTGATACAACAGGTGCTGAAGACACAAAGCCAAACATTAATTTCCTCTCAATGAACACAATGAATGCCAAAATACAGTATTGCTTTAGTTGGCCACTGACAGCCATTAATTGTTTAAATCATACATATCAACGATAGTGTTAACTTAACTCTATCTGACAGTACGCTCAAACTCCAACACAACATCTGGTTTCTTCTCTGACTAAAAACAAAGGGATGCAAATACCTGTCAACACTCTGACTGGTAGACTTTATTTATACAAGCACATGTATCTAAGAATAGACTACCCCAAATTTGCTAGAAAGCCACACCTCTTCTGGAAACCTCTATGTATGTACATGTGTCACCCACCAAACCCTTAGAGGGTTCTGGAAACTGTAAAACAGAGGTCTGATATTTATTGCAGCAATGGCATTAATTGTGTCTCGGTGCAACGTGGAAAAAAAAAAATAAATTACATTTACAAACACACAGGAGGATTCAACGCACCGCTCAGCAGCTTACTGCTAACGCTTCCAACAATTATAGCTGCAGGGAAATGATGGATTTTTTTATTACAGGTTCTGGAGCTGTTTTACCTCCAGTGAGATTTATGAGATTAAACAGAAAAGACCTATATTATCCACTGTCATCATTTGGGCAAACTTAAGAAAACTGTCCTTTATAAGGAATTTATAATAATACATCTTCTCAGCCCGATTAAACCTCAACTAATTAAGAGTCCAAACTCTGTTAATCCTACATTCTGGTCAGTAATAAAACCAGAAAGAGCTAAAATCCCAATTTTCTATGGCATTCTTTGAGGGCAAATAGTCAGCTGGTCTTTTCTGAAGAACCTAACCTCCTCCTTTGATATTAATGGGAATTCAGAAACTGAATTGCTTGAACACTTTTGAAAATACCATTAATAATTCCTTTGCAGTCACAATTCCTTTTTAGTCAATGAAATACCTTCTAAAATTTGGGTATCAGTGGCTTTCCAAAGGCCAGAGATGCAAAACAGAACTGAAAAAAGTCTCAATACCAGTATCACCATCTTTCTAAAGCCCCAATAAAAGTTTGCTTTAAATAAAATAGCAAACTGCCATTTTTATGCTGGTATGGTTTCAATTAAAATTCATTAAGAAGCACTTTTCCTACATTCTATTGTCATTGTTGTTGGGGGGACTGCTTTAAACTGCCTTTCCCCCACCCCAACAGAACTCCTTTGCTGATAAAACTGCATCTACTAGGAAGGTAAATCAGTAAGCTCGACACTGAAAGTAGATTTTTATTTCCCTATACAAGACCTAAAAACACAGACTCATTACATAATACTCAGAACATACAATCTGGTATCCCAAATTTAAATCAAATCTTAATTTAAGGACAAGGATGTATGAAAAATAAACATTTTGATATCTTAGGAAGAGGTTGAATTAATATGTGGTAGCCCTTCAACTATTTCAACTACAGGAATCATAAAAAGAGGTGGATTTATTTCTAGGATGGAAACCACACAGAGAAGGCTTTAGCTCTTACTTTAATAGTAGAACAGTTCTTCCAAAGTGCAATGCAAAAATAATCACCCTAAACCAAGCAGAAGTAGATCTCCAGGACAGATCAAATTTAACTGGTTTTGCTCTAATTTGACATGCCATCTTTCTCAGAAATTAGGACAATTCTGGCCAAAGGGACCAAATGTCACAAGGTTCTGTCAAACAAAGAATTATACAAGCATGTCTTGCAGCATTTATTCCATTTTTGATACCCACTTATGTTAGGAATCAAATCTGGAATGTCATAAAAGGTACAGAATTCATAAGCACAATTCATTAGTTTTTCCTGGAGATGATAAATTCAGCAAATAGAAAATAACTCTTCTCTGATAGGGAAACTGGGAAACTGGACCTGAAAGTGTATGAAATTTGAGAACTGATTTCTTCAGAATTTGCTATCAAATCTCAAATCTATCTTCATGTTTCAGTAACAAATATGCAGTGTTCACATTCCCATAGGATTAAGTTCAGTGTGTTTGCAGAGACTCACTGGAGGTTGGCTCTGACTTTTTTACTCCATTATATAGTTGCTCTAAAGTACAGTGACTACTCGAAACTTCACTTTCAGATCAAGACATACAGGTGCTCTTCTTTAAGCCAAAAGCATACAGTGCAAGTAAGAAACTCTGCCCTTAGTCTTCTTGGTCATTTTCCTTTCTGATCTGAAGCTATCACCTCTCCAGGGATGAGATGCAATTCAATCTCCATGCAAGCAGAGTGTGAGCTCTCTCCTAAACAGACTGCTAATCACAACTGTCTCCAATGCTCTGCCCTATGATTTCACTTCCACAGGGGTGATGGAACTGAGTCAGAAGAAAACCTGCTCAAAGGGAAGACAATTCATGCTGGGCAAACACCACCAGTTCCCATTTTTAAGTTACTAAAGGCATAGAGTGCCATCAGCATGCCTGTGAAATTGTCACTGATGTCAGTAGGAGATCAGTGAAAAAACAGATTGGAACGTATAACTTAGAAAGAAATTTCCTAGTATTCATGAAGCATGATACACCATTTTAAGAAAGTAAATTGTCAGGCAACATATGTTATCTGCAAAATGAATTTGTGTATCTGAACCAGTACAAAAATCTGTCTGTTAGGATGCGTATTCTCTCTTGCATCTGAGCTCTAACAAACTTCTTCGAGATACTAGTCATAAAATGCTCCCCATCAAAACCCGAGCACCTAACAGCGTTTTCCTACCAAATAAAATCCCCTCAGAATAGCTGTGCTGTCTTAAAAGGCCTTCTGCCACTCAGCCTCATGTATATGAACTATTTCAGCCCTTGTCAAAGTTTCTTTTGATTTGTCTACCTCCCAAGGTTTAAGAAGCTTTCTGTAGCGAAGATGATAATACACATATAGAGATCAATGTAGTTCTCCTTTTAAAGACCTAGTTTTTAAAAAAGCTCACTACTAAATTACAATGGTTAACTGGAATTAGGTAAGCTTTCATGTTATGTAGGCACACAGCTGACCTGGTATTTGTGCATTCCTAGTAATTCCACTGCCACTCCCCAAACACCTGGTTATCTTAAGCTCAACTTGAACTTTAGATCTAGACTGGTGAGAGATCTGAATCAGTCTCAGGGTGTGCAGAAAAATATACATTTAGCTCATATAATTGTCCTTGTTTTAGTGGGAAAACAGAAAAAAATCCAAGCCAACAAAACAAAAACATAAAAAATACCCCAAGAACCAAGAACCAATTTCTGCTCTTAGATGTACTCTCAGCCTTTCATAGAAACTTTCCTGGAGACACAGAAACATAAAAGACAACTTTGGGCATAAAATTCTACTGGAGAGGATTTAGCACTTTAATCTTTCTATCCTTTATCTTTCTGTTCAATTGTCTTCATTACAGCTAACAGCACCTCTCTGAACAACATCCAGTCGCAGACAGAACTGGATTCAATCAGCACAATGCAATTCCTGGGTGACTGGGTAGGAGAGGGCTGCAGTGCACCGATCTGTACATACTGAAAGCAGGTTCTTTTATTTGTAAAACACTGTACCAAATACAGTCCCAGCTAAAAAGATTCCGCCAGATAACTCCTTCCCTCTTTTTTCTCTCTCTCTAGTATTAAATAACTTATGACAGGGAAACCACAGGTCAAATAGTATACATTCCACATACAAACATTAGTCCAAGTGAGAAAAGGCTTGGTAGATAAAGCTATGGCTAGTAGGGGAGAAAAAAATAAATCTCATGACTGCACCAGCAGAAAACAGCACAAAGATAACTTCAGCGGGAGACACTCCTTAGAAATGCACAATTCATTCTGACTTACTTTCTTTCCCTTTTCATTTTCTTTTTCAAATCTAACTCATTACTTGGTTTTGCCATTCACCTTTTCCTAAACAGAAGCTGTTGAACTTTGGACCAATGTCTTCTTACAGAAAATAAAATTAATCTTATGGATAAAACCCAGCACTGACTATTTTTGTTGCACCATCACTTTAACATGTCTATGGCATTTATTTGACACGCATCACATTTAGATGACATTATGAGATGCAGCGCTGCATATACAATCAGGAGGTTTTATCAATAACAGAGTTAATAGGCAGAGGGCTTGTGGGCAACCACAGTGTTACGAGTTATCTAAGAACATCTGTGTTTTGCTTATACTTCTATCATAAAAATTAATGACTTAAAAGTCCTCAGTGGGAGTATCTAGGACATTCATATTTATCAGAACATATTTATGTTACTGACTTCTGCAGTTAGCAATTATTCTCACTGCATTAAACTGTTTATTTGCAAAGATGCATCCCCAAAAATCAAATAAATCCAAAAATGAATTATAGCCAAGATAGAAATTCACCTCAGGGATACTTTTAGAAAACACAATTTAAAAACACATTTACTTTTACCTCTGTGCCAATAACAAAGGCAGAGCGAAAAGAGGGAAGAACAACAGAATCATTTTGCTTTCAGTCTTATCTACAAGTCAATTCCAAAGCCAAATGAGCTGAAACCCCTCCATATACACCTTCTACACATGAATAATAGTAAAGTATTATCACATATGACTCAGAGGCTGTTGCTAATTGCAAAAACCTACTTAACAATACTTAATATGCAACAGAACACAAGACCTTCAAAGCTTTGAAAATTATCTGCCTCCAAATCCATATGTTGTGCACCATCAAAATTTTGGTTCACGTGACAAATGTAGAAGTGCACTGCAGAAAGTAATTTCTGTGTCAAACACAAACAGCAAATACTTGCACTTTGAAATTTCGAGAAAGAACATCACAATGAAAAGCTCCAGGAAGGAGGAAAACAAGCCGCACCACATAACATTTTATGATACAAAATGAGATGTGCGCCATGTAATTTCACTTACGTGATTCATTTTATAAGCAATGCAAATGCAATCTCACTGATTACGCTCCAAAACAAAAGAGGGAATTTCATTACCTCAGCCAGTGCAATTAGACATGCAAAAATCACAAAACATCCTATCTGCAGCAGAACAAATAGAAACCATCATTTCACATTTAGATGGGAATAACCAAGGTGGGTGAAATTCATTCTATTGAGGTGGGTGCTGGTAAGGCATAAACCGAATCTTGCAGCATCTAAATTTACAGTCAGTGGTACATACAGTCTCATGCTAACAAATGAGCTAGAAGGATACCTCATATCCCCCATGGCAGGAGGTAAAAAATCCCCAAACACCTGCAAAACTAAACTAAAACAAAACCCCACCAAAACCCCAAAATGCACACCTTTGTTTTAAACAAAAGAACCTGTTTCAGCTTTTATTTATCTTCTGGTTTCTTGAAGCTTAAGAATAGGAGGTTACTCTGAAGTAAGTCAGGCTGCGTGAATTAGGAGTAGCATTGCTTTTCCTATATGGATCCCCAGGGAGTCGATTTATTAGGCACAGTCCTGTTTTCTGATTTAGTTTAAGCACTTTTCCTAGAGAATATGACTGTCCACACCAAGAGGAATTTCTGAGTAACAGCTGCAGAGCAGCCTTTTTCTCTAGGAACTGTCTTGAATCAATTTCCCCATGTGGATACGCAGTCAAGATTTTAATCTTCATACTGCTCTTAGTACTTAAAAGGAGAAAAAAATAAAATGTTTTTAGAATGTAGTCTGATAATAAAAACTTCAGAAAAGCTTCAGCAACTTGAAAATTAGAAATAAAACTGAAACTGAAAAAAATCAAAAGACATAAATAGATGGAATATCAGGGCACTCACTGTCAGCTATACTGACTTGGGTGGGTTGCTTTTTGTTAAACCATCAAAACCATTTTTGCTTTGACTAAGAATACATGTAAAATTGCACCCACCTACCCACCCTCAGTAATATTTCTCAGCATGTAAATGAAATGTCAATTCTTTCCCCTTTAGCCATTATGGAGCAGGAAAAGATAGGATTCAAGGGACAGAATTCCGCAACAGTTTTGCAAGGCTATCAGGAAGCGCAATTAAAAATACAGTTTATATGAGTTTGCAGCAAAAAAGTCATTCTGTGAAAGATATGAAAGCACCTTTAACAGGCTTACAACTTTTAGGGTAGTTTTTTAAGTAAGGAAACAGGACAAGTCAGTAAGTTGCTTCAGGAGACAAAAAAACAAAATAAAAAACTGCAAAAAACATGCAACTGCTAAAACCTAGGAACAGCTGTCTTGATCATGTCTTCCTTTACATCTGGATCCATTGTGCTTTTATTTTTCTTTGCATTTTTTCATTCTGGCAATGCCACTGAAATTTCCAGTTGTGCAGCACAAGGGTTTGTGCTGGTGCTTACTGCAGTCAATAAAGGCAAAGTTCACAGTGACCATAACAGCACAGGAATGTGAGCTCAGTGAAACTGCTTTGTTCACATCAATACTGTTACAGTCACCTACATTAAGCAAAATTAGCAGTTAAAAGATTCTTAGTTCTGTGACCAAAGTGACTAATTTCCTGCAACCTTTCCCCTCCTTCCTCCCTCCAAATGTTTTGGCAGTCAAGAACAGACTTACAGACTGATTCATAACAAATACACCCCTTAAGGGCAAAACTGGCAAGATACTCCAGCCTGTTCCAGAAATTCCTTCTGCAATTCATTATTCCATCTAGTTCTACTCTACTGGTCAACTCCAGCCTCTTAAGCTCCTTCATCTTCTGCAGACTGTGAAGACTTGAAACTAACTATACTCCTAAAGGGCAAAGCCAGCTCTTTCTAGAATTAAAAAAGCTCTGGTCTATCTGCCTTCTGGAAAATCATCTCTAAAACTTTCCTGAAGAATGGCTTTGTCTGCAGGCTGCTGTAGTACCAAATGGTATCATGCTCAGGGGCTTTTCAGTAGAGACTACTTCGGCACAAGAAACCATCTCTAGCACTTGTTTTCTTTCTGTTGGTATTATCTACAGTAACAAGAACCACGTCTATTTCTCTCCTTGTCGAATACCGTGATGAATTTTTTTGAATAATTATCCATCTTTAACTGATGAAGAGAATATCACGCAGTTCCAAAGAGCTATGCTCAACTCACCCACACAAATGACACTTTCTTGTCTGAAACATCATAATCTCCCCAAAGACCATTCCTCACCAAAGTAACTCTTTGCTCTTACTGTGACTTGATACCCATGTACCCTTTACAGCATGTCACCGAGATAGCAGCAACTACAACTTCGTTTAACAAGCACAGTTGTATATTTTTTTACGAAACAGCAAGATCACTTCCCGTAGATTGGCAACACTGACCGTGTCACAATACCTGTCCTTATAAGCCACTCTGCCTCTGTGCACACACACGCCTACTGAACATGATCCAGTAAGTCACTCTGCCCTTGACCTTTGCTAAATAACATGCCCAGAGAATAGCCTGGATTACAGACTTGCCATTGAACTATTTCTCAGCATGAGGCAACCTGCCAGGTGTATGTACCACCAGCCCCAAGACGTCGGTAAGCAGGGGCTTGCCTGCCTGAGCTCGACCCGGGGAAGCCAGCTATCTAAAGGGAATCTAACCTCACAGGAATTTAACAAGGTCTCTGACTCTGGCATGTGCCACTCACTTTTCAGTTCCCAGCCTGACGGCAAAAATGCAATTCCAGGCCAAGCGTGATGGGAACACGCTTGTATGTGGAGGGACAAGTGCAGTATGGTACAAAGGGAATTCAGCCCTGGGACGTTACATATGGCCTGCCACCAGTTTAACAGATGTCAGAGTTGCACATCGAGGTTAATACAATGTACAGCCACTTTTATAGTTTGAAGTAAGTACAGGAAGTGCTGCTCACTGCATAAACTATGCTGTCAGTTTTCACACCGTTAAGCGAAACAGACTAAAGTGTTAACCATGAAGACCTGTTGTGTCCCGGATTTTCCCTGATGGTTCCTAGCCTGTGATTCTTTCTTTCACAAGTGTCACACCAAGCTCTGACTCATGGGAGATACATTGTATCAGCAAGGCTATCAAGACAATTGCCTTTACCATCCATCCCATTCATAGACTGGGTAAAGGCCACAATTTGTGGGCTTGGAGCATAAAATACACAAGCACAGAGTTGGCAGTCCTTAAAAGTTACAGAATAAAAGGTGAGTCGTAAACTTGTCAGGTAAAAGGGGAAAAGGCCTTCTTCCTCTCCCACCAACCCATAACCTGCATTGGGAGCCTACAGACATATGACTGCTCACATGTTCCCAAACCACTCATCGTTTCCAGTTCTGTGTTCAGCCAAACCTCCTCCCAATCCCACTCATAGAGCAACTGCTCCAACAACTGCCTTGAGCCAGTATTGTAAGTCAAAACTTCACAGCCTAGAGAGGAGTATTCACACAACAGCCACGCAGACCTAGGTCAGCAGATGGGCAGGTGAGTGTGAACACAAATGAAGCAACAGGAGCACTGGGGTATGGCAGGAACGAAGGCAGTGGGCTGCTCCTTTCTGCAGAAGATACATGTTGGATCAATATAGCCATTTTCCTAAGTGTGGTATCTTTTTTCCCTGTTAAGGTAAAAATATGAACCTCCTTCATTTAATGAAAGGGGTTTTTTTATATTTCCAGACACAGTTTGATCTTACATTGCATGTTCAACTTCCAAATGACTCCTTCTCTTAAAGATTATATTAGGTTTGGATGGGAAACAGACTTCCAAAAGAGATAAATTAAAAGCAAACAAACAAAATGAATGAATAAAGAAAAAAAGAAAAGTAAATATCTTTA
Source organism: Pitta sordida (assembly GCA_013390025.1). Classification (NCBI taxonomy): domain Eukaryota; kingdom Metazoa; phylum Chordata; class Aves; order Passeriformes; family Pittidae; genus Pitta; species Pitta sordida. The sequence continues at coordinate 333,308 of WEKX01019115.1, forward strand.
ATACATTGAGATAGTAGGCACCCTGGCTGCAGGTTTTTTATTGTGTTAAGGGTCTGTACGTCACAACCATTTTACACCTTTCATTCCCAGCACCTCAGTCCTAACCCTCCCTGCTTTTTTGCTATTCCATTTTTTTTTAAGATTTTCCTTGAACAAAACTGCATCCTTACATGGTCTCATGTATTTATTTAGCTATTAAAAGCAGTAAGTGACCACACTGCACATGAAAAACTGAGCCATGCTCTGCCCAGTTTTACAGACTTCGCTTTTTTTGTTTTCCTACAACCACTTCATTTTTTCCTGAGGGACACGCTGACATGAATGCCACATTAACTGCCAACTCTACGAGAGGAACATTTCAATCACCCATTATAACCAAGAATCAGACTTCTCAAGTCCAATGGCCAGACAATGTTTCATGCCCTCCCAGTAACCCTGCAGCATGGCTATCGCTGCCACTTCTTATCTTATCGCCTGCTCAAACATGGGCAGACAAGGAGCCAGACCTAAACAATGATGTTAAATGAAGACTTCCTCCCAACACAGTCTTGAACTTCTAAAGAAACTGATCACTCCTCAGCAAGATAACAAACCATGCTGGAGTTTTACAGGCTTTAAAATCCAAGGCCAGAGAACATAAATAGGAAGCAGAATTCTCTCTGGACACCTGGTAACCACCAGCTATATGTACATATACGTACATATACACATGTAGAAACAAACACACATTGTGTGGGTTTTCTTGATTCCTTTGTTTAATCACAGGGAAGAACAAAAATAGCTGTGTCAAATTCTTCTCTGTTACACCCGGTGAGAAGGAAAAAAAAGAAAGGAGAGGTTTTGGCTCATTAGATTTTAAAACACAGCACAAGTATGAGTTTTTCAGTGCAAAGAACTCATCATTTCTTAATTCCATTAAAATTCAGAGAGCTCTGCACTATAAAGTGATGTCAGAGAAAACAGGCTTTGTAACAGTAAAAAAACCATATACACATATAGGTATATATGAAACAAAGGAAAAAACTAAACCCAGGAAGTAGCAAGATTTCTATACATTTTTTTCTCTATCAGGTGCTTCCTCTCAAAAACATACACTTTTTTACCATCATCATCTGTGCCCCCCTTAGGTGGGTTTATTAACATGATTCTTTCTCTAAGTGTATTAACAAACTGCACTCACGTGCACATTTGGCCTCTGTTTAGATTACCTGCCCTTTCTACCCAGGAGGGCCACAGGTAGAAGTTAAATGAAGATTTAGGGTTTTCAGGGATGAAAGATGCGATGCCCTGTCCAAGGCCTCACATGACAAAGGTCATTCTTCATTCATTGCACCTGCACAGTGGGACCACGCTGCCCGCCCACAGCTCCCCCAAGGCCTCAGTGCCAGAGAAGTCGAAAGACATGGTGGTGTCCCACCTTTAAGGAGATTTGTAGATGCTCATGGTAGAAAGGAGCAACAAAAGACATAGAAAGGTCCATTATTAAATTACACACTTGGCATGGAAATCGGTATGTTAGTCCCTGATCTTTATAAGCACAAGGCAGCAGGGTTTGGAATAAAGGGGTAGAGTGAAGAGGTTGGGGGAAAAGAGAAAGAGTGAGAGAGAGATGGATTAAAGAGGAAATGAGAGAGCAAGGGAGGAAATCACCTATCCCAGCTCCATCATCAGTCCAGTCCCAGTACCCAGGGTCCTGGGGCACACGTGCAGAGCAAGGGCACACCCTGGGCTTCGTGCGGGTGCTTTTCCATAGACAAGTTTTCCCCATCCTGAAGGTAAGTGTCCCACTTTCCATGCCAATTAGTTATCACAAGCAATCTGTTCTTCCAGGCCTTTCTGGAAATGAGTTGGAGGCTTTGGGGGTCTTTGGAGATCTTGATGCCCCTCTACTCTACGCCCACTTCTCAATCTCATTCCTGCCCTTGCATTGTGCTGTGTTGTGCTTGTCTCCAGAAACCAGAACAAGGCCATTTGTTCCAGGAAAGTGCTGCCCTCCCTCTGCATGGCCTCCTTCTCCAGCCACATCCTGTTCTTTCTCATAGCATGTTTCTACCAACAATCCTTGGTTGGCTCCACTGCCATTCAGCTATCAGTGGTTGAGACATACACATTAGCCCTCTCTGAGCTTCCACACACACTGTCCTACTGTTCAAAACAGGATGGTACTTCTGCACCCTCGCACCAACCAGTGGCTTGAATCACCCCCATAGCAGCAACACCAGCAGGCAGTGGGCAGCTCAGCACCCTCCACACTTCCAAGCACCACTCTGGTCCTGCACAAAGCCAAATTCTCACTGATCTCCACAGGTGCACTCAGGCCCTTCAGGATGTAGAATCAGATTATTTTTGTAACCTTAGACAATGTCTGGAAATTCTTCATGTCTTGTTTGGAAATTACACAAAAGTCTCACGTGGGTTCATTCTAACTCTGCAATTTACCTACACAGTGAACTCTAAATCGTCTGACAACACAAGACACATAAACAAACAACTTCATAGCTGTGTCTCGAAGTCCCTCTCCAGGGACTACAGGCAGCCATATAGTAAACACAGGGCCATAACTAATCCGTGCAGGGACACAGATCAACAACTTCACCTTTCACCAGCAGTGCCAACCCCTGCAGCTCCCAGTCCCCTCTTGCTGTGGCTGGTTCCTGCTTCAGCAGTGTCCCATGTTGTACCAGTACAACTGTACAGGGACAGATGGCGAACAGGGTTGGAGAAGTGAACTAGGCAACATTCTCACTCCAGGGATTATTCTGAATTCCCAATTATGTTACACATGCGAGAGAACAGAGCAGCACCACAAAGGAGTGAAGGCTATTCAAGTGAGCAGTACCACCACCCTCAAAAAGCAAGGCAAAATAATACTCATAAAATCATTGCTTCACAAACTCCTTGGCACGATGCATTTAACAAGCAGTGCCTTGAACCAGTTCTCAGGTCACAGTGGATGTTACAACAGATGTTAGTTGGAGCAGCTTAAAGTAGCCCCAGGTTGCAGGTCTTTGTGAAACTCTGATTGCTGACCCACTCAGGAGTTTAATATCACAGCTAAAGGCAGTGGCAAGACTTCACTAGGAGTGCAAATGAATGCTTTCCTTCATCAATGATTAAGCCATATGAAAAAGGAAAAAATACCACAAGAAAAATATTCTAAAAGCATACTCTGCCCTTTTAAGCAATATAGCTCAGTTCAGGAAAACATTCCGCAGTATCTTGATGTTTCTGCAAGGACAGCGAAGGCAATCTCAAAAATCTTGATCCCACCAAAACATGTGGCAAAACTTCCACGCACATAGGTTGCACCTCACTATTTCAAAACATTTCCCCAGCAACAATTCCCACCTGGCCTTTCCAATGTATATGATGGGGTATGTGGTACAAGGAAAGCACGTATTATCAAAGCACACATTTATCATTTTCATAAACGTTTAGGACAAGTGCTACAGAGCAGCATCACAGAAAGATCCTCCAAGATTCATTCCAAGACAGCCAGGATCAGCCACCTTCTCACTAAGTGCAGGAAGTAAAAGAATGAGAAAGAAGGAAAGCTGTCAATAAATAGAATTGTCTATTCCTCTATAAAACCAAAGGACTCAAGAACCTTAAAAGTCCTTTTCTAATATTGCGTCACTACTAACAGCTAATGTAACAGGAAATTTTAAGTCAAATACTATATTAGTCCAAAGTAAAACAATAAATAGCAAAGTTGCCATGCTTAGCATGAAAATGAAGCACTAATGAAACATGGTGCAGTTTGCTCATACCATGTGCATTCTAGTCTACATGCATAATGTAACAGTGCAACTGCTAACAGCAGGCTCACAGAAGATAATTTACACTTATTTTTATGGACATGAGGAACTGATCTTTGAAGTTGTCCCTAATGAGATTCTGCTTGGCCCTAACAGCATCCTGAGAGAATGTGCTGGTTTTCTCCCCTGTATCCGGTGCATATTTATGATGCAGAATCCAGACCTATTTAAATTGCACATGTGGACTGGTGTCCCCCTCTGTGCCATCACTAAGTCAGATTCTCACAGTGGGGGAAATACCTACTAAAATGTCTCAATTTAGCTTCAAGTCTTTTCTGTAATTACCTATACCTCCTTTACTAATTGCCAAAAGATACGTGGGGGTTAATGAATATGGTCTCTTTTTAGTCTGTACAGTTGAACTCCCAAATTGATTTAAGCTGCCAGGTCACCAGCAGCCATATCATACATTGTAGAAGACACACCCAAACTAAAGTCACAAGGCTCCTCAGAGAAAACTCAAGTGTAGCTGTGGATCAGAAGACTACTTCTAAAACATAGGCAGCAGCATAAGTAAGGCAAATAGAAAATGTTTTTTGCTATGCTCGACACCCATCTGTTTTGAAAAGAGATCTGCAAGAACCATTGAACCAATGGGTGAAACACATGATGGTCATAAACTTTAATATCGTCACGCTCAGAGAACACAGGTTGTCACATCTATAGTACACAACCTTTCTACAGTACCAGTCTGAAAAATGACTGCAAAAGTTGGATAGACATGTTTAAATGCTGCCTGATGCACCTTTGCTGTGTGAGTACCTGGAGCAGTGCTGTTAGCAAGTGCCATTGCTCACCCTGAGTCAGGGTACTGACTCATGGTTGGCAACAAATTGCATAAGGATTGCCTAAATTTTACTCTCTTCCACAGTTCTCACAGACACTGCCACCCATGTATCATGATTCTTGCTTACCATAGTTTACTTCAATACTTTGATCAGAAACAAAGTGCAGACTGAGGCAGTTCAAGAAATTTTTTCATACTACAAATATTCCTTCTACAGAATAAGAGTCTTTGGGAAGGTGCTAAAATCAGAACAGCAATTCCAGCAGCACCCCATGTAGCTGATACATAATGTATTTAAGTTATCCCATCAGAGAATCAGCATTTTAACTCTTATTTCTCTGTCTTTTTCTGTTTAGAAAATAGAGAGGGGAAAAAAATCCATACCTGTCAGCACTGTCCAAGCCCTACAAATGCAGCGCATATCGTTAAGATTATATGACTTAGGGGATAGATAGCAGGATGCCCGATTTTTCATTTAGAGATCATTGTCTAATCTAATCCTAAAAAAATCTAAATTCGACCCCACTGACAGCTGTTTGGTATCTCAAGAAAAGCTCCACAAAGGACAGTGCTTTATTTCCTATAAAGTCGTTTATGTAACTCGGACCATCACAGCAACCGGTACTCTCTGAAGAAACTTCTACGTGTGGTTCCGACAGGTAAGAGAAGACAGTCATTCGTGGGGAACTTAAGAGGGAAGTTCTAACAGTAACTACAATCGCTCTCTCTGTGGAGGAAGAGAATCTGTTCCCGGCACACTGCCCAACACTGCCAACAAGGCACACCAAGCCCAGCAGAAGAAAAATTGTAAAGAATAAAAAAGACCCACGTGCCTTTAAAGCCTCTGGGTTCTGGGCACGGCACTGAAAGGTTCCGATGACCTTGGCTCGGTATGGGAACGTACAACCTCTTGGTCAGCACAGCCTTGCTCCTGTGCAAACAACTGTAAGGCACAAGTCTGGAAGTTGAAAACCTTAAAAAACGTGTTTTGTTAGGAAAGTAATAAAACACATACAAATATGAAAGACAGATCCCAGTGGTACTGCCACAGCAATACTGTGACATATATTACACCGCCACGCTTCATGCTAGAGCAAGAATTCTTTAAGCACATGTGCAGACAGTAAAATCCTAACACATTAAATATGGCTGCAGGTGCAAGGTGTGCTAAGGACTATATATCAGGCCAACAACTTATCTCTGGTTATTTTTGGATACTTGAGATCATTTATACATTTCTTGTCTTACGTCTATTCTGTATTAGTCACCTCCAGTACGTTTCTCCTGCATTTTGTTGTGTCTGGCACCATCTCTTTATAGACAGATATAGAGAAAATTGCCACATCTCATTCCACATCTTCTACAGGCCTCCATTTAACTTGAACTAATTAATAAAAAAACCCTATCAACTTCCTGGATCTACATGTTAACATACATTTTAACTCTGCACTGAATAAAATGAATTATAAAAGGTCTTTCTCATTCAGTAAAAAGACATCTTAAAAACATTCTAGGCAGAACACTCTCTGAAAATAGTGACTCTGGTACATCGTGGTACATATTAAATGATGGTATGGACTGAAGAAAGGACTCAAGGAGGCTAGGGGATCCGAAATTAATTTTCAACTTAAACCAATATTTCTCTTAACAATTTATAATGCAAGGATTCTTTTCAGGAAAATATGTTCTGTAATAATGATTCCTAAAATGAATGACAGCCTGATCAAAAAACCAAAATCCCTCAAAACCCAGACCATTTAAATTCCTTTAAGCCAATCCCAGGGATTTTTTTTCTATTCTCACTCAGAAAAAAATGAAGTCTCTACTCTACACACATACATTTTTAAACCAAACAGTCTTCTTGAAGGCATAGGACTCATGGCAATAGATAGTTTACAAATGATGAAAACTCCAAGAGTTAAAGGTCTCCATTTTGTTGCCAAGATGATGTATCAGGTTCTGAGATGAGCAGTATGTGTGATCCTTCCATTAACACAGCAGCCTCTCAGAGAGCAGCCATGCAGAGTAGCTGTGCAGAACGCCACCAAAGGTCACAAAAGTGGAGAAGTAAAAAAAGGGGGGAAAAGTCATAGACCACCCCTAAGATTACCATCGGCATTTTAATTCTCAGAGGATGTTTGAAACTTGTATTACTAGTACTATGCATTGGTATTTTATCTATACACTCTCATTATACTGACATTTCTAGCAGAAAAACTGTCTTTGAGGCAGTTAAGAACTTTGTCTAAACAATTAAATAAGCTCCAAACCACCTAACAATTTGCAATATGAATCATAACTCTCCTCCAGTAAACCAAACCAGGGGGTACCTAAGAGGAAACTTTCAAAATAAAGAATAGTAACAAGAGCAGAATAAAATTAATTCCTCTTACAAGCATGCTTTCCTCTCAAAGCTACACACATCACTGTTTAACAAACAAAATATGATGGAAAAGCAAACTAATGCCAAGACAGATTTAATCAAACTGAAAGAATTATATAAAAAAAACTTTCAGGTAATTTCAAATGTTATACCCAGGTTATATATAATTATTTTCATGTGCAACTGGGTACTTGTTTAGTTTTACGTAATGTATTTACTCCTTTCCACCACAAGAAAGAGTGAATGCCTGGCTGACTTTAAATTTACAAAACAAACAAGCCATAAAGATGAAATTTCCCTCTTCCTCAATTTCTGTCAATTATCATAATCCTAAATGTATACTGTTAACAACCAGAAAAAAAGCAGTCACTGAAAAAAATCATTGCTTAAAATTGAGGGAGCCTCTTAATCTGGCATTTCTAAGTGATTGGTCCTTTCCCACTGGAAGCAATAATGTCACTAATCAGTGCATTAAACAAGCATAGGACAAAGCTCCTAAATACGTTGGGCCACATAAAATTTTAATTCTGAACATTATTTTCCCCAAAACGACTACTTCATCATTCACAGGAAAGAAAAGAACCTATTCTTAATACTCACTGCTGGCCAAAAGTGAGTGTGCTTCAAGAAACAAAGAAGCCTAGAGTAATTAAAAAATAATGACTTTTTTCTTTGTGCTCCCTGCATAAAAGGAACAGGAGGGAAGATATATTGGACTAGCACCTTTTCCTTCCAATAAACTGATACAACAGCTAAACATTTAGGAGTAATGTGCTGACCCTGCTGCTCAGAGTCACTACACTCAATTCCTTATACCAGAGAAAATGTAAACGTGGTAAACAGCAAGTTTCCTGGCTTACAAATACATCAGATCAAGTCCCTCTATCGCACTCCCGTCTCCTTCCCTCCCCCATCCTTTCTCCATCTGCTGCCCTCCTGGGAAGGGAGCGCTACACTTAATGGCTCTGTGCTTTTAAGTCTAATGTGCTGGATATAAGTTAATGCCCAGTACAGTAAGTGGAGACTCTGCTGCAAGAAGCCTCCGGTGCTGGTTTTTCCCTGTCAACATCCAGTGGAATCTCTGTAGCCCTGTCAGGCAAGGAAGCATGCAAGGAAGAGAGAGTCTGGGAATATGAAATACATAGCCTGTGACAAAAACAAATCCTGTAAGACACCACACAGCAGAACAATTAAATAACCTTTTGGTAAAAACAAGAGACATTTGGGGCTTTCTTATTTGTCTCTCCCCTCACCACGATGATCTCAATTTAGAAAATATGCCCATTATAAAATAGAGCATATAAAAATAGGGGCAGGTATTTCCCAGTCAATGGATACTACACAGGAGAACTCTCTTGACAGCAGAAATAAAATGAGTGTGGTCCATCAGTTATCAGGACAATTGTATTTGGGAACTATGAGATGACTTCCTCTCCAGCCATTCTGTATGCCCCCACTCCAAAAGCATCAACAGCAGCAACACCAGTGTTCATACACCAGCATTTTGTTACAGGCAAGAGCAGCAGATCCTGCAGGATACATATAGCTGATGTGCTAGAAGAAATCTTCAGGTTTATGGAGGTTATGACCAACCTTTATGGTCAACTCTTCAGGAGAAATAAAATGACTGCAACATCAGGTACCTAAAGTTTATTGTTTGGCATCCAGACTTGCAGTTTTCTGCTCTAACCACTTGGTCTTGCTCTGGGAATGTTACTTGGTGCAAGATAATTATACACTAACCTGCTGTTTGAAAAAGGCAGCAAAACAAAAACCACTGAATGAAGTCTAGCCACATTTACTACAGGACAGAATTGGTTTGAGTTCAGTGTTTTAAATGCACACATGTTCACCATTTCATTTTATATGATCTTAATTCGAAGATTTTTTTAATACATCTTTCGCAGTTAATATATTGGTTTATATTGTGGTGGACTTGGCAGTGCTAGGTTAATAGCTGGAGTTGATAATCCAACCTAAACGAATCCATAACTCGGCCACGGCTTCCTCATAATTAAAACCAACCACAGAGTAACACAAAACTTGCCCTCTAAAATACACCATCTAAAAATTGCAATCTCTATGGCCCACATCAAAACTGACAGCAAACAGATAAGACCTGAATTTCCAAATCCCATCAACCTCTTTATATCTCGTGAAATACCTTCTATGAAATATTTGCACATATATTTGCAGACAGCCTTACCTCCATCCTGCACTTTGCACCCCCGCCAGTATCATGCCTTCTGCAAGCAGAAACAATCACAATGAAGTCTATAAAACTACAACTGCATGTGCCAAGTATGACTCAAACCACTGGAAGCAAGTCATTGCTTCAAGGACCAAAACTCACAACTTTTTGGAATCCCCTCTAGGGACTTGAAAGAACCTGGTGTGAGTTAAAAGGTGAATGATTTTCCCATGAAAGACTGAAGGGACTTCCTACCCAGCACAGGCACTCCACTCTCCCTGCCAGCACATATCACTTGGGAAGGAGGCACACTAACTCTCCATTTCTGAATTTTTCCATGGGCACCAATGTTAGTCAACTCACATGGAAATTAAGACACCTGTGAGAGCTCAAGGTTGGAAATGTAAACTCCAAAAATTACCATGTCAACATTCAGTACAAACACCAATGTCCATAAACAACACTTGATCACTTCTGAAATACTCTTGCAACAAACATAAACAAACTGCATATAGTAATTTAACATAAAACAGAGACATCTAAACCCACATTTTTTCAGGGATTTCCTTTTTCTTATTTGTCCAACAAAGTATTCAGGCAAGGGTTTGTAAAAGAAAAGAACATGTGGTAGGTAGGTGCAGCACCATGCATTCCTTGGGCTTAGAACAGCCATGTGTCATAGGGAACACACTCTCTCATCACTGCTGTCAGGAAGACCAGCCTTATTCTGCCACTAGGAGAAAATCGTGGGCCCAAAATCCTACAATGGGATTTGCAGTGTGAGGCCTGCAAATTCAGTTAAGTACAGTTGTCCCTCTTGCACTTTGCACCCCCCATATTGCGGCTTCACATCTTAACGGCATGATATTTTAGTGATGAAGGTGGCCCCTTTCCGCAACTGTGCACGCGTGGCCTGGCACACATGAATATTCAATTAGGCAGTCATGAATATGCAAATCAACCCTCACAGCCGCTGCCACAGCCCCACCACTCCAATCACCCTGTCCCGACCCGCGGTGGCCCCACCGCTCCACTCACACCATCCAGGCTGTGGTGGCTCCGCCACTTCCAACCCACCCCCGGCACGGCCGCCACGGCAACCGATACACAGCAACAGTGCCAAAACAGAACCGGGGAGCCATCTGAGGGTGCGGGGCAAATTTGCATATTAATGAGCTGACATTCAACGCAGAAGTAGGGCTTCGCAGAGCCCGATTAAGACTGCGGGTCTGCGATATAGGAGAGCCGACTGTATTAAGTCTCTGTTTGGAAATCTATGCTCTAGAAGTTGTTTCACAGGACAGATTGCCTTCTCACCCTTGAAACATTAAAGCAAGAATCAGCTGCTTCCACAACAATGTCCCTACTGCCCTGGTATTTCAACAAAATAAATTACAAGCTCACAGGGACAGTATGACATCCTGATTGCAACACACACCCATCTTTTTTTGTCTAAGTACTTCACAGCAAAGAACTGCCTTGACGAACAGTGTCCCCTCCAGCACAAGGTACTGTGGTAGGGAACCACTGCTGCAAAGAGCATTCATGGTCAAATACCATCACACATCTCCCAAAAGATAAGAACACCTTGTGTGTTGTACATAGACATGAAACTAAGTCAACTGTCTCTCAGTATGACTGACCACTAAATCAACTACACACTGTAGCACAGAATCAGATCACGTAATGAAAATTCCCATTTACAGGGCTCGGTTACTGAAATAGGGCCTTACAATTAAAGTGCTTGTTACTTGAAGGCTTATTTACACATTAATACAACATAAAAGAATATGAATATACACATAAAACTTTTATTTTTCCTCCCTCTCAGGTTTTACCAACAGTGATCAGACTGACTCTGCAAGGTGTTGCTTTAATACCATAATTTCACCAATGGAAATTTTCATCAATCTTACTTCTTCAAGTAAGGTAAAGAAACATCCCTCTCTTTCTACCTCTTTCCACTGGCTGGTCCCTAAGCACACCTCCCCCCTCACCACCCCCACCCCTGTAACCAACTGCTGGTGAGGCTACACCAAGACACAGATCACTGAAAGTAGCTCATTGGAAAACAGAGAAAAAATACCAAGCAACCAACCAAAACCCCCACACCACTAAAAGGACATTTTTTAACCTAGATAATTTCAGTGGCACAATCTCTACAGCAGCCTCAAAAAGGCTCTGCCAATACTCCTGGGGAGGGGGCAGAGCATGGGGCACAGGGGCAGGAAGAAGCAGCTGGGCAGCGGCAGGTTCAGCACCGAAGCCCTGTATCTCAGGGATCTTCCCCCCTCCAGCCCTGCAAGTCACCTCCAGACACGGCTTTTCTCATTCAGCCAACACGTGGGAGCTGCAGAAGGCTGATACCTCACACTGAGGGGCTGATGGATTGATTTTGATAGGCACAGAGACTGCTCTGGCAGCCTGTTCCCACAAGCACCAGAGGTAAAGGGTTTATCGCCAATTTAAACCAGACCTGGCTTCTGTCTCAGGACAGGGCAATGTGGAAAGAGAGTAATAATAGGGCAATGGTGACAAAAAATTATTTTAAACCTGTCCTACATTTATAATAATAATACTGGCACTTTTACAGCATCAGCCTTCCAGGGATGCCAGACTAATTTTTTAAAGGTAGGTAATATTCGAAATTGAGTCAATTTTTCAAGAGCATTTAGCATGTTATGACTGTACTACATAAACACAATACAACAGGCCTAAATTTGAGTTTTATCTACAAAACTGCAGCTCCTGAGCTTTCACCATGTTCCACTCCAGCATCACAAAAGGTTCTAAGCATACCTTCAGGAGAAGAATTTATTTTCATTTTACACCCAAAATCTGAGCTTAAAACTTTTGTGATGCTTAGATTTTTGCACAAAAAAGATCATATAAAATCAGTAAAACAGTAGAGTTCTTCACTCACACAGACATATACACACATGCACAGGCACCAGTAAAAGAATTTTCTTAAAGATGACAGAAATTAGCATCTTTGCCACTTGGCTTCCATTCTTCTACAGCAGAAGAACCAGAAAATACAATCAGCCAATAGCCATCTTCTTGCATGCAGAACTATTTATTTTGGGACAGTTGTGTGGGTTCTCACCTCCAGCTGTTGCCCTCCCTGTATCCTGCTGGAATCCCCGGTAGGCTGCTGCAGGAAGAGCCCAGCTGCTTCAGGGCAGCTGCTGAAAGGCTACTGCTCCTGGCTAAAGAAAAACAGGTTTGTTTTCCTTGACACACCGGGTTGTGAACTGCTGCAGTTCAGCAGCCACCCCTGTCAGTGAGGGACCAGCGAGGGAAAGGAGACTAAATCCGCACAAAGGTAAGATTGTGAGCCGTGATCCCAGAAAAACATCCCCGAGTCCAAAAATAAGGCTCAAGTCTTAAGTGCACTCATTCAGTGTACTTATGTTTGCACAATTAGAGCTTAAATGGAACTTGATTGTTTCAGAGAGTACTGGCTTATTTGTTTCTAAGTAGTGAAGAGGAGCTTAGGTGGTCATGAGTGGTGGATGGTTTTGTAAAAGGTTTTATTTACAGGCCAAGGCAACAATTTCCACCAAAACTACAACCCTCTGTCACATCAGCATCAGCTGAAACAGCCTGCCCAGTCACACTAAGTATAGCTGACTAGTTTAAGACTGAATCTCTGTATTCTCTCAACCAATAATATTACATGTATGAACTCCACTATTCTTTAAATGTCAAATGAGCTTGTATTTTACTAATGCCAACTCTTTCCCCTTCCCCTAAATATCACACACCTTATATGAAAAAAAAAGTTGAGAGTATTACAAATCAAATGCATGATTTCCCCCTAATCTCAGTGGGAGTTTATAAAGCACATTAAAAGCAGGACCATTTCCCCAGGAAAAAAAAGGCAAGATCCTATTTCTCAAGGTTAGTAGTCCAATAAGATCTCCAGGCTTTAACAATGTAAGGTTTCGTCACAGTTGAAAATATTTTCTTCTACAATCATAGTTATGTTTTTATTTTATTATTATTATATATACACATTTACAAACACTTAAAGATTTAAATATTTTATTCAACCGTATATATATATTTCTACTAGCATAAACCTCTGCCTATGCTCTTTGTTTTACAGTAAGAATATTCACAATAGGGGATTACTCCAGAATAGAAAAGGCTGTAAAATTATATAGTTAGAGATTGCTCAGTGTATCTCCAGGTATAAATAAACTTAGAAGACTTTTGCTCTGGCACAGAAACCTCTATCTTTCTTACTCCCTTGCTACCGAATTTAAACCAAAAGAGTTTTTACACCTACTCAAAGCATACTGAAAAAGAGCCACCAAATCATGCTGGTGAGACCAGAGGAAAGATAAGCAACTCCTCTAAAAGGCTCAGCCTGCGGCAGCTCAGGCTACAGCTATTTTATCCTCACAAAACTCCCTCATCCTCACCAGATGGGTTTGTCTTAACAGATACACAAATTTTACTTCACCCTTTTTCCCCACTGCAAGTAAACGGGGTGCTGTACCTAAGCAGGAAGATTCTTCTCTCTGATTAAAGGCTAAGTTCTTAGTTTTCCATTCGGATTTGTTCCTAGGCTGCATCCTACTGCTGCTCACTGATATTGTTGGTACCACCGACTGCAGCCTCATATAGAACACATCGAAAGTCTAAACAGGCTTAGAAGCTGTTAAAAAAAAACAAAACACAACATAAAAACAAACAAACAAGCCCCCAAACAAACATACTTGGCAGTACTACACCAAAGGAGCAATAAGACCCTGCCTCTTTAAGTCACAATTCCTGGCCAAAAAAAACAAACAGTAAAGTATGAAAACTTTCAGAAGAATAATAATCAATATGAAGCAAAGGGAAACATATTATTATAGTTATTTTTTGTTTCGCAGCTGCCCTTGAAAGCAGGGAACTAAGGTGATGCAGTTACTTTAACGGAAAGTGAATATGACTTGTACAAAACATTCAAATACAAACATATTATAACATCTTCAGAACTTAAGTGAAACCTGTAAGTGGGAGCATTGTTTAAGATGACGAAATAATATTTAAAATTATATCCCTTTATGAAAAATAATTTAAAAAATTTCCTTTAGAATACCTGTTCAAACATTAATTAGTAAAGAAATGAAACAAAAAGAATGGACAAACTGATTCAAAAGTTACACTACCTGAGTTTAAGTAACTCACAAAACTGCTGTCACAGGCAGCCCAAGCAAAAGAGGGCTGTAATAAACCCATTGTTGTTTACCTGACAGTACACTTAAACAGATTCCCTAAGAAGTGCTGGTGGAAATATAAAGATAAGAGAACTGTATCCTAGCTGACACTGTGACACAAAAGGCACAAAATGAAAGTGGGAGAAAAAGCAGAGGATATGTCCCAGGAACAGGCAGACTAATGCCAGTAGTGCCTTACCCACCAAGTTAGTGCTGGTGATGTTCCAAGGACTCTCCTTTGCTCTGTATAAATGAGAGTTGGGCCTAAAATGATACCAGTACCAGAAATGGTTCAGTATATGCCCAGAACCCAGTTCTCAACTTTGCCTGAGGATGCATGAGGATGCAGATCCATACAGAAATTACTTTGAAAAAAATTTTTCTTTAGCAGAGAACACTGTGCTGAAGGTGTACCCAGCTACTGATCCATGGCATGCAGCAGGCCCTGCAGCAATATATTGCCCTGCTGCTCACATACATGTCACAACACCCAGTTCCCACCTTGCTTTAATCATTTCTCATCATCCTATGATTTTTAAAATAAAATTTTCACTAGAGAATAAAGCCTCCTCAAAAACATCTTAGAAAAGAAAAAAAGAAAAAACCAAACACATGCATTACTTTAGAAAACAGCAACAAAGAAAAGCAGACTGTGAGAACAAATCAAATCAATCCTGGTGGCTGCAGCAACATGGCACTAACAGAGATACAAACCAGATCATGGTTTCTTTGTTAATATGCTTTTACCAATTTTCTGTTCAGGTTTCTCACTTGATGACATCCTCCTTCAAAAATACACACAATGTTTCCATTACAAAACATTGAGGAGACAAATAAAAACAGAGTCTGAAGCTACCACATAATCCAGTCTCTCCTCCCCAGAAATAATTCTACTGTTCTGACCATCACAGAAATCCTCAGCCATACTCATACCTTCGCTTCCATGCTTTCCTCTGCCCTCCTGGCAGGATCCTGTCTGGGGTTTTTTTTTCCTCAATAGGTTTTCTAAAAGCCATCATTTGCTACCCAGACCTACACCTGAATCCAGATTCACCTCCTGCACTACAAAATTGCAATTTTTCTGAATTTTGATTTCCCTTTAGTATGCCACACCCNTCTGCACTACTAAATTGTTCTCTTACTTCCACTGTGAATCTTGAGACTAATTAATTTGCAATTTTTCGGAATTTGATTTCCCTTTAGTATGCCACACCCTCTGCTGAAACCCAGTCATTGATTTTAAGAAAGTTGCAGTATTTGAGTTAAAAATCATTTAAAATACTGTCACATTACAGTACTTTGTAGTTTCAGTATTTGTTTCAGTTACACTGTTTTTCCAAACAAGAAAAGTATGCCTTAAGCCATCCATCAAGTCATTATAATTTAAGAGATAATGCATCTATTAGAGAAACGGTTGAATAAATGTTTTCAATCAAATGTAATTAATAAAAACTTTTCTACCTTGAAAAGTCAGTCACATGCAAGACAGACACTCTTCAGCATCCTTCCTAAAGTTGCCTTAGGAACATTGTAACCACACGAAATCCTATTAGAAGGTGCTGAACTCCTACATTGTGACTCTTCCGGCAGCCTTCTACATAACAAAAATGCAATGAAGTACCATACAACTTTCCCCCCCCTTATTATGCAAAATCCTTATCAAATTCAATAGTGTGACATCGTCCAAAATCCTGCCTAACAATGGCTCGCAGGAGGTCAAGAGATGTCGGCTTTGTTTTAGTTTCACGTGCTTTTCAGTCTTTTAATGCTAAAAGAAAAAGAACCTTCACAGAAATAACCGATAAAGATCAAACCCAACTAAACAATGGGAAGGAAATTCAGAGTTAAAACTGGTACTCAGTTCTTTGCTAAGCCAGCAGCCCATTGTGCCAAGGTGCACAAGGATCCCGGGTCACAAAATACCCAGGAATAACAAGGTGAGGGAGGGAGCCTTCAGCTCCTCACTTCCCAAGCTTTTGTGTTAGGAGAACATTTGTAGTGTTTCTTGGGAGGAACTACGGGGCAGCCCTCGACTCCTTTGTGCGGCAGGTTGCGAGTGGAATGTGGAATGTGTCATGCGGCACACGTTCCACTCGCAACCAGGAGGACAAAGGATTCACTGATCAAGGGGGACAATTAGTCCCAATTAGGCCTATTTCGCAGCTGAGTGTAAGGGCTGGGGGAAGGGAGCTTAATTTTTAAA
Source organism: Pitta sordida (assembly GCA_013390025.1). Lineage (NCBI taxonomy): Eukaryota > Metazoa > Chordata > Aves > Passeriformes > Pittidae > Pitta > Pitta sordida. Next base: position 349,903 of record WEKX01019115.1, read on the forward strand.
GCAATGAGCCCCTCAGGCGAGTTAAAGCCTGAAAAAAGATCAGTAAAGTGACAGGCTTGAGAGCATGCACCCCACCAGTCAGTGTGTTCCGCTGAGCAGTCACCCACCTCCAGGAGAGGATGGAGCAGCGCTTCTCACACCTCAGACACACCAGGCAAGAAATCTGATAACCATTTTGCCTCTTAGCTCACGTGTCTAACCAAATTTCCCAGTGTTCCGGCACAGGCAGACACACGCACAGACACACGCTGGCAGACAGGTCGGGAATACTCACATATGCACATGTGGAGGCTGGAACCTGCTCTGGTTGATATTGTAGTGTGTAAACGCCTGTGTTGGGTTGGAGCTGTATTCATCCACTGTTATGGTAACTTTGCCTTGTGAAGGAATTCCATGAGCCATCCTTCCTCCTTATGGACATGAGCAGCTCACAGCTTCCCAAGGCCAGGAGCAGGGTAGGGCATTGTGGTCCAGGCAGATCCCGATTCCCAGCAGCTCCTCATCAACTCCGTGACCTCTGCCAGGAGAGAGACGGCACACACTGCTATAAGCTATGAGGAGGTGTAAACATACACAGACATATTACTCTATACTCCCTGATTTCTATTTAGAGATCTTTTATCTGTATTTTTGATGTACCCATCATCCCATTCTGTAAGCGTTACTATTCACTTTTTTTTTTCTCTTTGGGGAGTGGGAGGGAATAAAATATCCACGTTGAAAGCTCCAGTTAAATACTCCACATTTCATATTCTTTATTTTAAATAGCATCTTGTGTTAATCGCAACCATGAAAATTAACAAGTGAACGCAGTCTCCTGGGCGAATGACTTTCCACAAACACACACACTTGTTTGCAAGGTCCTGTGGCAGCTTTACAACACGAGTAACAACTGAGAGACTTAAAAGAAACTGACGTCAAGAACATTTTACAATTGCATAGTAAAAGGTACACCCAAATACAGTATTTTTGAATCAGAGTATTTACTTGCCCAGAGAAAGGAGAATATCTAAACAAGGTTAACAAAACAGCCACGTTATAGTGCACTAGCAAGGAAACTGGATTGGATTCACCACCAGACAGTAATGATTTATCTGACGGATTTAAGTGCGATTTTACACATAAATATTTCTGTGTAAGATGAAAGAAATAGGCTCTTCCCTCTGAACGAATCCCCATCTTTCAGTTCTTCAAAGTGCTCTTAAACACATTTTGCTTTAAGACTGGATGCATACCATAATATAAGCATAAGATCAATAGCCAGAAACCTCCCAAACCTGCCCTGTGTAGTTTCTTGCACAAAATCTGAGCTTTGATTTCTTCAGTCAATAAACAGGATACCTCAGCTGCCTTCCTTTCAGAGGGACTCCGAAAACTGATCAGCTGATTCTGGAAGAACACTCTCAAGAGGAGCAAGTCTTTAAAAACCTGGCTTAGGAGGCAGATCATCAGCTGGGACACACTTTCCTAGCAAGGACTTACATGAAATCATGACACTTGGCATCAGTTGATATTCCTCCCTTTAGCTGCCACACACAAGAGATGTTTTTTCATATCTGGTGTCTAATTTACAAAAGTAGATCAGGATTTAGCAGGAGACAAAGAGATGGGAAAGAGAATGCCTTGAGCCCTGAGCATCAAACTAAGCAGTATTCTTTCCAGTACAATTTCTCTGGACTTCTTTAGCTCCCAGATAGAAATGTGTTTGCCATGTGTAACATGAAATACTTGAAATCTTTGATTTGTATTCAAAATATATTTTTAATACAAAGACTAATTTCCAGTTTGGCATGAAGCACGCTGGAAATGCCCTGCAAATGGCAGATGGCCTGCTATAGGCCATTTATTTTACTATTTTACTACCTCAGGCCTATGTAAGCTTCCATATGTTAGTTGGGTTAAGACATTCTGCAACCTTCATTCCAGTAACTGGATTCTGCCTTTCATCTTATTTAACACTGGTGGGAAAAAAACATACGAAAGATGAAACTAAAACAAAGTCCCAACTTAAAAACTGTCACTAGTGATAGGCTACATCTTTATAACTAAGGTTATGGTCTGGCTTCCACGCTAATCCCCTTCACGAGAACAGGTGCAATGGTTTCAGTAGCAAGAATAAGCAAGGTGAATTTTACTAAAGCAAATCTTTGCTGTGTTAGATGTAAGAGGCTGCAACAACTGCTCAGGAATCTTAATGTAGTGGTTACCGCACCAAGTTTGCAGCTGTTTCCTTAATTTCCTTTACAATTATATTTTAGTGTTATTTTGCATAACAGTAGAACACAACACCTGCTTCAAACCACAGTCCTGTTCCAAGCACTGTAATTCTTTAGAGATAAAAACTGCAAAGAGTGCACAACACAGAGCTGCGTAATTGCCCTGTACTGAAAAGTAAATACGTGCAAATATAAACATCTTCCTGACAGAGAAATGACTGTCATTAACAATGCTGGCCATCAGAGCTCCCAGGAAGAAAAAAACCCACTAAGAAACACACACCCCCCAAAAAAAAAAACCCACACCCCAAAAACTACTAGAGTTCTTCTTTTACACAGTAAGAACTTTGGCATCTGCATATATTCAGAAGTAGTGTGAAAATTACATGTGTAATGCTATTTTTTTCCCCACAATTAAAAGCAACAATATAAACAACACATTAAGCTAACAACAAAAATATGCTTGGGCTTCCAGAAAAGCTAAATGACACTGTTTTCAGTAATCCAGCATAAGAAAGGTCAGAACATTAGATCTCATATTATAGACCACTCATGGAAGAAAACTCTAATTTGTTCATGAGAGTGAGTTATACATAAAGACAATAAGCATTTTTACAAGGTTTATAACAATCCGTGCTACAGAAAGAAATTACAACTAACTGGCATAAAACAAATTATAAGAGGATACTTGAATAGCTATATTAAATGCTTTTAAGTTGACTCTCAGGATTATAAATTCCAATTACTTCTCATTGTTCTAATCTTCAATCTTGAAAATAAATCTCTATACTTAAATTAAAACAGAACAAAGCATCCTTTTAAAATAAAATTCAACAACAAATACTAGACTGGGGGTAAAATAAACAAATAAATAAAATTTGAAGCTGACTTCCGTGTCAATTCTCTTCATTTCCATTTAGTACTCCACAGAGTACTACATCTTACCTATCAGAAGTATCTACTTATTACCTTCCTTACTGTAAACGCCTCTGAAGAAAATAGAAAAAAGATGCTGGAACGCTTTAAAACTTTAAAACAAATTTATTTTAGGCTCAAGATTGAAAATAATAAAACCAAAAAGACTACTTCGAATTACTACCGTTCTTTTTCCAACTGCGAGCACTACTTGAAGGTTACACACAGGAGATGAGTACAAAAGGAGAAAAGTTGCATTATTTTCCCATCCGTCAAGTAAAACCATGTGTAACATCTTCCACGTCTTACAAGGCAGTTTTAAGTAAGAATGACTATATTAAAAAGCTAAATGATGATTTTTTTTTTTGGAATGTTAACGTTTTCCCAGATACAGGCAGTTATCCTTTTCCAGCGTTCATTTGTACCGGCAGCGAGGCGGGAGCTGTGCCATTGTACTCGTCTGCTCAGGGTTACAGGTAAAAGCTGGCACTTTTTCAGAACACAGCTGGTCCAGACTCAGGGCCAGCTAATTGTACTGCTGCCCTGTCAAAAACCAAAAACTACCACGAAACATGCCCAGGTAAATCCTTTCAAACAGAGCGTTACATTTCACAGAGAGCTGCATTTCCCCCTTCACAAAGTGCGTGCGAACGTAACGCGCGCACAACAGGCACGCGAAAAACCCATTTCCCCGAATAAAATATTTACGCTTTCCTCATCTGAATTTCAAAAATTTGCTTCTGGCCGGGCTCGGGCTGTTACAGAAAATGCTGAAAGGCTGGAGATGGGAAGGGTTAACGCCGTGTCAACACCTTCTGTTGATACACCCACGATCCCGGCGCTGTTACACCGCCACAACGCGCAACCCCCGCCCGGGGCGCGGGCACCGGCCGCCCCCCGCAGCCCCCGGCACTCACGGTGCGCTGCCCCGCAGCCCCCGGGATGCTGCGCTACAGTTCGCCGACAACTCCGGGCTTCGGCAACCCACCGAGT